>JANXJC010000007.1:27016117-27034824 GCA_027564655.1 Leptodon cayanensis | reverse complement strand
CCCCCCAGCCCGCTCCCCATTTATAGACTGGGCATGATGTCACGTGGTATGGAATAGCTCCGTGGCTGGTTCAGGTCGGCTGCCCCGGCTGTGCCCCCTCCCATCTCACAGGTTCCTGTAGAAATTAACCCTATCCCAGCTGAACCCAGGACACCTGCTGACCTCTTTTCTTTTGATGCAGTCCAGGATACAATTGGCTTTCTGGGCTACAAGTGCACATTGCTGGCCCCTGTCCAAATTTTGTCCATCAATATCCCCTTCTCTGCAGGGCTGCTCTCAATGCCTTCTTCCCCCAGCCTGTACTGATACTAGGGATTGCCCCAACCCAGGTGCAGGACTTTGTACTTGGCCTTGTTGAACTTCATGAGTTTTGTATGAGCCCACTCCTGAAGCCTGTGGAGGTCCCCCTGGATGGCATCCCTTCCCTCTAGTGTATCAACTGCACCATGTCCCGACCGTAAGTAGATTCTACCTTGATTCCAAGACTTTCAAAGTTTTGCAGTGCAGTTTGAATTTAATAATAGAGAAACAAGAGATGAATAATCCAGGTTCTGTGCTCAGGATAACCTGAAATAGGCATGGTTTTGGCAAGGTAGGTGTGGAAGACAGAAAGGGAAGAATCAATGTTTTTTTCTGTGTGCAAATGTTATCAAACATTTATGTATTTTAGTTTCTTGCTTGTATATTGGAAATATTTTTTACATATCTATTAATTTAGTAACTGTTTAGTAAGCATTTTACTGGTTAATATTCCTGCAGTATACTACCTCCAATATCATAGTTTCATCTTGATTGATGTAGGTAGCTCAGCCAACTGGCTTTCCTGGATTCCAACCTCAGTGGCTGCTGGGATGCCTGCCTGTGGTTTGAAGATTCAGTGTGGCAGTGGGATGGTCAGGAAATGAGAGCTGGATGGATTGACTTGCTTGCTTGTTGCTATCTTTTTTATTGTGTGTGATTTACTTGAATTAATATCACTTGTATTTTTCTTTTAGCCACTCCTCACACTTACTGGGGCACATTTCTTGTAACCATTTGCAATCCAAGGATTTTCCTGTGCTCTGATTTTTAGATAAGCTATTTGTCACTTAACACAGGAATGGAGTTGGCTGATGATGTATAGATTATTTCTAAAGCAACAACTGCACAGGCAGGTGTTTTTCAGAACTGAAACCGTAATACTTAAGCCTGTTCCTGTGTCAAAAAAGTCACTGAAGTTCTGATTAACTTCACAGATGCTGTGAAATATTTTCTTTGATTAAAAGCACATGTTTGTCTTGGAGCTTAAGTTCAGATTTGAGCTACTGCTTGCTGTTGGACTAATAGCTAATGGCTATCAATGAATATACCTATTCCTGCTTTGTGTTGAGTGGAGGCTGAGGGCATCCTTCTAAGTATCAGGTCATGCCTTAAAGACCATAAAACCTTTTCTTCCTATAACCGTCTCTAGCACAGGCTGGTGACATTCCCTTTGGTGCCTCTAGCTCTGAAGTTATTACTCTTCCATTCAGTGTTATTTTTGGATCTAAAGTGCAAGAAGCTGCTGGAGCTGTGACTTGGGTTTCTTTCTCCCAGACTACACTTAATCCATAACACTTGATATCCTGCTTTGCCCTGTTATGTTTTGTAACTTTGTGTCCCCAGATTGCCTCCCAGGCATCAAGATTACACAACACTGAAGAAGACTGCTGGGTGATTTAGGTCTGTCTTGTAAGAGAATCCCCAGTCATTAGTCAGTCCTTATAGCTATGTTTGGGGCTGTCCTTTTGAGACACTGCCAGGTGTTTTTAGGAGGATCTTTACTGACAATGAAACAAATTACATAATGTAGGACTGCTCCATATTGCACTCTTCACATTACATATTTACCTTGTGTTATGTATGTAACCCTAGAAAGCTTGGAAGAACGCTTTCACTCACTTGCAGACTTGTCAAGTGTTGCAGTAGACTTGAGGTCCCTAGCATGTTAACTGTATTTAAATGAAACACTTTCTACATACTTTAAGCGTTATTTCAAAGGGTAAGCATCTCAGAAGTCCCACTTTGCATTTATCCCAGTCCCACTGGGATATGCTGTCTTGAACTTGCTGTGTGCACTGGACCTGAGTTACGCCATAGACATGGAAGAAGAAAGAGAGGAATAATCCCTGTGCAAAAAGGGATCATTAGATTAAAGTTGGTATTACTAACTGGATGTCCTCTCAAAGTCTTTGGAAGATTATCACAGAGAAAACGTTGTTTGACCAGTCTGGATTTAAGGCTTAGTTGTATTCTGACACATGCACTTGTGTTGATGTATATTTTGAAAATTTCTGTTCACTAGTGCTCTTGTAGGACTTTAAACATATGCTTATGTGGCTAGTTTTGGGCCTGAGCAATTTGCAAATAACTTCACCACTCCCAGACAGTTAATGAGTCTCACAGAGATTCACGATCATTGTACACAAGGGGGTTTGGGTGCATTGATGTGAAGAATTTGATTTAAAAACAAGCCATAAAAGTAAGATTGTGGAAAAAGCCTACTAGCTAATTGTTTCTCTATGTGGCATAACCTCATAGAAGATTTTTTTGGAGAGACTAAGGCAGCCGTTCCACAAGTTTGGGACTTTGAGTAACAAGACCAGCTTAGGCAAGCCTTGTTTCCTTCTATTTTTTCCCCATTCCCCTTCACTTTCTCTGCTTTTTTTGTACACCTTGCCTGGGCCTTGGCAAAAAAAAAGGATTATATTGAACCTGGATCAATTCACTGATCTGGTTCACAATACGATCTTGTAAAATGGTAGTGTCAGCAGTCTGAAGGAGATGACGTGTTACAGCAGGGAGGAAGAACAGCTTGGAGTGAAGAAAAGGGAACTATTTTAGCTGGTTTCACTACTGCAGTCCCTGTACTGTGCAACAGCCTGAGGGTCTCTGTCCCTCGGCAGCTATTAAAAATGCTCCATGTATCTTTTGGATTCTTGAAACAGAGATGCAGAGAATTAAAAGGGAGCTGTGCTTCATTAGGCATAGACTTCTTCACAAATTGCAAATCACTGGAAGAAGGAACAAAAGCTTACATTCCTATTTCCAGGTAAAAGAGAAAGCATTTTTCTAGATATGTGACAGAAAATTACAGCTTTACAGCTACTGCTATTAAAAAAAAAAAAGGAAAAAAATAGCTTTAATCACTTTTGAAAACATATGCTAGCTGTGGCTGTTCTACCAGTGAAGGCCATCCTGGGTTTGAAGTTTCATTAGCATTTAAAACCACTACCAAGGAAACTTCAAAATACAAAAAAAAGAGTTTCACTTTGTGTCTTTGTCTTGTGCTTTACTACTGTTTTCAATACAGACCTTAACTTCATTGGACTGACAGTGACCTAAAGCTTTTTCAGTAAACCACAATGTTTTTCTGCCAGTTTGCTGTGACTGCTCAACCACATTTGGTAGGAAGACAGATCTATTATTAAATTCAAAACTGTCACCTGAACAGGCATAAAACATGACATATTGTAGATAACAGGGGAAACAATACAATGATAAATAGAACAGGTGTAAAAGATAAAAGAATGTTGTATCAAATGGTGAAAATATGCCTCAGTAAAGAGAAAGCTTTTCAAAACAGGCATTGATTACCGTAAAATTACTACAAATGACAAATTAAATTAAGATGAAGTGATGCTCTTGCAACAAGCAGAAGATATGGCACAAAGGTGTGATAGACAGAAAACATAATGAAAGCAAGACAGAAGCACAATGCAGAAGAAAATTAAAATACATCAGAGATATCTGGTGATTAAGGCTTTTTGATCCCACTAACAAGTATACATGTATTTAGCTTTCTGAATTATTTCAGTGATGTTTTTCACATGTATTCAGTGAGCACAGATAAAAATAGCAGAAAATAAAAGGAGATTGAAATGCTTGCCCTAAAAGAAATCTAGAGGTGCCAATGAGACTTTACACCCAGAAACTTTTTTTCTTAATCAACTCTCTAGGAATAATGAATTAATCAAAACAATACACTGAACATTTGAAACCTGGAATGTTGAGCACATCAAATGTCTTTAACCTTCAACTAAAGTTTTTGACACAGGAATGAATGTTCAGTAAAATTCTTAGATTTGTGTTTAATCCCTTGAACAAAAGTCATTCTTCTAGGTTAAAAGTTCAAACACAGGAGGATGCTAGGAATTATTCAGGGCTTAAATCTAAGCAGAAAAAGTCTCACATGGTATGTGTTACAGAAAGCTCATTGCACTTAATGTTTTCTGAATGGTGGAGAGGCTCACACATTGGAGGTAGCAAGAGCAAATGTTATAGGAGAGGAAGTTTTCAAAGGGCTGGTTCAAAAGTTCTTAGTTAATATAGCAAAATCCTAAGCCTGACTGCTATTTCCTAATCTTATTTGGGATATAGGCTCCACACTTCAGAAAATCCTGGTGAGCAGGTAGTCTCATGCTCAGCTTTAAATCAGTGAGCTTAGTCTCACTGAAAGGAAGTAACTTTTTTATGCTTTCGTGGAGGAGGCTGTGCCTCTGTACTTAGAAAATTTTATTTCATCTAGCACAGACCTGTTCCTTCTACGAGAAGATTCCAGAGGCACTTGCAGCCTGAAACAGACCTGTATACTAATAGAGCTGGGTTTTGCTGTAAACATACTAACTGAAGATATCTAAATAAATGTTTTGTTTGATTATAAATTTTACCTTTCATAATAAGGAGGATTACCTGTATATGGATTTCACCTAAAATGGGCAGAAAACTGTGTGGAAGACTGCCTTACGAGCTATATATATTGCTAATAGCAGGAATGCATAGTGCTTTCTTCAGCGGCTGGGTTGGTCAGCTCAGAAATTTGGATGCTAAGTCCCTGAAGGCAGGAGATGTATTTTAACATCTGCACAGTGTGTACTTAGCATAATGTGCCTGCTTTTTCTCATCTTCTGTCTTTCTGTATGTTACACTTTCAGGGCATTTTAAAATACATTGATAATAAGAGATTTAAAATGAAAAGGGCAAAAAGAAACAGTCTCACTACAGGATTTATGTTGTAAATAACTTGTCATTGAAATTAATGCCTCTGAACTCCTGCTTTCTCTAAAGATGATAAAGCTACCTTTGATTTTCTTATCATTTCTTTTAGTTCTTCCTGGCTTTCCCTTTTTATCAAAAATAAGCACAAAGTCCTGTGGGTAAAGTCATCTTTTGCCAATAAAACTCTGCAGTGGCCTCAGACGGAAGAACCCACAAACCTGTTCTGCTTTTTAAGGGAACCCTTTATATACCCCTCTTAACTTGCATGAAGACCCAGTTTGCCCATCCTGAAAATCAGCTTGGCAGATTGCTGGACCTGGCCATACAACCTTTCCTAAAGTGTTACAGTTCTTTTCCATTATGCATCAACAGCGGGTGATTTAGAGCATCTCAGCCAGGCTTCTGTGGCCCACTATGGTATCTCCATAGTTCCAGGCATGCTGGAGAATTGCATGGGTTGTTACCAGAGTGCTTCTTCTAGCTTAAGAAATCAAACTTCTGTGAAGTCCTGGAATGAATGGTGAGCAATGTGATAAAATCCTGCAGCTTTCTACCACAGGTTCAAAGCAATTGGCAAAGGCAGATGACAATTAAAGAGACATTACCGGATAGAGGGACAACAAATCACAGAAGACACATGTTGACCCAGCCTATGTTGATACTGCAAGTAAGTCCTACATGAAGAGAGACACATAGCTGGTGTCAACCATCAACAGATGTTTTCCCTTAAGTACAGTGATGGAACAGCATTGCAAACAGTCATGGCAACCTGCAAGAAAACATGTATCTTTACCATTGTCTCCCAGAAAAGGTAGCTAAACTGCAAGGAAGCACTGACGTCTTTAAAAATGCTAACAGTAAGAGATGTACAGAGGATGACATCTTTCCTGCGCTAGACACAGGAGCCAGGCTAGGCACTAGAATAATGTATCTCATAACAGCTCCTTGGTAAGTCAGTTTCTGATATCTGTAAGGGAGAAAGTAGTTTGTTACAGGAATAATGAGAACCTAAATGTTTGATATCACTAACATAAGAGCATATTTCTTTTTTTCAGCAAGGACTGTTTAGTCTGGCTCCTCCATGACATGGTTAATACTTGATTAATATTCCACTTTTAAATGCCAGCAAAGAAAACTGGCAAAATTTTACTTCTTAATTAGTTTCTTGCTTTCCATTTGCAAAGATTATATGTCATCTAATGTGCTGGGTTTTGTCTCACCAGAGAAATTGAACACTTACAAGCAGAATATACTTTCAAGCTGTTCATAGCTGGAATAATTGATTCTAAGAGAACTTCCACTGCAACAGAGCCAAAATTTCATTAAAAAAAAAAACCAAACAAAAAAGCGTTCTTCCGGTTTAAAGCCGTAAGAAAAAGTTATATTTATTACAAAGAAATTGTGTGAAATATGGGACCTCATATAGAAGCTTTAATACAGGAAGCACGTTAATAACATAGAGAGGTGGAAGACTGGGAAGAGAAGAGCTATTCCAAAGTGTTACTGTGAAGGTGCGCCGCAAGAGCTGACAGAAGGCTTTTCTCCAAAAATAAAAATGAAGATAAATACTGAGACAAACTACAGAGTTTAGTATATGGGAGTATAATAGGATTATCATAAACTAATTTAAACTTGTGTTTCATCCCTGATGTGTAAACTCTAATGGAAACACATGACCTTTTATTGTCTTACTAACAGTACATACATACCTGCCTCTGAATTTGACTCAGCAAGCCTACATGGAAGGGGATCTAAGCTGGTGTAATTTGCATGTTGAGAAGATGTAGGAGGAATGGTTAGAAAATATGAAGTAAAGAGTATATAAGAGTATATAAAAGTATGATACCTTATACTGTTATTTGGGTATTGGTTAGACCATATTGTGTAGCTACAAGGTCATCAAAGATGTTGAAGTCTCTGAGCAAGCTTTAGACTAACCAGTAAGAGTACTGTCAGCAGACCAATTTTCAGGTGCAAACCAGAAAAGAGCTAAGTAAGAATCAAGTGTTTCATGGAGAAAATAATTGCAGCACTCAGAAACACTCATTTAAAGAGAACTTGGGCACGTGTCATGGATGGAATGACACACTTCACTTGTAAGAGAGAAGTAGCAATGTTTATTGATATAAACCAGTGATTAAAAAAAGTTTGATACTAAATATGACAGTAGTTTAACAATATTCAATGGCAAGGTTCACTTGATATTTACTGCTTAGAGGACAGGGTCAGACAAAACTGTCAGGGAGACCCTCCCATTGAGTCATGAGGTTCCAAAAGGACCCACTTGTGTTCTAAACTCCTTCTCAGAGAGGAGTCTAGGTGTGGCCGTATCCACGCCTAGTCCCAGACTTAGTCAACGGTTTATGTCTGAAGGTTTGTCTATGCACAATCAATCCTTTACATCACTTAGCTAAGACTCCAAAATTTAGCATGATATTAATCACTTACCAAGATTCTGTTGTGGCAAGGAATCTGTCAACCTCAAGGAGTAACCCTGAGAAGCGTCGCTAGTCAAGGGGAGAACCTGGTGTGCAGCCTGCTGCCATGCAGGAGAGCTTAAAGGGCCCTGGGCTGTCCACTATTTATGGAGTAAGATAATTGACTCATAGTCATATCTATATACTGACTACAGGTGTTAGTTTCTTCCAAATTTAGCTTGAGTTGGACATTGACCAGCACCGTGGTTAGGTGGGCACATTGTTCAAATTAGCCCTTGGCTGTTGTATTGTTATCTGTCCTCCCCGAAACCACTTTGAGCCAGATGCAGCCATCACGACCAGATGCATCTATTACGATCACCACTGGTGGTTATTGTTTGAGCAGGATTACGGGAAATACAGGTCAGGTTGGGGGTGGGGGGAGGAGCACACCACCACAGCATGGCTAGATGAACATTGTTTGTAGCAATGACTGTAGTGAGAACATACCCTTGGGATCCTAGTCTTGGATTTCAGTAGTCTTGAGTATGCCACTGAACAAAACCAATGGCTCTCTGTTTTGCCCTGTGTCTACCAGTGCCATCCTGGACAAAGGTATGTGATCATTGAGTCATAGAATCATAAAATAGTTTGGGTTTGAAGGGACCTTTAAAGCTCATCTAGTCCAAACCCCCTGCAATGAGCAGGTCTAATGATGTGGGACCAACCTCTGACTGGAGATCTTGTTTGGCAGAAGACTCTTGCCAGAGAAGAGACACTGCAGGAAAAGAACTCCGAGGAGAGTTTAAAATCTGTTTAAAAGAACTGTTAGAAATCATAGAGATGAACTGAGCTGTACCAAGCCTGCTAAGGAGTACAGAAAGAGTGAAGAAGAGCCATTTCACATCCATACAGAGCAAAATATCTGTGTTGGTATTAAATCATCACATGGAACAGCATGAATAAATAGGCTCCTTGATAAGCAAAGCTAAAGCTTAGAGCAAAAGACTTTGATAAAGACATGGGAACTCTTGATGAAAATTACAGTTCAAGAGGCAAAGTGCATCTGATCATAAAGCAAAATAGCAGACATGAAGGAGGTAAGCAGAAGAACTTTGCACAACCTATGCTGAATGTGATTAACTGAGCAGAACATTTGATCCATGAGGAAAAAGAAACAGCTTGGGAAGGTCTTATTTCGTACAGCTGTGACGGCATTTTTCTGGCAGTGAACTCACAGATTTTTTTTTTTAATTATTATAACTTTGTCTTTCCGTGGTTTCTTGCCATAAAACATCCACAAGTCTAGAGAGAATTCTTAAATAAAGAAGTAGCTAATTACACCTCCCATGTATTTCTTACTCTCTTGTTTCAGAAAAGTTGTATATGCACAATACCTTGCAATTAGTCTTTTCCTAGCTGATATAGCTGCCTTGTCATCCTAATATCTGGCCAATTTTAGTTAAAGAAAGAATCACCAGTAGTTCTACCTCATGGAGTCACCGATGCTTTCCCAGAGTGTAAGTTTTCTTTGGATTAGATGCTTTTGTTCAGGAGATTTCTATCAAGGAAATGTTGATGTTATGCGTAATTGTGCAGTAAATCCTCAGATCCTTTTCTGAAATTTCTTTTTTTGATAGTTGCCTAATATCACTTGTGCCCCCAGAAATCTGGGAAATCCAAATTTAGTTGATCAGATATTCTCCAACGCATTGAGCTGCGGAAGGAAAATACCTATTTCATAAGGTACTAAGGTTTATTTTGGGAATGTGGACCAGCAACAAGAACAAAATTAGCAGGAATGTTTTTTCATCTTCTGGCCAGTTCTACTAAAACTATTCTCTGTGTCCTTGACAGTGGACACTTCACAAAAACCTAAGGTCTGAAATACAAAATAATGAAATTTTTCATTAAGTTGTAAAGGTGAACATTACTGGGAATGAAAAAGTAGTGTATACACTGTGTGCATGTAGTGTTCTTGGAGAAACAGGGATGAATTTTTACATGCTGCTGTACACCAGAGAAGTGAAAGTTACTTCAATGCAAAACTTCTGAGCATAAACACTTGCAGTACTGAAGAGGCTGCTTTTAGCTGAACAGGGAAGTAAAACTTTAGCCCACTTCGTAATGGAGAAAGTCTTAAAACATGCTGTAGGAACACCTTCAAGTGTCAGGGACTAAAAAGCGAGATGAAATGTGGTCTATAAGGAAGTCTCTATACTATTACTTCTGAATGGTTGAGGCTGGAAGTCTTGTTGCATATATGAAAATGAACACCCAAGCTGTTTTAAATTAAGTTCAGATAAATTTATGAAGTAGCACGTTTCTATGTTTTCTCTTTTTTCCTCCAATTTAATTCCTGACTCTGACTGAGAAATCTTTGACTGAGAAAATTCCAAGCTTTGGAGTATGCATTTAAGATATATAAATAAATAAAAAAAAGAAAATAAAATAAGCTTCTATTTATAGATTAAAAAAATCCAAGAACTGAATTTTTCAACCACAGGAAAAAAAATAAAATTAAAGTGACATTTCTGAGTAGCCTTAGAGGATTTTCAAGAGTTGTCTTGCAAAAATCTTTTTGATGCCAAAGTATGAGGATTGGAGCCCATAGTTTGGAAGACTTGAAAATCTGGTATGTTCCTTAAAATCACATTTGCATAATGTTAGGATAATAAATAAGTACATTATTTGCCACAAAAGCCACAAAGAACTTGAACCTTTTTTTTTTTTTTAAGATAAAATCACAATTCATACTTAAATAGGGGGCTACAAGAATCAAGAAAAACAGACGTCTCCCTTCTTCCAGAAGTAGTTACCTCTGCAGTGGTCAGGAGAACAGCACTTGAAAAAGTTACTAAAGCCAAGGGACTTTCTGTCAAATAGTGACTGAAAGCCAGCTCTGTGCTTTGACCACTAAATGGCATATTTGTGCACCTTATAGGGAATTTAGATGGATTGTAGCTGTCTTTTGAAGGTTTAGTATCTATCTAATGCTGGTGCTGATGGATCTTTTGTACAGTAGAGCTTTGATGGGAAGGAGTTGAAAGGAGAGCAAGGCATCATTCCGTGAATTCATGTTCCATTGTACTTTTGGAAGTCAAGTTTTGGTCATTAGGTTCATTGAATGCTTTTGTAACTTTGATCTGTTAAACCTGCACAGAATTCTCAAAGTGAACATGTTTTGACATGCAGTTCCTTTTGATAGAGCATGCTGTTGGGAAGACCATCATTAACATGCTATTAATTATTTCTACTCTAATTTTAGTGATGAATGGGGAAAAACTCCAGGTTCCTGAAGAAGATTCACCACAGAGCTGCAGTATACTGTTTTGCATGGGCTTCAGGAAATTGAATAAAAGAAAGTCAATAATACATTGTTTAACACTGGAATTATTTGCCAGAGTTTCAGACTGTGTAACTGTACCTTCTGGCCTGAAATTAAAATTTTTCAGGCCATATGCACCCAAATGTATAGCGTACAATATTCCTTGAAGATCAAAATCTGAATTCTTCCTTTCCTTCTCCAAATATAATGATTTGATACACATTTACTTCTTTTAGGGATTTATAGAGTAGTTATCACTGTAAGTACCTACAGACCTAATATCATAAAAATGACATTAGATTACACCCAAAATATTGATAGTTTCTTTCCTTCCATCACTGCCTGACCTGACTTGCCATACCTGATCTGGGTTCTGACCAGGATCTTGTGACAGCTTGTAGACCTTCCACTGCTAAAGTGTGAGTCACCTGCCACATCATTATTGTTTTACAGTGAACGAGCTGTTTGTGCTTTGCTCATCCTTAGATTGCTTAGAGGGAAACCTAGTGAAAAGTTGTGTCTGGACTCCAAGCTGGAAGTTGAATTGTCTTGGAAAGGAACTGTAACATGATGCAGAAGGTTACACAGCTTTCCAAGGTTTGAACTATATCATGACCCTGACAACAGCAGCTGTGACCTTTTCCCTGTACTGTTTCAGGAAGAAAGCCAACTTGGGGGGACATGATTAATGTTCCTTCACCTTAAGAAATAGCACTTTCAGTTCCTCCTCACCCTGTTTTTATCAAATGTTGCACTGTCTAGATCAAACCTAGACAATCTGCAAGTCCAAATAATGTGTGGTTTGGTCTCTGTCTGGAGTTTCTGCAAAGTGTTCAACTCAGTGGTATGTGTCTGGTTTTGTCAACTAAATATCAAGAAGTTTGCTAGCCCTCCCAAATTTTTGTGGATTTTTTTTTCACTTTCACACTAATTTGAGGACATGAAAGTGTTGTGGACTGCCAGCAGATGATGATATGCAGTGTCATCCCTGGTATTGCTCTGAATGACCCAATTTAATCATTTTGACATTAAGGAGCAGCTTAACAAAAGTTCATGTCACTGAGCAGGAGCTAAGGCAAGACAGCTGGTTGATTCCGGTGTCTCTTTTCTAGGTGTTAGATGAACTGTGTTCGGTTTTGGGCCCCTCACTACAGGAAAGACATTGAGGTGCTGGAGTGTGTCCAGAGAAGGGCAACCAAGTTGGTGAGTGGTGAGAGGCCTGGAGCACAAGTCTTACAAGGAGCAGCTGAGGGAACTGGGGTTGTTTAGTCTGGAGAAAAGGAGGCTGAGGGCAGACCTTATTGCTCTCTACAACTACTGAAAGGAGGTTGTAGTGAGGTGGGTGCTGGTCTCTTCTATCAAGTAACTAGCAATAGGATGAGAGGAAATGGCCTCAAGTAGCACCAGTGGAGGTTTAGATTGGATGTTAGGAAAAATTACTGAAAGGGTTGTCAGGCATTGGAACAGGCTGCCCAGGGAAGTGTTTGAATCACCATCCCTGGAGGTATTAAAAAAGTGCATGGGCAAGGCACTTCAGGACATGGTTTAGTGGGCATAGTTGACGGTTGGACTCGATGATCTTAAAGGTCTTTTCCAACCTAAATGATTCTATGACTTACCTCATTAACAGTCCAAAAGATGGGTGAATAGATCCATATTCTTGTGTAGGGCTACTCAGTTGAGTTTCAATTCTGGGTGCTCTGAAATAAAAGTTTGCTCTTCCTTGCACCTAACTCAACATCAGGTGTAGTAATCAAGCCTTTCTATTTCATGATCTTAGGTTTGTTGATCAATTGATTTCTGACAGACTCATCTGTGAGAGCAAGCTGTGGAGGGGCAGAAAATTCTGCTGCTGCCTACTTGAGAACTATGTTACTCAAGCTAATGGTGTGTCCATTGATCTAGTAAAATCATCTTTCTGTGGGAAAATCAGAGAGGTAATGATTTGCTTGAAAAGTTAGAACGAGTATTTTGTGAAAGTTGTAATATTTCGAAGTCATATGTTTTAGCACAAGTAATAGGTTCTGCACCAATAAAGATGGAGCATTTGGATTTTGAGATTTACTAGTGAAAAACATGAGTGAATAGAAGTGTGGTTGGGTTTTTGAGCTGTGTGTGCTTTTTAGTTTCAACATTGTTTCCTCTAAGGAAGCAAAAATGAATTTTGAGTGCAGGGTTTTGCTGACATTATAATATAATATACTATAACAGGCCAAATGAAGAAACTGCATCAAAAAGGCAAAAAAATGAAGTTAAATCATTTTACCTTATCAAAATGAAGCATTTCTTGTAGAGCATGCTGATTTGATTAAATCAGCCTTTTCTAAAAGAAAATCATTATTTTGGGAGAAATTCTAAGCAGTTTTTGTGTGGACACTGTTCCAAATAAAACAGTCTGAAATTTATTTATTTATTTTTAAAATGTAATAAATACTGCTTTAAAATGTAATAAATACATCAGTAAGATGTCTCTCTGAATATTTGGAAATATTTCTAATTGGAGCAGAATATATATTCTAAAATAATTATTTGCAGATGGTAGACCAGAAACAAAATCAGTTCTTTGTACTAAATCACTTGAGATGGCAGTGTGAAACATTCTGGAAACTGCTGGAAAATACTGAAGTGAGAAAAAAATAAATGGAGTCAGAGAATGTATGCTTTATCTCAGGGCTAGAGTATCAGTAGAATAAGCTTTTTTCCTCAAAATGACTTACACATTGTGCTTCTGAAACATACGTAGTAGCAGTGGTGCTCATTTTTAGCAAGCATCTGAAGCTCTTAGCTCTCTTCCCAACAGAGGTCTTGGCAATCTTACCACCAGCCCAGCCATGAACTTTCTTTTCCCTCTTTATCTATAAATCTGTTTACGGCTGAGAATATTGCTAGGATTTTTCCTTGGCTTTACTCTGCTTTTGTGAAAACTGTAGCCATGCCTTAATCCTTTCTTGTCTTAATCCATCTTTATAATTCTCTCTTTTATGGCTTTTTTAAACTCCAACGTTGAAAATCTGGCCCTTGGAAATCAACTGGAGTTTTGCCATTGACCTCAATGGAGCTGGGGCTCTAGCCTTTTTTTCCTGTAAATTATGTTGTCCTGAATGCTGAGATCTCATGTAGCATGCAATATGAGAGAGGTGTTGGGTTTCTCAAATGTCATCCATGGGTTTTGTGTGAAAATGATGGGCAGTCCTTACCCAATGAGGCTTCCAAAGCAGTATACTATAGTAAAAGGAGAATCAGAGATAACATTGGTCCATTGCTTGACACAGTCGCTCACCTCACAAATAGGGACACAGAAAAAGCAGAGAAGTTTAATGCTTTCTTCACCTCTGTCTTCAACACTGATGATGGGCCCTGAGATCCCCAGAGCCCTGTGTTAGAAGACTGTGACTGGAGGGATGATAATAAAGTGCCAGACAATTTTGACCTTGTTAGAAACTGGCTGCTCCATCCGGATGTACATAAATCTATGGGGCCCAATGGGATTCATCCCAGGGTACTGAAAGAGCTGGCCGATGTCATCACAGGACCTCTCTCCATTATTTTTCAATGGCCTTGGGAGTCTGGAGAGGTCCCAGTTAACTAGAAGCTGGCAAATGTCCCAGTTTTCAAGAAGGGTAAGAAGGAAGACTATGGTAGTTACAGGCCTGTCAGTCTCAGTTCAGTGCCTGGTAAAATTATGGATGTTATTCTGGGAGTTATTGAAAAACACTTGAGAGACAACGCAGTCATTGCTCACAGCCAGCACAGGTTCATGAGGGGAAAGTCTTGCTTAACCAACTTAGTTTCCTTTAATGAAAAGGTCACCCATCTACTTGACCAAGGGAAGCCAATAGATGTTGTGGTTTTGGATTTTAGCAAAGCTGTTGATACTGTCTCTCACAGTACCCTTCCGGATAAACTGTCCAGCACACAGCTAGACAAATCCATAATACATTGAGTAAGCACTTAACTGACATGTCAGGCTCAAAGGGTTATAGTATATGGGGTTACATCAGGTTGGCAGCCAGTTACCGGTGGGATTCCCCAGGGCTCAATTTTAGGGCCAGTGTTCTTTAATGTTTTTATAAATTATCTGGACACAGGAATTGAATGTATATTAAGTAGGTTTGCCAACAATACTAAACTAGGAGGAGCTGTGGACTCCCTTGAGGGTAGAGAAGTGTCACAGAGAGATATGGATAGACTGGAGAGCTGGGCAATCACCAACCGTATGCAATTTAACAAGAGCAAGTGCTGGATTCTGCACCTGGGATAGGGTAATCCTGGTATATGTACAAACTGGGGGATGAGAAGCTGGAGAGCAGCACCATGGAAAGAAATCTGGGGTTTTGGGCTGATGGCATATGACTCAACAGTGTGCCCTGGCAGCAAAAACAGCCAACTGTGTCCCGGGGTGCATCAAGCACAGCATAGCTAGACAGCCAGGGGAGGTGATTGTCCCACTCTACACTGGTGCAGCCCCACCTTGGGTACTGTGTGCAGTTTTGGGTACCTCATTATAAGAAGGACATCAAACTATTAGAATGTGTCCAGAGGAAGGTGACTAAGATAGTGAAATGTCTTGAAGACAAGACTCATGAGGAGTGGCTGAGGTCACTTGGTTTGTTCTCTTGGAGAAGAGAAGGCTGAGGGGTGACCTCATCGCAGTCTACAACTTCGTCAAGGGGGATGGCAGAGGGGGAGGTGCTGATGTCTCTCTGGTGACCAGCGATAGGACACGAGGAAATTGAATGAAGCTGTGTAAGGGGAAGTTCAGATTGGA
Organism: Leptodon cayanensis; assembly: GCA_027564655.1. Lineage (NCBI taxonomy): Eukaryota > Metazoa > Chordata > Aves > Accipitriformes > Accipitridae > Leptodon > Leptodon cayanensis. The sequence goes on along the minus strand of JANXJC010000007.1, from coordinate 27,019,295 downwards.
CATTAGGAAAAGGCTCTTCACTGAAAGAGTGGTTGGTCACTGGAACAAGCTCCCCAGGGAAGTAGTCATGGCACCAAGCCTGTCGGAGTTCAAGGAGAGTCTGGACGATGCTCTTAGTCACATGATTTAGTTTTAGGTAGTCCTGCAAGGAGCAGGGAGTTGGACCTGATGATCCTTAGGGGTCCATTCCAACTTGAGATATTCCATGATTCTATGAAATTCTAACAATGAAATTCTCAAATATCACATCAATGAATTTCTCTCAAATGCTAGCATTCTTATTTGAGTTCATTTGTCAAGATTTGTTTTCAACTTCCAAAGCTACCAGGAGGTATATTGAACTAACTGAGATAGCTGAGAAAGACTTGAGAGAGGGGGCAGACAGAAGCTGTTCTTTGCTCAACTACAGTATGAAGGCTGTCTTAAACATGTAAAGGACTGTAGACAGTAGGAATGGTAGCCAAATGTTCCATGACCTCTGTATCTTTTACATCACTACTTAAAAATTACATTGGGGATTTAATTAGCACTAAAATCCAGCATTTATGAACTGTAATACTAATAGCTTAAAGAAGATGTAAATTCTTTGAGAAACAATATTGCATATGATTGTCCTGAAAATAAAAATTCCACAAAGATCAAGTATCAGATAAATATAATCTAAAAGACACTCATTGTATTTAGGACTCATCTGCTTTGGTTACTTTTTCTGGTGGCAGGACACTGGGCTGTAGTGCTGGTTACCTTCACGCCAATAGTGTAAAGAATGCCATGTCAACTTTATCCTCTTTAACAGCATCTTTCTTTCTTTAGTAAGGAGAATGTATCTTTCTGTGATTTCAGTAAGCATCCCCTGAACAGCTAACTAGTTTGCCTGTAGCATATTTCTGTACTCCATTCAACTTCTGCAGTAATTTTTAAAGGAATAATTACTTAATGAGAGGAAATTTTCTTCTGTATCTTCTTTTTTTTGCTAAATCAGTTAACATGAATATTACAAAAGCAGAAGTTTAACCTCCAGCTGAAGAATTAGTCAGTATTACTACTTATGTATAAAGTAGCTGTGGGCAGGTCAGAAAGCTTAGGTTGCTGTGGACTAACTTGGAGATAGAAATCTGATGGCATGTGAAATTCATACAGTCATAGAACAGCCCAGGTTGGAAGGTACCTCGAAAAATCATCTGGTCCAACCTTTTGTGGGAAAAGGAGCCTAGATGAGATTATCTAGAACCCTGTCTAATCACATCTTGAAAACCTCCAGTGATGGGAACTCTACCACATCTCTGGGGAGGTTGTTCCAGTGACTGATGAGGTCCCTGCTGAGCCTTCTCTTCTCCAGGGAGAAAAGATCTGAGCTCTTCTGAGTAAGACTAATATCCTAATCACTTTTACTATTTTCTAGGAGACTGCTATATCACTACGTAACCTTGCAACATGAAAAATTCTGTTTGTAAAAATGCTACTTCATATGCTAGGTGTTCTTTATAAGTGTCTTTTCTTGATCCCTTTGATAGAATTAAAGGTGTTTGACTACGCCCTCATTCCAGAATTTGAGAACACCTTTTCGATGATACTCCCAGTGTCAGAGTTTACTTTTCACTTTGCCATGGAAGCTACTGCCATTGTGATAGAGCAGCAAGATATTGTTCCATTTTGTTTAACAAGCATTGAGGACATATTTCCCATGTTTCATTGAACACAGTGCAGCCAAACCTTTTAGCTCTTCTACTTGTCTATTTGTGAGGGACTGAATTGTTACCTTGAGCTCTTTGCCTCAAAGACTGTTAGGTGTGAGAGACTGGACTGTTATCTCAAGCCATTCATCTCAAGCAACTGTGAACTGTTTATCTTGAGCCCTTTGTCTCTGAGATGTCCTGTTTAAGCAGGACACTCCTCTGTCCATAAAGATGATTACCAGGCCACTGAGGCATCCAGGGGAGGAAACGGGGCTGGAGCCGACGAAGCACGCAGGAACCTGGAGACTACCATTCTCATGGAAACTGTAGTCTTTGAGATAAGATACTGGTTTCTGGTGTTGATCACCCAAAGGTTGTGTGATAGTCGAAACCTGCAGCATGTGAACAGTGCATGAACAGTACATATGTGCATGCTTCATTGAACTATGCCCTATAAAAAACCATGGAGACAAGCCGTGGTGTGCACCCACCACCAAAGAATTGAAGACTGAAGACCAATGGGACGTCGCTGGATCCATGGTGGTGACTATCCTCTCAACTCTATCTTGACTGCTTGCTTGATTTCTACCTTTTCTTCCATTCTATCCTATCGCTACTATTTTCTACTTTTGATACTTTTGATAATAAAAGCTCTTTTGTGTATACGGCATTTGACCTCATTTGTGTCTTAACCTGACTTTTGGAATGATATCGAAACCTTCCCCGACGTTGGATCGGGACACTATTTCAGTACCATTGCCTGCTGGGTGGGGGGGAGGAAAAGGATATCTATCATAAATAAAATTGTGAATTGATATGCAAATGCAACAGAGGAGAATGAAATTAATCATCAGCTGCTTAATTTGATTGCAGTCTGGTTTTTTAGTGAATATACAAGGGGTAAAGACATTTGTTCAATCTCTCTGTATCTTTAATACAAATTTTGGTGAAAATGCATTTAAAGACCACATTCTTCAGTCTTGGCAGTTTGCATGACTTATGTGAAACATAAAGAATGGATTTCCTAATAGAAGTTAGTAACTGAATCCTATACATATTTGCATATAATTTCTAGTCCCATATTTTTAAGAGTATGCCTCGTACCATGATCAGAAATATTTGTCTCGAGGTACTGTGGGGAACGAAAGTCCCACTGGAATTATTATTATTCTGAGTTTCTTCTGCAGCATGCCCCGCCTTGCCAATGAGGGAAATTGTAGTCTTTACAGTATTTCCTTGGTAGAAAAGATCCTAGTATATATTGGGGGACGAGAAGGGAAGAAAGAAGGGAAGACAGGACTTGCATTAAATATATCAGTTAAAAGAAAAAAAATAATTAGCCTCATGATGAATGAAAAGGTTTACTCTCACTTAAAGCCCTCCACCAATGAACTTCTTATCAAATAAGTAAGTCTGAAAAATTGTTTCATTATTATTTCTTTTTTTTTAAATCTTAATATAATCCATCTGTTCAAGCTAGCAATATCAGGACCACACCCTCC
>JANXJC010000007.1:26988275-27015450 GCA_027564655.1 Leptodon cayanensis | reverse complement strand
GGGGTGGGGGGAACAGAGGCTGCAAACTGTAAGGTTTGAGCATTCGGTGGGAAAGCCGGATCTAAACCATTACAATAACAAATTTAAGCTTAATAACACATTCATGCAAGAGCAAGACAATGCCTAGATTTCCTTAGCAAGTGTTGATTTTATTTATAAATTAATTGAAGAAATAGAAAAGTCCTGATGATGGTCTAACTCCTGAACTGAGGTGTAAGGAGGAATGTAAAAAGCTACCTTGTGCTACGTGCTATGTGTAACTATGCCAGCACCTCTAATGTAGATTTCCAAATGAAGATTTTTTTAAATACTCCCCCAAATCCTCAAACTCTTAAGAAATCAAAACATTTTAATTTTTTTATCTTTTTATGTCTGGGGGATACTTCTGAGATGACTTTATCGTGAGAAATCAGTAGAAGTAAAAAACAGCAAGTGTAAGATGGTTATAGATAATATATCAAAACACAGATGTGCCTCCAGTGTGTCAGTTGCCACTTACATTGACTTACTGCCATGTTCATGTGGAGACAGATCTTGGAGCTATGTAACCATGGGTCACGGTTTACTTACAAAAAAATGCAAAGAATTTTTTCCCAAGTGGGTACGAATAACATGGTTAAAAAAACCCTATTTTTATTTCTTTGTTATCATTATTATCTTAAAAGTATCAGTATTTTTGCAATGGCCTGTTGTAGTGAGCTGAAACCATTTTCAGAAGATGAAGCACATTAAATCTACACTGTCTCTTGACCTCATCCTGTGCTGTATGCAAGGCAAGTTTTGCCAGCCCAGTTGGCCCACAATCTAGGGACTGTTAGATATGTTAATTACTGTTAACAATCGGTACAATTTTGTTTCTCCACGTTTGACATACCTATTGATTGGCAGCAAAATGAAAGTATATTCAAGGACTGAAATACAGCCAGTATAAATAATGGTATGATGCAGTTTCTTGCTAGGGTACACTTGAGAAAGGTCCTATTTTCTGCTCAGCAGTGTAATATAACAACTTCCAAGAAGTCTTTGAAGAATTTTCCTCTAGTGCTTTTACTGTATAACTGGGCTCAAATGATAAACATGTTACAAAGCAGGGGTTTCCCCTTTGCTGCTTGAATACCCAGCATAGCATGCACTCACTAACATGCACACATATAACACTAGGATCTAGTCCATAACTTCATGAAGTTGATGAGAACATTTCATTGATTTCAAAACACCTGGTTTTGGATGTATCTGTATGAGGAAGGAGAATTTTATTCTTTCCTTGTCTCATGATCTTGTCTCAGTTTGACCCTGTGTACAGTCTGTTGCATTCTTTATTTAGCTTTCATTTTAGGAGTGTTTTTCCTCCTTCTAGGTTGAGGGGATTTAATTAAAAAAACGCGATCAAATAAGGTCTTTGAAAACCTTCTGTTTTTTCCAAAGAATTCTTTGAGATTGAGAAGCTGAAATAATAAAATATATTCTCTATTAGCCTAAAAGAGAGATCATATTCTAAAAATATTCCTCTGGTCTCCTAATGCAAACATATGACTCAGTTATTCACATAGGTGTTTATCTTATAAATAATAGCACTGGGAATATTGAAATGATAACCCATCTGGCATGATGATGTTTCAGCAGTTCTTATCCCCCATGAATTCCTGCTGTTCCTGAATTTTTTGTATTTATCAAAAAACTACCGTCAGACATCTGTCCACAGCTTGGTGTTTGGGATTATGAGTAATACATACATCAGCTTCTGCTGAACCTTTATAATGAGATTGGCTCTTCCAGTTCAGAGGTTAGCTTGCTGGCCTCAGTGTGTTTGGCCAGGAAAGTGTTTTTTCCCTGGTCCAGTCTCCCAGAGACTGAGGGGAAGTGGCACCTGAGCCCTCGCTTGTACTCCCCAGGAGGCTTCCCTTTCACACACTCCACCCTTTCCTTTATCCCCAGCAGTAACCTCTTTGTGCTATATGGAATCAATGTATTTGTATTTAGTGCTTAGAATAAAACACTCAAGAGCAATGTCTTTTAAAGCAGCACACAGGTGCATGTGCATTTAGTCTCATCGAATTATGTGCTTTATCAACAAATTATTTTGATAGGCAGAACAGAATCAGTTTGCATTTCCCAGAAGCTCTTGAGTGTTCAAAGCTCCTCCACTTGTATTTCTCTCCTTTCCTGTACAAGTCAGTAGGATGGCATTCCTTAAATGTGAGCATTTTTACAGTTATTGGAAAAGGCTTCCACCCTCCATCTTTGGCTGCTAGGCTTCCTCTGGTATCCAAACAATCCCATTGGGTTAAATATTGCACTGTTTATGTGGGTAGGAGATCTCTACATTGTACTGATACAAAATGCTAAGCATTCAGCTTGTGGATTTTTTCCACCAAAAATTTCCCAAATGAAAACTGATTTCTAACTTATAGAGGAAATGATGTAATTTGCACCAGTTCAAATATCTCACCCATCTGTCACACTGTTTACGCTGAAGTATCTTGTATCAGAATGCAGCCTGTCTTGTTCATGGTAAGACATATTGTGGCAGTACACAGACACTGAGATTTGGGTCCCTGTGCAATCTGTGATGTGCCCTGGGATAGGAAACTTGATCTACTTTATATGCAATAGTAAAATATTACATAATTTAATAACAGCTTTTATGTGAAGATCATTTTTAGTGGTATTTACATATGTGGTTGGGGAGTGGAAAATTTTTTCGAAGGCATCTATTCAACAAATAGCCAAACACAAAGCTAGATAGCAAAGCAGGCATTGTAGCTCGGGACATGTAAAAATAAAAAGTATTCATTTTACTTAGCCCTAAGCATTCAGCATGATTTTCCTTCAAATTATTTGTAATATTCAGTAAGGTTCAGCCACAAATAAACCAGGTATTTATACACCAATAGATGAATGGGAAATTTTCCTGTTCTCTGAAGACAGAAATCTAACCCCCCCTTTAAAACACATCTGTATAGTCTTAACATTTGTGAGAAGGGGCAGGGACCATAGAAATGATTGGTGAAGAAAGGGCTACATGTTTTTAGGACTGCTGTAAGAGGTGTTCTTCCCCCTGTTCCATTACAGAGCTGTACCCAGTAGTACTCTCTGCCACATCTCGTGTCTGTACAATCAGTGGTTTTGCCTTAAGCAAAATTCTGTTGTCTGTGCACTTAAATTTGCTCCTGATAAGGTTCCTTGTTGTTTAAGATCAAAATAGTCCAACTGACATGGAAGTCTTCCTATCTGTGGTCTACATTGATTTAGGCCAGCTAAGGATCTGGCTCTGTCTTGATGAGAATGGGAAGGAAAAGACTTCTTGCCAATGTATTTTGAATTCAGGGATTTATTTGTTTTTCAACCACACACGCATCTTTTGGTGGAAGCCTTGGCTTGAATGAATACTTAGGGAGCAATATCAGAAGGTACCAGTGTTACAGGAACATATATCTGTGTATTTACATGGGGCTTACTCTCTACATGAGCCAGAAGATCTCTAACTAGGGCACCAAGATGCTATAAGTGATATAATAGCTAGGAATCCACTTTTTTTTGTTTGGGCCAGCTTGCTGCTACTCATGTGGAGAGAGGTGAGCTGGATGACTTTGTAGCTATATAGCTAGAATGATCATCGGTTCTTTCCCAAGTCACAGACACCTGTACTTCTGATTTCCTACAATAGTGGCAGCAGTTGTACTTAGCCTGTCTTTCCAGGGCTCTTCTCTTCACTATTTCTTCCACCACCACCCCTTTCCCTAGCAGAAGGACTCAACTCCCAGCTGCTTAATCTTGAAGCTGTAAAATGACACGTCTTCTGTACCATCCTGCAGGGTCAAGGAGCATGCTGGTTCATAAAGACCACCATGGTTAATGCAAGGAGTGCACCAATGCAGGCTACAGCTGCATGCCAACCCCATCTGTCTTGGAGGAAGAGTGTGTGAAAGTCTCTGATGCCAACATTGTTAAATACTGGAAGTAGATATGAATAACCAGGTAATGAAAGTGGAAGGCAAATACATCCTCTGTGGATAAGAAAGAGAATGACATGTTTCTTTAGGTCATTCTAAGTATATATTTGTAGTTGACTGAATGAAGCAGTAGACATTTTGATCAGATGAACAATGTCATCATCACTACTTTGTCTCTATTTTGAATATCATGGTACACTTGCAGTTATAGATCTGGAATGTGTGTCCACATTTGAAGGAAAAGTTGACTAAACAATTTCCACGTGGTCTCTCTGTGCTCTGTATCTGGAAAACAGGGAAAAACACAATGATTTTTCAATACCCATTGCAGTGCTGAGTGTCACAACAGTATTTATCTTAAAATTCCACCTCAGCAAATTCTGCTAGAAGTACTGACAGTTTGAGAAGGTTAGTTATTTGCAGACCTGTCACTCAAAGATTACATCCTGTGCCTACAAAATGAGTGAACCTCAGAAGACATTACGGGTCTCAAAGATTTTGGTAAGTGCTGGGAATACCTAAACCACAAAACCTTTGTTACTTATTTGCAAGCTGCAATTTCAGTTTAAGAGCTGACCTTTTGACCTCCTGCTCTCTGAATGTTCTCTCTCCTGCCACCTCCCAGTCCTCCTTAATCTTGGAGTCTTAAACATTTAGCTCTCTTAAGCACCTTCTCACCTGTATTTGTACAAAAGAATACCTGCATACTGTGTCTCCTTCTACAGCTCCAGGGCTGAGGCTTCTTTTTGCAGTCTCTTTGTTTGGGCTTGTTTTTTTTTCCAAGGTATGGAAAGAGCTGTGAGACAGCTCAGGAAATATACATCGCAGGGACCATATTACAAACTCTAGTCATTGAACCACGAGAGCAGCTGATAGTAGGGCATGTGGTTGGTAAGATTGAAGGGAGACTGAGATGAGGGACATTTTATGAAGGTATTTTATCACTTCAAAGTGCTGCACAGAGGAACTGAGAGAAAGAAGAGGAAAATAGTAAAAGGAAAATGGGGTCCAATGGTCTGGGGGGGGGTTTGTTTGTTTTGCTTTTACTGCTTACTCTCACACTGGATTTTATTTCAAGGGAAGGGTTGTTTAACTATAGCTCCTTTCCACTTACAGTGTATCTGTCATCTGCCGAAAGTTTGTACATTGCCATTCACCTTGCTTTTGTCAGGCTGAGGGACAGCAGTGTGCTTCCCAGGAGAGTGGTACTGTGAAGAGAAAGGAGCACAGATTGAGCACAGCCCCCTTCCTCTTAGCCACACACATGTATCAGAAAAGGGGAAGCATCTGACCTCTGGAAAGAGCTGCCCTTTCTGTCAAGTGAACAAAGAAGCGAGCACTGTCCTTGTCCCGTAAGATGAATAAAAATTTGGGGAGTTGAATAAAAAAATGGGGAGATCAAATCACTCTGCATTTTGTGCCTGTCTAGAGCTTATAGGAAGCCAATGAGAAATACTGTGTTTGATTTCACTAGGCAAGATCCTCTTCAGGTGTAAACTGATATAGGTCATTGAAGTTAAACTGACGTGCCCTAATAAAGAATCCAGTGTGGAGTGATAATACACTAGAAACACTTTACAGTTGCATCTCTCCCTCACAGTTGATGACTACCAGGGGAAACATATGTGTTGACTCAGCAGAACAGGTTTTAAAACTCAAGAATTTTTGCTCCATTCTGACTGTTTTACCAAAATCTGTAGATCTCAAACAGTACCACAGAAATAATTTGAAAAGCTGGAATATTTAATTAGATTATCCCTGCACTTTAAATACATAGTCAGTCTTGTTGCTTAATGGCATTGATGAAGCTTCAAAGATGGAAGAGAAGGTAACTGGTGAAGAACAGGGACCCAGGATTACTTTTTTACTAGTAAGAAACATTAAAAAAAAGCCTGAAATGTACAGTAGAACACAAACTACATAATGAGCAGATGGCTGTAAAGGCAAAAAGAAAAGGGAGGTAATTTTTAAAGAGCTTATTTAAGAGCTTATTTCAATTTTGTTCAGAATGTATTTGAAAAGAAGAAAGATTTATATTTGTTGTAAAAGAAAGCAGGAAGCATTTCCAAGATGCTTACCCATAAAAGATCTTCACAGGGAGTATGTATTGACACAAGTGAGTGCTAGTGTTGCTTTGCGCATGACAACTAAAACAGGCCATGAAAACTGAATCTCTTAGACATTGGAAAAAATAACTTCACTGTGCTCAACAGGTAAAAGGATTACTTTCCAGCTTGTAAGCAAGAATACGAAGGTTCAGCTACAGTTTTGATAAAGTGATACTTTATTTGATAAATCTACAAGAAAACAAAACCCCAGATACCTACATAACACCCATCCAACCTGACCTATTAGATGATGGTACTTTTCACCCACAAACTGGTGAGCCAGAAGAGCTTTTCCATGCTCACTATATTCATATGAAAAGCAAGGAATTCCTTCTGGAGAAATACCTTGAAGCTGAGGCCAGACATCTGAATGTATGGAAGCCCTAAACCATCTGTTTTATCACATTAAATCAACCAAAATCTTAAATGTCCTAAATCAAGCTGCTTTGAATGGAGAACTTAATGATGCATTTAGGGACTTTTAGACACATACCTGAAAGCCTGACCAACTATTTAGGAATGAAGTTAGCTGGAAAATCATATGTGATTCTCGAGGCCCTGTGGGACCCTGCTCTACTTAAATTCATAGCCCTGAACATTTTCCTATTGGTCAGAACAAGCACCCACAGGAAAAAGTATAGAAGATCCTCACAGATTATTAACCCAAAGAAGGCACTGAATTATAGCACTTTAAGGTAGAAGCATCTGTGAACAGTGTCTCACAGTCAGTGAATCATAGTGACATATTTCCTTCTTGGCTGGATCATCACAAACCAAGATATTTCAGAGTGTTTTTTATACATCAGTGCCAGTTCATATTAGTTAGTGCAGATCCCGGTTACTGCAGGGCATCATGGATATGCGGTGAGGTACTCCCGTCTCCCAGCCTCTCTTATAGCATATGTCTTTTTGTTTGCTGTCTGATGTGTTCGATACTTGGCAAGGTTAGGAACCATTTCCACTTCATAATCACATGGCAGTGGCAGGAAGGATGTCTTTTTCCTTGTGGAAGAGGAGGAAGCAGAGGTTGATTTTCCACATGTGCCTTTCCACGAATGGATAGCAAGCACAAGTGAATAGCTTCTTCAGTCCTTCCACTTGTCCTTCTGCGTATTTTTTTTCTATGTATCTCCTGGGAAGACACAGCCTGTGGAAATGAATGGAACTGAACTCAAAACATAGCTAGCTCTTGCTTTTCCTATAGCAATGCTTACTACAACAGTGCTTTAAGTGACGAGGTGTCTTTCATAAAAACGAAAGGATCTTTCCTCAATGCATTCATATCTTCAGTATGTTTTCCAAGTATTTTCGTCCAAATGGGATTGTAGGAAAGAAACTCTGTTGAGTTTCTAACATTGCCTCCTCTTACTGATGTTTCATGATTGTGGAAATAATTCTCTGTCTCTTTGCTTTTGAAAAAGCTGGACTCAGTCTCTTTTAAAAAATCAAAACCCCAAAATTAACTGACTAAAATTTGAAAGAAAAGTGGGTTCTAATAATACCCTGAGAGGTCAATGTCTAATCACTGGAACAGTGGGGAAGGTGAAGAATCCATTAACAAAAGCTTCTATTTTGCATTACTTTGATCAAAACAAACCATTTAAACTGACAGCTGATGTTTCACAAAGTGGACTGGGAGCTGCTCTGTTGCAGCATAAGGTGTGAGTTGCTTATACTTGGAGATCAGTGAAAGCTCTCTGCTTGTATGGACACAGAGCAGCTCAGCACAGGATGTGGGAGACTGGAGTTTTACTGGTGTACTTGCAGCAAGGTGGCCTGGATTTGACTATGGGGGGGCCTTCACATCCATTGTGGAAATAGCCTTGGACGGTGCCATTTACAGGGGCGTAAAAATACTTTTGGAGAAGGTGAAAACTGATGTATTAGAACCGAGAGACATACATGTCTTGCCCCCTCTAAAAGAAAGTAGGATTTATTGTGGCATAGAAGCAAAGAGTAAGCTCCTTTACTCCCTCTACTTGTCGTCTTAGTTATCAAATAGCAGATGCAGTAACACAGGGATTTAAGATCCAGTCCATATCATTGCTGTATCCAGGTAGGCAGCTGCTGACCCATGGGATTTTGAGAGGTGTCTTGTTCTGCATATATAAATATACCTCACTTAGATATGCGCTGCTTCCTTTTTTATTATTATGCTCTTTTTTTAATTATTATTATATTATGTTCTTCCTTTTGTAACAGAATGCAGAGCTTCATCCTACAAGCTGCTGAGCACTTCCAGCAATGCTCTGGCAGCTTCCTATTTGGCTATATGACTGTGGCATCTGAGGACTAAGTACCTTGGAAGAATAAGTCCTGTTTATAATGACAATGCCTTTTTCACTTCTTTCTTGAGAATGCTGTGCTTATCTTCCTACTCATGCTACTTAAGGAATATAGAAACAGCAATGAAAGGCAAAAAACTCCCACAAACCTACGAAGATGGGACTTGACAGCATCCAAACTGGATCATTTCTCAAAGTAACTCTGTGACAGCAACAGTTTAATGTTAACTGTGAGACTGTCCTAAATATAAAGCCACCGTAAAGTGCAGCAAGCAAATGCCAGGCCGCTAGAATGTACCTGATTTGTTTATGATATTGCAATAGTTCTGTCAAGTGCCAAGTAAAATTTTCTGCTTGCATTGACTGTTGCCAGAGTTGTGCTGCTGAGCAGGGTTAGCCAACTGCTAAATAATTCATGAGCTGTGGTGTGTTTACAAAATGCCTTCTGATAAATTTCCATTTTTATAGACAATCCAAGGAGTTAATATACCCATCTTGCTTTGTATCGGTAGCTGTAAGCTGATGTCATGCCTCCCCGAGCAGCCTTGGGTACAGCGGACATGAACACACAGAACTGGGCTGTCTCCTAATCCTCTTCTACATCTTACAGGCAGTAAATTGGCTAGCAGTCTGATTGTTGACTAAAAATTGTTCAGGAATGATTTTTTTTTTTTTCCACACGTGTATTCCTCTCTACTATTAGAGGAGAAAAAAACAATCCTATGCTTGTGCAGTGATGCTTTGGCTAGACAGTATTTCTGTGTATCCTCTCTGGTCTTATGTCTGCAAAGGTGAATACTACTGCTATAGCATGCACTACAATCTGCTGATAACAATAAGAAGGAGCTTCATACACTCATGGAATTTGCAGGCATTATATGATCCATCAGCTGCTGGATGCTGCTAGCAGGGACTTCATGCAGCAGTAGCTGGCATCTGGGCTAATGGAAGCCTTTGCTATGGCAGATATGCTCCTGGATGCTCTGAACCCATCTCTAGCTTTTTCTCCTGCCAACGTCTCTGGGGCTGGCCAGCAGCTAAAATGCAATTGGTTGGGGATTTCCACTGCCTAATGAATGCTGAAGTAAATTCTACAACCTCAGTCTGATTTGATTTATAACAGAGAATCATTATGAGATTTTTAATGGGAGTTCTTGTGTACAGATTTTGTCCGGGAGTCCAGACTAAGAAAGGTTTATTTTTCGGCACTATGCACTATTCTGGTTGTATGTGAATGCTTCCTTAGGCTGTGTTGGATTTCTAATAAATTTATTTCCAAACTGTAAATGACAAGTGCAAAAAACTTAGGGGTCACTTTTTCCAAAGAAGTTGCAAACTGGATTGCAGTCTCCACAATGTTAGATAAAGCACATTAAATAGGGATATGCATGCATATGAGGAGCAGTTGCCTCTTTGCATATTCAGAGCAAGTGCTTATTATTTTGGAGTCATAAAAAACCAAGGTTATTTTTCAGATATAAATCACAGAAACTCTCTTGTCTACATAGCCTTTTAAACACCTGTCAGGTATGCACTTTGGACGAAATTTGCAAATGCACAAAATGCCCACTGAAACGTATTAGGAATTTGACATCCAGGTACTTCTAAACACTGTTAAAAATCCATCCCTTTTTTCTTGCCACACTTTAGTCCCAAGTACCCACTGGTTTAGATGAATGATCATTCTGAAAAGAGATACAGGAATGTGGAATTAGGTCCCCAGCAGCAGAAGGCTAAAAGAAGACACAAATTCAGCAGGTGGCTTACTAGGAAAATAAATTCAGTATACATGGAAATAAGATGGTGACTATTTTGAAAAGGAGATGTTTTCTAAGAAGCAGTAGCAAGGAAAAAGATTGGTTATTTTCTCTGCTGTTCTCAAACAGTCTTCTGTGCCATTTTTTTTAAATTTCAGGTAATCAGATAGACGCAGACTTTTATAACTAGTATTAAGGTTGAATCAAGAAAAGCTACAGTACACTTTTGCAACTCAGCACACTCTAATATGTAATAATAATAATAAGGGGTGGATAAAAAGACTTTTTAGTCAGGCCCTACAGCAGGGTTTTATTTTCTTTGCGGATGGGGCTGTATTTTGTGTATGATGTATTACTTTCCTTCTAACACATAATCTTTATACACCCCTAATTCCTGCAAAATACAAGTCTTTGTGACCTGTGGAGCTTTAACTGCTCCTGAATCCTTCTACATATTATAAAGTTTAGAGGGTAATACTGTGCATAATATATTTCTGCTTAGATGATAGTTTAAACAGTATTGAGTACAGATGTTTCTGGTTGGAGACTCAACACAGTCAGTCTGGATGGCTCAGGATTCACTGTTGATGAACTGTCTCAGTTCGGTTGAAAAAAATTATGAAAATAAATGAAGGATAATTTGTTCTTTAAAGTTCTTTCTAAAAAGTTCTAAAAGTTCTAAAATTCTAAAAGTTCTTTAGATAGTGTTATGCAGGATATCAGGTTAAATAATCCACTGGAATTTAACATCTGTCTGTCTGACAAGTTCAGGTTGATGAAAAAATGCAAAATAAGTCTTTCCTCTCAATGTTTTATCGTGAGAGAGAATAATTTTACAAATAGACTTTTGAAAGATACCAGCACCTTAGCTGGGGTACCTGTGCAACTTAGGGCAAGGCGGTCATAATTCTGAAGTTTATAATGAGCACAGAGAGGCGTTAGCTAGAAGCAAATGTTTCAACCATTTTGCAAGTGGGAGACAGAGGCATGGAAAAAACAGTATACTACAGTAGTAAATATAACACTATACTACGGTGTTACAGTACTATACTGCACTATAGTGTTAGAACTATGCACTGTGGTTCATAGTTTAAAATGAAATTATCCCAGTTTCTGTTTTCCCAAATTTAGGAACTCTGTCAAAAAAATGCAGCAAAGTTTGTCTTGCAATATTTGCTCTTACTAAAACCAAGTTGTGTGGCTGTCAGTGCTGATACTCTCTAGTTCTGCTCTTGTTTGATTCCTTCAGTACAAGTGCCATTAATGTACTAAGGACAGAACTCAGAATTATGAAATGAAAATTGCTGTGCTTTTTCTTCTCTATTTTCCTTTATTGTTGTTTTTAAGTCTTAAAACATTTAGAAGGCACAGAGAAGACAAGCCATGACATTGATTACAATTGTAATTAAAAAATACATTTTGGGGGGTTGTGAGTTCATGGTTATATTACCTAAAATAAGAGCATGACAGATCTATTCAACCTGAGAGGTAGGGATGAGCAGTTTATGATCCTCCTTTGGTAGTCCTTTCTCTTATTTTTTTGAAGTAATACCGAATTTTATCCTGGGCTTAAAAAAATGCTCAATGCTTCATAAACTCTATACAGACTTGCATTTGAAGGGAAAGTTAACTACCTGAAACAAAATAACAAATGTATTGGACACACTTTCGCATTCTGTATACTAGCAAGGAGAAAAAGAGATTATTTCCTAGGTTTACAATTAAAATTAATGAGGTGTTATAAACCAAGACACGTGCTTTAGGATGAGAAGTGGTAGGTTATAATCTATTTTTATGTTTGTATGTAGATTATAATGAATCCATTAGATTACTTTTATATTCATGTTATGAATGGTTTCTTTGCTTTCCTCGGCATTTTAAACTCACTGAATAAATTCAGTACCTTGAACAGAGCAAATACTAATTCCTAAGGAAGGCAGAATCAATATTTTGCTTTCCATTTAATTGAAAATAAAACAAAAGCTTACAGAGCATAACTTTGGGGGTATCCTTGTAAAATCCTGAATCAGATTTGTCTTCATTTAGGGCTTGTCTGTCCAGGAAGCTACCATGCAAGGAGTACAGTGAATTTTCAACGTTTGCTGCTTCCTACTAACTTCCTCTGGACACAGCCTTGGGCTGCAGTAAGTCTGAAGATGCTCACCATTTCCAAGATAAGTTTGATTGCATACACATGGTACGCATTCTGTTTCACTGTGAGCTGACTGATCACTAGCTGTGAATATCTTTTAGGAAAGTTTCTATAAATTATCATGTGGTTTCATTCATAGGTGATACTGGGTGCTTTAGCCTGGTTTTCAAAGAAAAAAATGACAACAATAGAAATAATCTTTAAAAGGTCTTGAAATAATAAATGGGCCTTGGCCTTCCCTTCGCCTTATAGGCCATTTAGAGTATGTCTTCATTTTTTCTTGTACAACATTACAGAATTGCAGAATAGTGGAGCTTGGAAGGGACCTCTGGAGATCATCTCCAGTCTAACCTCCCTGCTCAAGCAGGGTCAGCTAGAGTTGGTTGCCCAGGACCATATCCAGCTGGGTTTTTAATATCTCCAAGTAGGGAGAGTCCAAAACTTCCTTGGGCAACCTGTACCAGTACCTGGTCACCCTCACAGTATGAAATGTTTTCTTATGTTCAGATGGAATTTCATGTGGTTCAGTTTGTTTCTTGTCCTCTCACTAGGTGCCCCTGACAAGAGGACGGCTCCATTCTTTGCTCAGCCATATACTTATATATACTCCATATACTTAAATATATGCTTCAATCAGCCATATACTACAGTGATCCTGAGGTTCAGATCTGTTAGCTACCACTTTGAAAGATGATTATTACCTGTCTATTAAAGGTCAGGATGAGACACTGGAGTATAGAGAGCCAGAGCTATTAGTCCTCCAGCAGCAGTCTACAACTCTAGAATCTGAGATCAATCAAGGGCCAGCTGCTTCAAAAAGCTGTAGGAAGGGAGTCCACTGTCCTCCTTTGATCCATCCCTGCTAAAGTCAGCATGTGCAGAAAACAACACTTCACTCAAAATTATCTTGAAGGGGTTTGTTTTTTTTTAAAGCTGTGGTGCTATCTTCTGGAAAACTTTATCATGCTCTTCATACAAAGAGCCAATTAATATCAGTGACCAAAACAGAGTGCAGTGGAGTTCTTTCCTTAAAGATGCTTAAGCACTTTGCTTCTTCTTCCACCATTGTATCACCCTCATGCTCCCCTTGAAGAAATTTGGTAGCACTTTCTGCCTCTAGGTTGTTCTGGTTCTCTAGCTGAGCTGAGGATAAAAGCTAGTATCTCACAGTCCTCAGGACTGTAGCACAAGAGATGAGATTTATCATCTACCAGTACCTACATCAGAGTTATTTGTATTGACTGCTTTTGTATTTGGTGGAGAGAACAATTCTTGAGCCCTATTGATCCGAATTTTTTTAGACATCTATTTCAAGATAGGGTCCATGTCACCCTGGAATTACCTGTTTCTCTCTGTTTGTAAAAGAGAGGCGTAGACAGCTATTTCAGGGGTACAGAGCTATTTCAGATGTAGACATATGCAACAGGTTTTTCGCACTAGGCAGATGAATCCTGACCAAAGCTTTCTGCTATGAAGTTGATGTGGTAACCCTCGTAAAGGAGGAACACTATGAACTAATTTGACTTCCACGCAAAATGAAGTCAGTGTAGGTAACAGCTATCCAAACAGCATGCCAGGAAGAATCACCAAAAGTTATACCACCTCTTTTTGGTTTAATACCAGAGCAAGCACTGCAGAAAGTGAAATTTACAGCTATGAAGCTGCTTCTACAGGTCTCTAAATACATAATGAAGCACATAACGCAAAAATTTGTTATTTGTTTAAAAACATATGTATACATGTATGTTTCTCCAGTCCTGGGCCAGCCACATGATTTTTAGATGCTTTGAATTCCAGTGGCTGCAAAGAAAATGGTGCTATAACACAGAAAATGCCTATTGCTCCTAGTATGGCTGTAAAATCATCTAAGTGGAAATGGGAGCCAGAGGAATACCTATTACTAACACACTTAGCAGTTATAGAGCTGACCTCATCTCACACAACTACATGTTTACCTGTTGGGCTGGACGAGGCACTGTTGCTTAATTGAAACATTTTGACACTAAGGTAAATTTTAGTGAAGGTGCTGATTCTTGCTGTTTTAATTGCTGAGGTAGGACTCTTGTCTGCTACCACGTTCAGTCCCACTGGAGTGCATACAAGGCAAATGTGTGCTTATGAGTGTTTTTCTGTCACAGACGCCAAAACCCTTCCTAAATGAAGGACTTGCAGGACTGTTCAACATCTTGGCACACCAACTGGGTGCACCATGATGACAGCCTGCTTTAATCTACACAACATGTCACTGAATTTATTTGGATTTGTTAAGAAAAACTGTATTATATGCTTTCTCACTTTGCTTCATTTGATTATCATACACTATAGAGCCTGGGCAACCATAAAAGTCATACTAAGTAATAAAAACTGGGGCATGATCTATCCATAACACATACACTCAACCTGTATCAGATAGGTATAAATAAATAATCATTTGTCATTCATAGGTGATCACTGTAAAGAATTTAATACCTGTTGCTTCAGTGGGATTAGGGCTGCTTTTCTGCAATAGGAGCTCATGTATTAAGTAAAATGAAAAAAGATAGAACCTCTTTAGGTGTAAAAAAGTTTAAAATCAATGAAAACAGGGTAATGCAGGGTAATGCATACATAGCAAAGAGAAGGAAGCTCTGTGTTTGTAGCATCCTAAATTTTAACTACTCCCAAAACAGCATAACAGAAGGCCAACTGGCACTCTTATGTAATCGCTGTACTAAATTATGTCTGAAAGATAAATGGATCCTGCTAAGACTTGTTAATACCTATAGTGCTAGAGAGTTTAAGTATTAATATATGGGAATTAAAAACAATAATAATTTTGATCTATTTGGTCTTATTTCATATTAAGTCCTACCATCTGTCTCCTGATCCATATCATATGAGTAGAATGATATTGAAAAGCAAAGTGGCCTTATCTTATATATTTTTTTTTCCATCTGCAACTCTCTTTCTTTGAGTACATAACACTTCTGTTTTCTAATAGCAGACACTGGAATAATTTTTACTTTCATAAAGGAAAAACTAAAGCTCTGACAAGATTCATAAATATCTGTGGTGACTGACTCATAACAAATTGATCAGTCATAACAGATCATACAATAGTTACTTGTATAAATTGTTCTTTTATTTTTCACAGTGAAGGAAGAAAACAAAATTAGCATTTCAATGAGTTCTGTCTAACCTGCTGCTGTGATATTTTTTGCTCTTCTACTATTGTGCATCTTTTACCAACATAAGTTGCTGCCTTCAAACTCTTCTGTAAGTTGTTTGTTCGCATTCGCTTTAATTTGTTTTCTCTTGGTATCTGGTAAAAGTTTGTATGGGATTTTTTATTCTTTGCTGTGATGGTAGACAGAATGCTTATAGCAATGAGGAGGAACATTGTTCCATCAGGCACATTGGATTAGATTTTGATCATATTTACAGAGATGTGAAAAATGGAATTATGCCTATCAGTGGATGGGAGATCAGCATCTCACTTGTAAGTGTAAGTAAGTCAGCAGCAGAATATAAAAAATACTGATAACTAACATCAACAAAACCAACTTTAAGTATATGGCCACCAGATTATGTTTCTACTCTGTCGATAGCAAAGCTAAAGTTCTTAGCTGAAAGTAAAGCTTTGCAAGCCACAGGGAAATTAAACTCAGTTCCCTGCAGTGCTACATCAATTCAAAAAACATCACTTCCAAATAAAATATGTTAAATAACACACTTTCTAAATCACACATAAATGCCAAAATAAGTACAGAAAGACACCATCTTATAATTTCATTAACAATAATGGTTTAATTGTCAATTATGCCATGCTGGAATACTAATCCCTTGATTGGATATAGGAAATGTGTAAAACAGGGCTGTGTACCAGCTGTTTTCACAGCAAATCACGTATTGTTTTATTTTCACAAACCACCAATCCTGCTTATCATCATTAAAAGGGTTTGCTTGGGATAGGCCCTAGATGTGCTGCTTTTTCACTTCCTCATACTTGCTGCAAATGCTGTCTAATGTTCAAGCTTAACAATGTATGTGAGGTAAGACGTTTAAAAAATGTCTCTGAGTGAGATTTTTAATGGTACTTAAGAATTTAAAGATCCGTTTAGGAACATTAAAGGATTTTCAAAAGCACAGAGACTCCCAACTCCTACAAGTCCAGTCCTTAAGGGACTTTGGGGCAAACATTCCTATAACTTTTATGAACCCTACATGCTTAGGTAATTGAGAGCTTTGAAAATCATGCTTATAGCTTTGCAATTGATTCACTAAGGATTTTCTCATAGAATTGAACTCTTCAGAGCTTGGACAGCTTCTATACATGGATTCTATTGTTAAGCACACACAGCACCGGGAGTGCAGTTACACAGTTGCTTTAACTAGGCATATGTACTCCTATGACACTGAAAGCAGCAGCTCCACCTGCCTTTTGTCCTGGGCTTTCACTCCCACCAGCTGCCTATGCCAATACTCAGGACAGTTAATTTCCAGCTAGATCAGTTTCCATTAGCTTTAGTGTAAAGCCAAGGGGCAGGGCTTAGAAGCTGCGGTAGGGAGGTGTCCCATCCCACCCGGTGGGCTTGGCGGAGGTGATCTTTTAGATAGTCCGTTGCCGCACACAGGAGTCACGACAATGACTCAGGAGGGACAGGGAAAACTTCAACACCCTATTTCACTCGGTGAATCCCAGGGCAGGAGTCACGACAATGGCTCCTAAATGCTCATAATATGTTTTATTTAATGTTGACTTATAACACAAGTGTGGCTAAATTTGGTGTAGCAGATAATTTGAATAAAAAACTTGACACCTAACAGCCGTAGTAAAATATTCCTAACAACAAAGTAGGAGGAAGAGAAGAGATAAGAGAGAGAAAGAAGAAAGAGATAAAAGGGAGAAGTAAGTATCACCACCCTTAGATCCAGCGAGGAAAGAGTCTCGGTAGTAACTGTCTGGATTCCTCAGGCAGCAGGCACCCTCGTCCCATGCTATGCGTTGTGGGATTTTCTCAAAAGTTCTTGAGGAGGGAGTGGGGGGGTGTCACTGATGCTCCCTTATCCCATTTAAATTGTTTAAGCAACTGCTGTGGTAAGGGCTTGTGGCAAAACTCCAAACCTGTGACAAAACATCTGAAGCGCAACTGCTAGAAAACTTCCCAGAAAGACAATCCCCAGAAAGCCTCTTTGAGGCACAGCAGATAGAAAGCCTCCCAGAAACAGTTCACTACCCCACTGTATGGATTGTGCAGCTCATAGTTCACAAACAAGTTTCACCATGTCTAGTGCAGGCAGGCAACTCATGGGGGGGTTACAAAAGTGACCCAGCCTTGGATTGCCTTGAGGCCCTGTCTCTCTGCAGAGATGACTCATGGGGAGCTGTGTAGACACCTTAGCCCTGGGTTGTCTGATAAACCCTAAACTAAACAGGGCAGTGGCTGCACCGTTCAAAGACCAAAACCTGAATTGATCCTTGAAATCCCTTAACAAATAGTATGCCCTGAGTCTCAATCCAACCACTATTCAGTTGGCTGAGGAAGCAAGGTAAAGAAAAGCTGGAGGGTTTCAGCTTCAGTTTCAGCTTCATTTTCAAACAACAACCTTGTGTACTTAAACAATAACAGACCAGTAAAAGAAAGAAAGGAAAGGGGAAACTCCACTCAAATATATATGATCCACTCAGGCATAGTCATACACACTGTTCCACAAGTCAGGGGATAAAACCCCTAAGATTCAGGTTGGAAATCGGGGATTCACTTCTCCAGCTATACAGTTGGCTTGTGAAGGAGAACCTTCCCCCCCTTGATCATGACGCCAGTTGATGTAGCTTGCCTTGGGTTGAGAGCCCTTACCTGGAGGGGTAAGTGAATATTGTTTATGCTTTAAGTTTGTAAACATGTGTGTGCTTGTGGTTGTCTCTGAATCGCTTGTGGTTGTAATAGCATACTACTCTTGCTTTTAAAATTGTAGTAGTGCATTCCTCCATTGTATCTGTAAAACCTGCAATAGTGGCATGTTAAGTCTGTAAGTGAAGTTCAAATAGATCATTTTCTTGAACCTTGCAGTTAAATCTCTTTCCGCTACACCCACCTCCACAGGGCACGTCCTGTTTCGGCTGCTTGCGGCTACTTGCTTGGTTATTTGAGACAAAATGGTTGCCAGTCTCTCACAGTCTCTCCGTCCCTCATAGAAGCGGAAGGCACCTATGCTCTTTTCAGTAGCAGAGTGGACTTCTGCCAGGTTAAAGCAAGCATTTAGCTATAACCTAAAAAAAAATTACAATGCTCTGATAAAGATAAAGCTTCCAGTGCTGGTCATACTTGATACAAGCAACTTTCTGGGTCTCGTATCAGTTTTACATTATTATTGCTTTTACAAAATTTACCTCTACTCTCTAACCTTTGAGCATTGAGAAATGAAGAGGGTTAGTAAGATGGAAAGCAATCATTTCAGTCTGGGAATTAATTTTGAAACTGTGAATTAAGCTTCAATTTAATATTCCCAGTCATCTGACCTGCAAACTAACTGGAAGAGTCAAGATATACAGCAAGAGAGAATTTTAAAGTATATGTCAGCTGATTCTTGACATATGGTGCGAGAGACTTACTATACAAGAATGTCAGCAGTACTCGAAAGGTTAATGGAAATGGGATTTGCAGAGACATGACTGATTCTTCTAGAACAGGTGAGGAAAAAAAAGATGATTTGGACAAAGACCTTGAAAGCCCTTTTGCATTTGCATCTTTCCATCTGAAGGGAAGAAAAGCACTAGTATCTCTTTTAACTTAAATCACTCTGATTTCTTGGAGAGATCCAAAACTTCTCAAAGAAAACATTTTCAGAGTAAGAACGATCTACCTAAATGGGTGAAATGCTTAGTGTGAAGCTTATGAAAATGTATCTGTCATGGCCTAAGAGAGTGCTTTATAGTATCAACAGAGTTAAGGTTAAATGTTTTGGTTTTACTGTGTTGCCCTTTCTCACACAGATATGCACATGTCTGCATATGCACGCATTTCTGACTCACCTTTGTCATATCTACTTGAACTGTAAGTCCTTTTTTCTTTTTTTTTTCTTTTTAATTTAATAGAATGAAATAAAATACCTTCACACATTGAAAGCAACTCACAAAAGAGAATTATTCTGTTATCAGGCCACCTGTGATTTAAATTCCTCACTTAGATTAAAATAAAAATAAATAGTGGTCCTGTTGTATGTTAAATATAAGACATGTTCACCTTGCATTATATGAATTCACACTAAGCCAACAATTAAATTAAAATATGATAAGAGGATTGGTAATTTTGCTGGCTGACAGCAAGACTGGGAAATCTAGAAAGTAACATTTTTTTTTTTCTAGAAAACAACCTCAAGCAAAGCCCTGTAAAATTAGCTGTAGTAAGCATTAGTTGTCTTACTCATTTTAATTCCTAAGCCTTTGATCTAGACCCTGCTGTCCCAACATCACTGAGCAGGTTGCAGATGCCTCTGCTGAGTAGTGTTGGCCAGAACTCTGCATACATAAATCTCTCTTTGGTTTGGTGGGGCAGGACCAAACTCATTTAAAGACAGGGGTCTGTTGACCAAAGTTGCAAATTGCTCTAAGATATGTAATGGACACTACCCAGCTTAAAAGATTTCTTCCTTAATATTCTCAGTGTCTCAGCTTAGTAGGATGTAGCCCTGGGGACTTAACTTGGCTTGTGATTTGGGCTGTAACTGCTTCAATATGGCCTGGCTATAAAAGACAATGAATGTTAAACTACAGGGAATACAAGTAAGCTTTTTCTTGTAAAGAAGATATCCCGTAACTATTTCCTTTTGTATGTTCATGTCTTCCTGTACTACACATGAAATTAGGAGATGGCAGGCCATCTACTCTGTATCCTGAACTCATCTGGCAGGCTACCTCTTGCATCCATGTTCTTCTTCTCTTATGGCCTGATGCACGTAATTTTCATTCATTTCAAGAGAGAAGTGAGGCCAGGGGTCAGAACTGGTTCATTCTTGCACAGAGATTTTGCTTGTGTGATATTAGGACATCATTCACCAAAGCCTTTTCCTTTTGTGGTTGTCAGGACAACTTGTCACGGGAAGGGTCCAAGCTGAAAATGCCACTGGACTCCTATTGTTACCCACAAGAAATGTATTGATGAAAATGAGAGAATTGTCAGAGGAGCCATGAGCTATGGAAAGCCAACTGGAAAGTGAGCAAAGTCAAGAACCCAGCATTTACCAAAATAATGGTTACAGATAGTCTGGTAGAATAAGGTATTAAAACCTAAATTCATCTTGGATTTATCATCAGTGAGAATAATTCATCACTAGAATGGTGTGGCCGGCATTGCGGTGGCAATGCTCTGAG
Organism: Leptodon cayanensis; assembly: GCA_027564655.1. Lineage (NCBI taxonomy): Eukaryota > Metazoa > Chordata > Aves > Accipitriformes > Accipitridae > Leptodon > Leptodon cayanensis. The sequence goes on along the minus strand of JANXJC010000007.1, from coordinate 26,994,845 downwards.
TTTCAGCAAAACTGGTTTGGTTTTCCTGGGTCTTAGCAGGGGACAGAAACACAATCCCAGTTGTTCCTTCTAGCCCTTATAATGCATGAATACAGCTCTCTTCCCTTGTTAGACCATGACTTTCAGTTGAAGAATACAACATCTGTTACCTCTGTGATGACCTACAGGGTATCATTTCCGGAATGTTTAAATGAACATTGCTCTCTTCTAAGCTAAAGCATTCCTGTGGCCTTTTTCCCATTTATGTTCTGCTTTATGTAATGTAAGTTAAAATAGATAAAATAAAATTAATTTAATCATCACTTACTAGATGGTGGCAATTCTAAAACAGTCTCTTTGTCTTTCATATATATAACATTGTTCACTTACAAGCTTTGTCAACACCTTAACACTGCAAATTAAAAGTAGCTTTGTGTTTGTTGTTAGATTATTTTTTTAAAATCTGTAAATCCTAAAAATAACATGAAGTTGTGTTACCCTCAACAATAATTGTATACCAAAGGAGGACAGCATCACATAACCTGATTTGACACGCAGCAAAATAATCCAATTTGACAGAATGCACCATTCAGGGGACTGATTGACTGATCTCAGCTGACGTAACTGTTGGGCAGGCAGCCTGAATTTTGATAGAATATTTGATGAGATAAAGGACTCACTAAAAGAGGGTAAGTATAATTGTGTGAAAGTCACATGTCTATCTTACCCAGTAATCTCCCAGCCCTAACCATGGACAAGAGAGTTGATATGGCTTCGTGTGCCTTTCCGATTGTTTTCTGGCTGTGGTTTTTAACACATTTTCTGCCTGCCTTGTCTGTTTGGTGTAGAGCTGGGGGAACCTTGCAGTATTTTCTATCTACTTTATCCAGTTTTCAGGTCTTACAAGACTCATTCTGATTTTATTTTTCTCCGGAGTTTAACCTCATACAGTTTCCTGTTTCTACAGTTTCCCACTGCTGTAGCTATATGCTAGCCAGACAGAGGGCTGGGCTTCTGATGAAGAAAACTATTTGCTTGGTATAAGTAGAAGTGGTTTTGGAGATGCATGCACACATGCATACATTCCTGTTTAACAGGAATACAACTTTCTCCTCCATAACATTCTTTTCTCAATCCCTGGGCAAAATATTTTGGTTACATTCATTTCACACCACTTTCATTCCTGTTGCTAATTCACACCAGCATACACTAGAAAAAAATGAAGCCCTTGACCCCTTGGGAGGCTTTTCTTCCTGCTTTTTCTTAGCAGAATATGTCAGATTACACCTTTCTTAGGTTTTCCACCTCAGTGTTTGTGGCGCTGCTCCTTTATATATTCTTTTTCAGGCCTAATCTAAACAGTACTTGTGTGATTCTTTGCAGTGTAGATTGCATGTTATGCTTAAAAATAAACTATATTATTTAATAAGTTGGATATTTGTTTGTTTTTGTTTGAGTTTTATTTTTTGTTTTGAGAAGCTTTACAATCCTTTGAAATACGATATCCACACATCTACTTACCAGCTGCTACTGATTATCTGTGTTCATAAGTGTGAATATGCATGTATGCAAACTATGTTTTTCTTTGTTTTATCACTGCTGCAAGAAGTTCCATTTATCTACCCATTTTAAATCAAAGTATACCTTCCTGTGGATTCCATAGACCCAAGTCTTTGTTAGCAACTAAGTGGGCCCCATTAATGGGATCTTTGTTCCCAATGTCAGTAGTAAAATATTTTTCATATTAATTACAACAGTTCAAAAAGCCAAAAAAGTCCTTACAGCATAAAGTTTAGGCAGGTTTTCAGTCTCAAAATGAACCTCAATTTTTGCAGGCATTTGCCACGTACCTGTGGGCCAAAGAAACACAAAGAAACATTAGGAAATGTAGTTTCAGATTGCAGCATAAGGTATACTGAATATTGCATCAGTAAGGTTCTTCCATGTTTTCATTTTTAAACTTCCATTTAAATGCAAAATCTGCCAATTAAATAGTATCTGCATGTACTTTATTACACTATAATTATTGCTTTCCATCTTGCCAGACCTGGCATATGATAAGGTCAGGGGTCATTTTGTGAGTCCCCTGAAAGTGCAGTTGAAATCAAGGACCCATCTTCTGCTGTATTTGTGAGTGGCAGACATTTTAGGAAAGATCTGAGGACAGAGTTAAGAAAATGCTCTAAAAAATAATGTGTCGTTATACTTAAAAGAACGTTTTCTTCCCAATGGCTGTAGCAGGAGGGAAGGTTAGTTACTAGCATAAATGAGAAGCTCTAACACTCAGATATTAGGTGAGATGAATCCCACCTTTATTGTCTGTTGTTCCTTCCTGCTGTCTCCCAGGGTCAGGCCCTGTTTTTCCTGGCTGAGATACAAGATACATTTAGTCTGTCTCAAGGACAGCAAGGGGCTCTCAGATGTATTCTTCCATGTTATGTTAGAAGCCATGGGATGATACTTTTGCAAAGGAATATTTATGAGAAAACCCTTGCATAGATTTTCTCCTGTTGTCTGAGAGGTGATTCACTGCCCAGTCCCTTGTCTGTGTCCATCCTTTACCCAGGCAGCTGTCAATGTGAAGCATGGCTATTATCATCCCTTTTCTGACTCTGTGACCTTCCAAAGAAAACAACAGCCATCAGAGCCAACTCTCCAGGCTGCTCTCACCTACAGTGCTTGTAACTCACACAGGAGACAAAGGAATATCTTTATTCCTTTGTAGGAACTTGCATAGACACATGAGGCTTTCTACATACTTATCCATGTATGATATAGCCTGTTCCTTCTAGGGGATAGCTGCTCACAGTGCTCTTTATTTTGTCTACTGCTCACCATCAGCAGGAATATAAAATCTCCTGGGCTAATCAGAAATAATTTTTATCATTTGTGTTGTTCTGCAGTTAAATTCGTAGCCCTTGGGTTCAGATAAAGTTTTACCACTGTGACTTAAAAAATTGTCCTGGGTCATTTGGCTGATTTGGGTAACTAGCCGCATATGTGTTCCTAGCCCATAGCAAATACAAGATGCTGCACTGAAGCCTAAACCTAATGCCCTTGATTTTTCTGGGGACCAAGTGTGCACACATAACCAGTGTACCACCAGCCTCTGTGGGGCTTGGTAACATGAACTGCATTGGGATCCTTCATTTCACACAACTACTTTTTCACATTGCACTGCACATATACATCTCTGAATCAATTTTTGGCTACATATGTGTGTGTGTGTGTAATATATGGATGCAGAAATGCTATTTAAGTTTATGGCTGTGTGCATTTATGTATATCCAAAGAGACAAGACTCTTAAAAGTATGATCTATGTATTTGCAATAGAAAGTGAAGATCAAGGTACATTTTTGACATATCAACCTTCAGCACATTAAAATAATGATTTGCAGCCTTCAGACTTTCTTTGTCCTTCTGTTGCAATTAGTCTTGACTGCTTTGCAAATGTGTTGGCCATTGTCATCGTAGGTGACACTTCCTGAATTACTTTTCTTGTTTGAGAAGTGTGTAAGTCTGTTGACAATGTACACATACTATGTAACAGCATCTCCATATATTGCTTTCCACTTTCTGTGTTTATCCTCCCTTTTAAGTACAGTAAAAACAGAAGGCTGCTCCTGAAATTAGGTCTCTACTATTAATTTAAAAAGCTATGTACTCTGCACATAAAACACTAACTCTGGACTATTGAACATGCTGTTATGATTTAACCAATTGGAAGCAGGTACCTGTGCCACATATTATCCATACAGTAAAGAAGTGCTAATTTAATCAAAACTCATTTAAAAACTAAGCTGATTAGGCCAGTACAATCCCTAGTGTAGATACATTTTTGTCCATTCACATTTTGTCCCTATTAGTTAAGCTTACTGTAGTAAATTAATTTATACGCTGGTCTTAATTAAAGAAGAAAAACTTCTGGTTGTATCTTAACACCAAGTTTATTGTCTCTTTGGTCTGAATGTATAGGAGTTTTGACCTGAACACGAATTAGAGAGGTTAACACCATAAGCGTATGGCTCAGTCAGTACATGTTCTGTCCCACATACACAACCTTTGAAATACACTCCAACTCTTTTCTGGAAACATCTAAATGGCAAAATTTTTTATGTTAATTTGGATTAACATGAACCAGATAACTTAGCAAGAATACTCCTGTCCATCCCAGACAGGCATGGTTTTAAAAATATTTATGCTGTGAGAAGAGAGGCTATTGAGGAAACTTTTCTGTCAGTAGGACTAAGTTCAGCGGCAATGAAGAAATGAAAGAAAATTAAAGCAATATTGGGAATTACTAGGAAAGAAATAGAGCAGAAAAATGGAAGGCAGCATCATGCCATTAAAAATTATCAATTTACATTGTAAATATGGTGTAAATATGGCTGATCTTTCCCTTGAACACAGTGGAGGGCTAGCTAACTTCTTGAGGTCCCTTCCAACTCTACTGATAATAGTGCTGCAAAGACTGACAGGTCACAGATACACCACATTTCAAAACTGTTTCAAGTATCTTTGAAAAGTTTGCCCAGTTTTTTCCGTAATTCAGGCATGATTGAAGTGTTACCCAATACAGAATTTTACCAGTTGGGTGTGGAAACTTGGTTTTCTCATCCAGCTTAATGAATCTCTTTTGTCTGGGTAGCATGCTTCATTCTCTTACCAGCATGGAAGGTGACTTGCAATAGAGCTTGCTTGGGAAGCAAAGCCCAGAGCCAAGCATTCACCACAGGCTGCATTTTTATTCTATGTAGGGGAAGAAATTACTTCATTCTTTTCAAGGAATACCTTTCTTTGCACCAGAAGCCTTGCATATACAGTGATACTATATGACTCAGCTGTACTCCATCTTCCCATGTCCACTTTCTTATATAAGCCCTCAGATGTGTCACTCTTGCTGTGCCTTCTGTAACACTGGAGTCACAGCAGAAACAGGAGTGAGGCAAAGGCTAAAAGAGGTAATGGCTTCTCCATTTGAACAGCGGAGTAAGGTCTGTGGCAATCTCTTTCTCTGTTGTTTTTGGTGTATTTTTTTCTCCCACAGGTCTGCAGCAGGTCTATAACCAAGATTTTTATGGAATGCAGGTATGAAAGATACTGTGTCTGTGTAGAGATTCTGGGTGAAAGGTAGTAGTAGATAATGTAGTTTATATCCCAGTCTTTATTAAAGAATTTATGTGTATGAATTGTTCATTGACTAAGTGATGGGGTTGCTATGATTAAAAGGAACATTTGGTTGGAGAAAGCAAAAAGATGATATTGCTAAGGTATTTTTCTTTGCCAAGTCTTTGAGATCTGCTGGTCCTGGAAATGAATAGGTACAGTACCTCCAATTTTGATAAGCTAACAACTGCTTGTCTTGCAAGGCCTGAAGGCAGCAAGAGATGGGAAAGAATAAGGAGATGGCTTGAAGGAAACAATTCAGAAGTGCTAACTGTTGTCTGAGCTTCCCCTGTAAGGAAGTTCCAGAGGCTAGAAGTAACATATTAATTGGAAAGACATCAGAACAAAAAATTAAACCAAAAATGAGCAAAACCATGGCTACAGAATAATGACAAAAGAAGACAAAAACTCTAGCAAATGACTAGAAAAGCCTGCCCCATTGCTAGCTGGGCTGCATTTGGCTCTGATGCATTCTTATGCTAGCAGCATTCTGATGCAAAGTGAGCACATCAAGTGGAGGTGACAGTGGGCTGCATCCAGCACATAGGTTGTCTCAGGTATATTGAACAACCTGTTATAAAAAATCAAGTAAGTCTGTCACTGCTGTGTTCTGCGCAGTGATCTCTGCCATGATTTAAGATTAAAATACAAACATGTACCTCATCAGTAAGTCTTGTGGGAGAAAGTACTCCCACAAAGTAAGATGTTATTAAATGGCCCTCATACCCCCATGAGGAGAAATTCCTTGCTCTTTCTTGCTCTCCCTAATCACTTATGTGCAATATCTAGAATGGATGAATCTCATCTTTTGATTTCCAGCATCTTTCAGTCTGGAGTTGTGTTATCTCTCAGTCTTTTGATGGGTAAACGATCATACCAAAAAAACTTTTGCCTTTAACAGTGTTAAATCTGATGCATGGCTGTCCTGTCACACTGGTAATTGGCATAAAGTATCACTGTGTTTTTTGCTGATACTTGTTGTGCTGTTTTGTGGAGATGTAACATGGCCATTCTAACAAGAGTGAGTAGGCATAGAAATGGCTCTGTATAGTGGGTTAATAATTATTTTACTTGGAAAATGGGCTTTTACTTTGATTTGTGGCAATACTATAGTACATCCACTTCAGAACTCTTTCAAGTTTGCAAAGTCAAGTCTCTTAGAAGCTCAAGGTTTAAGATTTTCAATTAGGAAGTTTGCAAATTCCAGTTTGAAATTAGTCTTTTAAAAAGACGTCCCGTCCCCATTCATTTCCACTAGAAATAGCTTACAGATTCATAGAATCATTTAGGTTGGAAAGGACCTTCAAGATCATTGAGTCCAACCATCATCCATGTCCACTAAACCACGTTCTGGAGTACCTTGTCTACGTGCTTTTTGAATACCTCCAGGGATGGTGACTCAACCACTTCCCTGGGCAGCCTAT
>JANXJC010000007.1:26974571-26987235 GCA_027564655.1 Leptodon cayanensis | reverse complement strand
TGGTCATAGAAGGAGATCAGGTTGGTCAAGCAGGACCTGCCTTTCATAAACCCATGCTGGCTGGGCCTGATCCCCTGTTTGTCCTGGACTTGCCACGTGAGTGCTCTCAAGACAAACCGTTCCATGATCTTCCCCGGTACTGAGGTCAGACAGACAGGCCTGTAGTTCCCCTGATCCTCGCTCCAGCCCTTCTTGTAAATGGGCATCACATTGGCAAAACTTAGAAGATTGTCCCTTGAAATTAATTTTATTCTAATTTTATCCTTCCAAACTCAATTTTAATTAATTTTTCATTTAGTTTTACTGCTCTAGAGTCAATGTCAGAGTCTGAGTGCCTTGGAATAAAGCATTTTCACCTCCAAAGTCCCATATCTACTTTTCTATTATTTTGTTGTCTTTCTTATGATGTAACTGTAATTTAGATAGTAAGACATGTTGATCTTTATAGAATTTTCTGCATTTTATGCCTTAGTAATGAAATGCAAGCACTTCCATTCTAATAAATGCACCTTAAAGAGTTTACAGTACCTTGGGAACACAGGAATAAATCTCCAGAATTTCTAATTAAGAAAAAATTAAGCACTCACTAATGAAACGCCAGAAATAAGATACTTGATCAGAGTGAAATTCACACATGCTCAGGGAATCCATAGCTGGCATAACTATCCTACAGGTCATGAGTAAGTGCTTCTTTGGCTGTAATGGTGTCACACATGGGAATGGATATCATCTGTTGTTCTCAGTTACATCTGCCCTGAATGTCCTTTAGTCTTTTAGAAGTCAGCTTAACACAGTGGCTGGACCACGTGGTGGTTAACTTACATGCTGTCAAGTTTCAACATCTCTTAGGTCTACCAGGAGGGACCTCATGATTTTAGATACAGTGATCTGAAGGACTTTGCAAAACCAGAGAGTTTGTGTCACAGAGCAATCAACAGTGCACTGTCTACACAACACCCAGGCTGGGCTTGTGTTGTCTTTTTTGGAAAGGTACCTGATCCAAAAGAAGGCATCTTGTGAAGTAAGCTACTATTCTGACAAGTACAGTCTGCACTGTTAAGGGTTAGCATGGCCAACTCATTATCTCCTCTATTGTTTCTGTAAAGCAAATTGTTTTTTTGAGTACATTCTGTAGAATGAATTAAGAAGACACTAAAGTAAAAATGCAGCACTGCTGCTTTTAATTACATCTACGTGCTTTTTAATAAAAATAAAGGAGTATTCAAATTTGTATTTTTATCTCACATCCTTGTTCCATGGTTTATTTTTTCAAAAGAAGTACTGAACTTCAAAAAGATAGAGCCTTTCTCCCTAAAAATACTCAGCATCTGCAAATTGCAGGTGATCCTTGTATTTTCCCCATCCTTAGTGCCCCATCTGATGATGCATAAGAAGTGTCTATGATACTCAGTACCTGCTTCTGTCAGATACCATATTCCTGGGAAAAAAATACTTTGGAGAAGATGTAATTATATTTTCTTATTCATATATATTCAGAATCTAAAATCATTACAGGAGAAACCATATTAATGGTGGAGCCAGGAGTAATCTGCTGTGTATCATATACAGCTTTGAGTTTCATATTCAAACCGCTGAAGACTCTGCAGTAGAAGTGCCTTAATCTCACCCTGACTTTTTGTTTCTCTTAGAACTCCTAAATGTCAGTCAGGTTTCATAGAATCATAGAACACCCCAGGTTGGAAGATCACCTGGTCCAACCTTTTGTGGGAAAGGGAGTCTAAATGAGATTATCTAGCACCCTGTAAAATTGCATCTTGAAAAACTCAATTTGTCTTTTTAAAAAAAAAAAAACACAAACCTCCAGCTTGTCCATTGCTGCAAACCCCAGCTGCAGAGCTTTTGGGTAAGTCTAATAGGTAGACTCTTATGGATGTGTGCTAAGTATTTTAAAAGACAGCAGATATTATGGCCTTTTAATTGTTTGGATAGCACTGATCAGGTGAGAGGATATCCCGAAGGGTTAACCACTGTAAACACCCTGTTTAACCACACAACAGGGAGGCTTGGTATTAACACTGCAGAAAATCTAGCAGTAAACTATATTACTAGTTTTACTGACTTTAAAGTGGCTAATCTCAATGGCATTTAAGTATTTATTATGTAATCAAAAAGCCATGCAAAATTAAAAGTGTTAAAGAACTGTTTTCGTTTGGTCAGAAACAGGAAAAATGAAGGGTAGTAACCATAAACCTTAAATCAAGCAACAGTTTCTCAGTGCACTGCATGCAGTGAAGTTTGTTAGACTGGCTTCTGGAGGAATTAATTAGGTAACGTATTTAATGTGTCTAGAGTGCTTTGAAAAATGCAAAGTGTTTTGAAACTACTAGGAATTTTATTTCTTAATTTGTTAATTGTGTATTTATTTATTTAAGTGATGCAAATTCAAAAGCAGATATAAATAAACTCAATATCTTCAACAATTCAGATTTTGTTTCAGAACTGTTAAAATATCTGGGTTTTTTATTTGCAATACTTTTAGTTTCAATAGTTTTGTGCAAATTGAAATACCTTATTTCTATCTTTAAAGGATTTCTGCTTGTGTTGTAGTGAATCAGTGGGAGATTGATGCAGAAAATACGGAACACACTTAGGGGCTGAACCACACAGAGACTTGCAAGTCAAAACAGCCAAGTTCTCTTACTTTTTACTTTTGTGTATCATTCAGTAAGGATCCATATAGGCTGCACAGAAGTTATCTGAGGGAACACAAGAACTCAGGATCTCCTTCTTTCCAGATTGCCCTGCCTACTAGACTGTAGACTCATTGATTAATTCATTATCTCTCATTCTCATTCACTTATTTTCTCATTTTCTTCTAGAAGCACTCAGCATGGGCACCAGATGTGCAGAGGAAAGGAAGACTTTAGACTTGTAGCTGAGCACAACAGTACAGGACATGGATGTTGTTCCAGACATTATTACACATTACGGGCTGGTGCCCTCTCTGAGGTCATAGCGATGTGGATGGGTTTTGGAAAATTGAACTGTCATGGAATTTTGTTGCTTCTTGGGTGATTTCAGTTAGCAACACAATTTAATTTTCAAGAGACTAAATGTAATTTGTGTCCTCAAAACCCTTGTTGTTTTGAACTTCTTTAATTTCACTAATTAGAGTATCAGCTCTTTCTAGTAACTGAGGAAAATTAATCCCGAGTAATATGAACTGTAACAAAAAGCTGCTCCTAAAGATTGCCTGGAGTTAGATATGATCTCAGAATTCATGGTTTCTGAATTTTAATGGAAAGCTGCAATTTTTCAATAGAAAGTAACTTTTCCAATGCACTTTGCCTCTGTCATCTTTTTTTTCTCCCCTTTGCTCTTCTTTCTCAAGCTGCTTCTTCCCCCATCACCTGGTGCCTTTTCCACCCCTCCCCATGCGTTTCAAACACTGTTATAAAACCCAGCTCTCTGGCAAGCTCCTTCAAACCCATTTTCTTGTGCACCACTGAACTGATGTTCACAATAAATTGCTGATGGCTGGGTATGTGAATTAGTTAATAAACTGTGTTAATTTATTTTAAATTTTCTTACAATAATGAGGCTCAGAACATGCAAATTTTTTGCACAAGTAACCCTATGTTCCCCTTGATGTGGTCATTGTTCCCCTCTGTTCTGTTAGCTACATCTTCCATCAAATTTGTGTGCATCTAGATTATAGTCTTCCAGAGTGTACAGCAGCCAGCACAAAGAAACACAGATCCAGACCAGAATGTGTGCTGCTGTCTTGCTAATAAAAGATTTCCAATGTATTTCCTGTTTTCTCTAAAGCTTTTGTTCTCAGATCACAGTGGTAGAGCAGAGTCTAGTGTGAAGAAGCAAGAGCTGACTCATTCAAACATTCTTGGGAATTTTGGGGAGGGGGGCAGATTGGGAAAGACAAGGGGAGACTTTGGGGTCAGTCCCCATAAGAGATGTCTACATTGTTATTTTTTCAGGAACATGGCTGATGAGCAGGTGGGCACAAAATGTCCTCTTTATCCCATTATCAACTCTATATGCACCATTTATTACCATGTAACTGTCAGCACAGCAAATGAAACTCAGATTATGCATATAAATGATAGATTTTGGCTGGCTAGCATACTATTGCAGGGAAACAGGGCTGTATATAAGCATCCACATCAAAAATGGATACTTTTTTTCCTCAATCATTTTGCACCATGTTTTTTGCTTTTATGAACTTATTTATAAGCAATGCTCATTGTTTCTGTCCTTGCTGTAACAGCTTTGTTGTAATGGATTGGGAAATAGCAATGATACACATTTGACTTTGTGTAGCCAACTGATGGAGACTCAAAAAGGGTGGCATTTTACAGTGATTCTCATGGGCCAGTGCTGTCTTCATCAGATGAGGATTATTTTGATGGAAGGCTGGGACTTATGCATGTTGGGGCAGACAGGGTATTATTCAACTAGTTTATACCAGATACAGCATCAGTATTTGAGAAATCTATAATGATCACATTATAGCCCTAGGTTGCAGAGCTAGCTCAGACTTGCCCACCATATCACACCACTATCCATTGATTTGGTCCAAGCATGCTGGAGATAAGGCCTCCCCCCCCCAGTCAGGGGCTGTCTTGATCATTGCAGCCTTGACTTGAAGGCGGCTGGGAGCTACCAGCCCTGTAAACACCTCTGCTGTTGTCAGGCTCATGGTGGAAGTAAGGTGAAGAGGCAAATTGTCAACAGCATGCAAAAGCCATCAGGTATCTTGTTCCAGTCTTTTCCTAAAGAAAATCCTATTTTTTCTCCAGGCGTACTCCAGGTACGCCTCCAGCCTGGTCTGGGGCAGAAACTAGAAGGCTGTTGCTGCCGTCTCAGAAAAAGATGAGAACAGATGCAGCCAAAATATTCACCTTCTCAAATGTCAGCAGTGCACTACAATCTTTCCTCATATAGCACAGGAGGATGTGGTTTATTATGTGTGCCAGAATGATTTAAGGCATTCTGGAATACCATCACTTTGCAAAGGATTTATGCCTTTTATATGCACAAGTTATCTGAATGAGTATCTTGTAACTGACAGCATTTTGTTTTATTACATTGTGTGTTTTCCCCCATCACTAAAATAGGAGTCTCTCTATGCTAGGATTTTGCTTGCTCTTCATTTTGGGACACTGAGGCAGTGAGAGCTTTATTCTGAGTGCCTTATTCTGGATTATTTTCATATTCATCTGGAATGCAGTTTGCTCCTTGCCACTCGAGGGAGGAGCAGTTTTACAACACTGAGGTTAACATTAAGTGGAGAACTATAGGAAAAGTGACCTGAAGTCTGAAAATGTAGCTTTCTAGTGTTACATTACCCATCCTCCACGCTTTTTTTTTTTTGCTTTAAATACCAGGTGTCTATGCATGATCCCTAGGGCTTCTACAGTTGGGTTGTTTGCTTTTATTACTCTCTCTACAAACTAAAATGAAACTATTTTAGTCTCTGGTGTATTACACTTGAAAAGACCTACATTGTGATGGAGAGACTGATTTTCCACTGGGACTAGCTCAAAAGAATTTTACAGTAAAATGCATGTGTACTATATTTGAAATCCAAATTCTTTTTTAATCTCTACTATCATGCTTTCTTAATAAATTCCCTCTTGTTGATATTTTATACATCAAGCCAAAATTATATGTTTTAAAGGATCTGAATAAAACAAAAAATTACCTGAAAAAGTATCAGTGAGAATTTCAATAGAAGAAACTCTAAGCCTGTGTAAGAATTTCAAATTGGGTTTGTTTTCCTTGTTTACAGAAATCTGCATATGTTGGTGTGTCTCCTTCCTGGTACTGGATGGAAATGGAAGGGCAATGTGGAAAACACTGCACATGATGTTTATTACATAGCCAGCCCCAGGGTTCCCTTAAGTCTTGAGAAGAGACCCTCTGGGTTCAGTGCTGTCATGAACTCTTGTGCTGATGAACTCAGTGCTGTCAGGAACTCTTGTTTTCTCGTCTAAAGCTTGTTTATAACAGGAAATATACATACGTTCTTTGACTTGCTGTTCCCTGCACCCATGTCACCTATTATTTCATTGCCTATTTGTTTCTGATGGTCAAGATTTCTCCTCTGGGCTGTGTGCTTGTTGCACCTCTTAATGCAATTTAACCTAGCAGGCCTAGCTGTGGGGATCTTTGATGTCTTTGCTCTCAAGTAAGCCAGAGAGGAGAATTTCTTTGTGATCATGACACAAGCAGCATGTCTTTGACTGGGAGTTAACAAGCACAACACAGCTGGAGTAAAGCCAACAAAACCACCTGGCTTTATCATGGTTTTTTGGGTTTTTTGGTTTTGTTTTTTTTAAGGCAAAGTCTGGGGAAAAGGCAGCTCTGTGGCCTTACTGAAGCAAGATCTCCTCTTTCAAGCAAGATGTTGGATCATAGAAACAGGCTAGTTTCACTGAAGTCCAGCTGGCTAACAGCAGGACAGCTAGCTAGGCTTCCTCCGTAATCACCAGAGAGAAAGAGGCACTTCCAGATGTGAATCCATTGCCCTTCTTGGGCTGTGTTAGGATGGAAAAACACACTTTGGAGATGCCAGGGGCTGCAGAGGTAGCTTGGAAAGATGCATTATACTAGATACTTAAGTTAAAGATGCCCAGCTACAGGTGAGGTGACTCCTCCCCATGTCAGCAATCCATTTGCCTCTCAGTATACTTACTTGCATAAGCCATTTTCCAGCTCAGCAATTACCTTAAAAAAAGTGGGGTTTTTTTGTCTGAAAGGACCCCATTGGGAATTATTTATCACCCTTACCTCTCAGCTAGATTGTCCTGGCTACCACTAAGAATTTTCAATCTGACCCCAATATGCCAGCCACAAAGCCTTCAGCCCCATAGGGAAGAATTCAGAGGCTTTGACTCTTCTGGCATGCTCAGAGCTAAACAGATGAGCACTCTGACCATACAGATACATTAGTGTCATTGACATAATTGCTATTACCATGTGGTCAAAAAGGCACAATTGCACAGGCTTGGGATCATGTTATGAACCTGTATCAGCTGGCTTAAGAGCTCTTTTCCTCAGAGCCAGAAGTTCAACTCTGGCTTCCTTAGTTATTGTATGTATAACATTTGCAAAACATGAATGATGAAAATAAAATTAATTCACTTGTAAACCAAACCTTTATTGACAAGCAGCTGACCTTAACTGATACATTGTTTTATTTTATATTAATACTAAAATTGAGATCTCATAGTCAGTTGTTTATTTTTTTATAGCCTGCTTCATTTTCCACTGCTGACTGGGATTTTTTTCATATAATAAGCTTTTTTTAATTGAAAAAAAAAAATGATGATGTGTTGCATGGGAATGGGTCAGGCTTTTTGAAAAAGTCCTGATTTTTAGAAAGTTTGGAAAGCATTTAGAGATTGATTAAACATCCTTTTTGACATTTTCAGTATGAAAACAGAAATCTTTTTTTATGTTTCTACTGGTTTTCCTCCTCTGATACTCAGTCATTTTTGTTTCAAAACATTAAAAAGGTCAAAACCAAAATGAAGTATTTTAAAACTAAATGTTTTGAAATTGTTAAGTTGCAACTTAGCAATTAGTTTATGAATAAAATTATAGCTCTTCCATTTCATTCTGAGGATGGAAAAAAATTCATAAACTGAAAAATGTTTCTTATTTGGGAAAATCCTTTTTTTGCCAGGTTAATTAAACCTCCATATTCACTACTATCCAAATGTATCATATCTGCCTTCTTTTCAAAGACGAGGGTAAATGATTTGAAATTGGTAGAAAAAGGTATTTCATAACAAATATAAATTTTCCTTGTTTCCCTTAACTACATAATTTCTGCACATGCTGCTTTGAAAAATTAAAACAAATACTTCCATTTTGAAATACTTTCTCATGTAAACTGCAAGATGGCCATGGTTCACTGACTTCTCAGCCTCCTCTTCATTCTGGTAATTTTTGATTAGGAAACTCTTCACTTCTAATAATTACCAAAGCTGATATGCTTTAATTGTTTAGATAACTAGCTTTCATTGCATTCTATCAGGTACTGTACTCTGGGTTATTGGTTTGCCTATCACAGGCATAGCAGGTCATACAAATGTTCTGATTATTACACAATGTACAGGCCCAGTTCTGCTTTTGGTTATTACAGTAAGTTTGCAACGCTGAGTACCAAATGAAGCAATAAAGCACCAAGGGGAAATCAAATCAAGTGGTTCTACTTTTCCAGTGACATGAAGAAAGGATTACTCTTGTTCTACTAATACTGAAAAGCAGTTATTCTATAATGAGGATCACAAAATATCATCAAAATAATGAAGCTTTGCTATGGCTTTAAATACTTCTAATTTATTACACATATCTGGCATATTATTGACAGTCATTACCTTGGGTTATAATACTGGCCATTCTTGTAGTTTTATGAAAAAAGAAACTGATTTAAAATTGTGACAGTTAAAGCATCATGTTGATCCCCATGGCTTTATGGAACAAACATACAAAAGAAATAGAAAGAGCTTTTTCTAAAGCTTCTAGAAGGGAATGGGTGTCCTTCAGGACTTGTCACACCTGAGCTACTGCTAGGAAAAAGGGAAGATGGATCAGCCTTGAAATACTAAAATGCTCAGTGCAGATTAGACAGGGGCTATGCCATCTAGGTGGATGTTGAACTAGCTGCACATAACATGGAGAATTTCTGTGTCAAGGAGGAACTTCATCTGCATTCTCTTTTCTGGGGAACACTGTTCACTTGGAAGCTGTGAAGTTCACAGTAGCAAGAAAGAAGGAAAACTATGGTACAGTGACTGACTGAGGGCAGGCAACCATTCCATCTCTTGTCCTTTGGGGACTGTGAAGTCAAGGGTTGCATAAGACTGCCTAACCTTCACCTGCCTTGGTTCACAAGGCCAGGCAGGTTTATGAAGCCCTTGCTCTTCATGTCACTGTAGCTGCCCTGGGCTGGGGACTGAATGAGGAAGGGCATCTCAGCAGCAGACCTTGTGCACTTCGACAACCCACAGATTGTGAGGGGCTAGGTGATGTCAACTGCCTTTCCCATGCACATTAATGAAGGAGGACAGTTTGGCCACCACCACAGTGGACTTGCCAGCCCCAAACTAGTTAACCACTGAACAACAGGAGATATGAGTAATGAGTTTCCACAGGGTAACTGCCACTATCTTTAACACAAGTATGAGCCTCCAAAATTTTGTTCAACAAAGAGCAGTTATATGACAAAGAACCTCTGCCCTTGTCCGTTGTCCCTGTTACAGGTGCATGACTAACCAAATCCAACAGGTGTTAAGACTCAGATTTATTCTTCAGCAAAAATTAGTTAGAAGTCCTGTAACATTTTTATAAAACCACAGGTTCAATGATGTCAAGATAATTAATACTACACGGCCGACTTAAGAATCCCCAAGATTTAAAGTGGTAGCTCCAAAACGCACATATCACTCACCTAAAAGCTGAGGACTCACTCTCTCCCCCGAGGAGTTACCTCAGGCGGTAACCTTGACCTGAGAGAGAGTCCCCGACTGCAGATCCGCTGCTCCGAGGAGGACTGCCAACATGTCCTCCGGCAGGACACCGTTTATACCCCTGTCAAATCTGATCTGTGGTCATTTAATCCCTATTGGCCAAGACAGTCATCCCAGTGTACCTGGCACATCTTGATTGGCCAGTTCAAATTTCAATCTGCGACCTCCAGGGTTTCCTTCCCCTTCTCCCTGCCTGGAGAAGTTTCATTTCCTGCTGGTGGGATGGGGCGGTGGGGGAAGTGTACTGCCACAGTCCCTCAGGGGTCTGTATTGGGACCAGTACTGTTTAATATCTTCATCAATGACATAGACAGTGCATTGAGTGCACCCTCAGCAAATTTGCACCAATATGAGTGGTGCAGTTGACACACCTGAGGGATGGGATGCCATTCAGAGGGACCTGGACAAGCTCTAGAAGTGGGCCCATGTGAACATCATGAGGTTTGTCATGGTTTCAGCCCAGCTGGCAACAAAACACCATGAAGGCGCTCGCTCACTCGTCTCCCCTGGTGGGATGGGGAGGAGAAAATATAATGAAAAGCTCGTGGGTTGAGACAAGGACAGGGAGGGATCACTCACCACTTACGGTCACGGGCAAAAGACAGGCCCAACCTAGGGAAAAAACAAAATCAATTTACTTTACTAACAATCAAATCAAAACAAGGATAATGAGAAAACCAAATCTTAAAACACCTTCCCCCCACGCCTCCCTCCTTCCCAGGCTCAACTCCACTCCTGAATTTCTCTACCTCCTCCCTGCAGTGGCGCAGGGGGACAGGGAATGGGGGTTGGGGTCAGTTCATCACATGTTGTCTCTGCCATTCCTTCCTCCTCAGGGGGAGGACTTCTCATTCGTCCCCTGCTCCAGCGTGGAGTCCCTACCACAGGAGGCAGTCCTCCATGAACTTCTGTCACATGCGTCCATTGCACAGGCTGCAGTTCTTCACAAACTTCTCTGGCATGGCTCCTTTCCACAGGTCGCAGCTCTCTTCAGGCACAGGCTGCTCCAGTGCAGGCTTTCACATAGAGTCATGGCCATCTTCAGGGGCATCCAACTGGTCTGGCATGGGGTCCTCCACGGGCTGCAGGAAGGTATCTGGGAGGGACCCCACGGTGGAGCAGGGGAAGAGTGAGGAGTCCTCCTCCTGAGGAGGAAGGAGTGGCAGAGACAAGGTGTGGGGAGCTGACCCCAACCCCCATCCCCTGTTCCCCTGCAGCGTCGGAGCGGGGAGGGAGAGAAATGAGAGTGGAGTTGAGCCGGGAAGGAGGGAGGGGTGGGGGGAAGATGTTCTAAGGCTTGGTTTTACTTCTCATTATCTTTGTTTAGATTTGATTGGTAGTAAATTAAATGGATTTTGTTTTTTCTGTAGGTTGAGTCTGTCTTTTGCCCATGACCGTAATTGGTGAGTGATCCCTCCCTGTCCTTGCTTCAACCCACGAAAATTTCTTCATATTTTCTCCTCATCATCCCACCAGGGGTGCAGGGCGAGGAGTGAGAGAGTGGCTTCGTGGTGTTTTGCTGCTGGCTGGGCTTAAACCACGACATTTACATAAGGGAAATTTGTATTTCACTGCTGCGAGTATCTTGCTGTGTAGCAAGAGTGAGTCATCTGGGGAGTTCATGATGGGCAGAAGTAGGAACAGAACAACAACTGGGATGAGAAACTATGCACTATGACACTATGAAATGGCCTCTGAGTGGCTTTCTGAGGGAACTGACAAGCTTCTTGCTACTGTGAGCTCCCTTTTCCCCCATTCATAGGTGGCAAGCTGACGAGAAGGGGAATAGCTATACTTATCAGTGCAGTAAAATATTTATATCAGGAGATGGGATGCATCTATGTTGGGAAGGCATGGTGTAGAAGAACTAATCAATTTTAAGCAACTGCAATTACATTATCTCATCTTATTATTGCTGTTATAAATAAAACAGCTGAACGGCAATAAAGTACAATGAGCTAGACTCATGTCAAACCCTCTATGAGTGACCATCGTGGAGAAAAGCCATTTTCATTGTCCTTCACAGAGGCTGGAGAGATTCCCCGTATTGAGTGGGAATAATGAGTATAGGAGTCAGCTCACCATGGAGCAGGGACTGTGCTGCTGTCTCCTCATGGTTGGTGAAACCACCATGGGGATGTATGTCCCAACCCTTCAGAGAATGCATGTCTGACAGGGAGCTTACTTCCTGCTGGAGACTCAGACCTTGCTGCATGTCTTGGCTGTTTTCAAGTTTTGGAAGCAAAAGCAATCTGGGCTTTATGTTTTCATAGTTCTTATTTTTGATGAAATTCTGCCTCATTGAGAAAACTATTGACTTCAAGGAAAACAGGGCTTCATCCTGTCTTTGAAATAATTTCTCTCCTGTTCTGAACATCACCGTCCTGACCTTGGTTCCATCATTGAATTTAGTCATTAAAAGGATTCAAACCCAGGTCCTTTTCTATACTGAAATCTGCCTACAAGCATGTCCTTATAAATCGAAGATGTTCTTCAGCGACACAGTCTAATAAAAATTTAGAAAAAAATATGAATAAAAATGCTTGTGCTTCAGACATTGTTCTGAACTGTCGAATTTTTTATCTTTGCCAAACTTATCTCCAAAATATTTTTCTTCTCAAACCTCAATGTCATGTTGACTTTTGTAATTTACTCAGAATAGATATTTAGTATATATTCTAATACGAATAAGACATGGAAAATGTGTCAGGAAGAAAACATAGATAACATAAGAAGGACATTTTACCTAGTCCCTGCACAATATTTGTAAGATATTATACTCTGCCATATCGTCTCTGTAAGGTTCAAATAGGGGAACCTTTTGTCTTTTTCTGGCATTTTCATAGTTCTTGCTACCAAAAGAAGCAAATAACTTGAGAAATTTCTGTGGAAGGGTTTGATCTGGCTAAATCAACAGTTTCTAATAGAAGAGCATTTTGTTAGAATATGTTGATCTAACTCAGTCCTGGGTATCAAAAGAAACACTGTCAGGATGCAGAAGCTTGGCAAAACTGGGCTGTCATGTTATGGCTATGAGTTATGAGTCATATCTGCCCCTTCTTCCTCTTACATGATGTGGTGGGTTGACCCTTGGCTAGATGCCAGGTGCCCACCAAAGCCGTTCTATCACTCCCCCCTCCTCAGCT
>JANXJC010000007.1:26958989-26974471 GCA_027564655.1 Leptodon cayanensis | reverse complement strand
CCAGCAGCTTCTTACAGAAGCCACCCCTGTAATCCCCCCCCCGCTACCAAAACCTTGCCACTCAAAGCCAATACACATGAACTGAGTGTTTTCATCTGAACAAGTCAGTAAAGGCAAACATGATAAGATGTATGACAGATCTTGGCAATCTGAAGGTCTTAAAGGGAGCTCACAGACTGGTTTTGACTTTGGTAACTACTAAAATTGTGTATGATATCGTTGAGCCTATACTCATTGTGGTAGTATGCTACAACCTACTGTATTTTCTTTAGGAAGTACTAATATTGTACACATGGATGCGTCGTGTACCTATGTGGCAATATAAATGTGCACTAATATTCTGTCTTGAAAAAGACCAATTATAATGATTCTACCTCTAAATAATAGCCACAGATATAATTTGTCCTTGAGTCCTGGATGAATATTGGCTGGTCTCATGCTGATGTAATTCCAATTTAAAAACTCTGCCTTACACATAATAGACATGCCAGTTCTGGCAATTTTGATTAGCCTACCAGGTGTCTGATTTCACAGAGCATTTCTGAAAACCAGCCAGCAGCAAAAAGTAAATAATCTAAAAGGATATCAAAATACAGGATGAAGCACTCATCTTGTCTCTACTGCACTCCTCTTTAAGGACCAAACTTGGAGTGGTTGTGAAGACCTGCATCTCCCATGGACTTGGCTAGGTGTTGCAGGAGCAAAGCACCATTCAGGATCAGCAAGCCTGGCCTGTTTGCCTGTATCATCTGCTGCTATTCTGCTGATGTGGAGAATTTCTCTCTTCCCAGCGCCTTTTTCAATGACAATAGAGCAAGACCTCAGATGCGTCTTGGGAGCACACTCATCCTGCTTGATTTCTTCACCTTTTCCATTGGCATTAGGTATGCTATAGGCAGCAGTAAGCTGTACCACTAAATCCTTTTTTACACAAATTCAGAGGCAACACTACTCTGCAGAGACTTCACGGCAGTGTGAAGAGAGCAAGCAATACATTTTACAAGCTGTTTGCACAAGCAGAGTGTTAAGTGCAGACAATATATTTCATAACTGAAATATATGTTTAAAGGCTCTAAAGCAGTTTCTGATGATACTTAAAGGTCTGCTCTCTGAAAATGTTAGTGTAATCCTAAGGGTGTTTGAAATAATATTTTTATAAAAATAGAAACAGGGTTATTTATACATTGATTTGTGGAGTATTAGTTGTACTTTGTCACACTATTGGAAGATGATGAGCTTCATGGCACAGATACAAACCTTGCTGATCTCTCTGAGAGTTTACCGAGTATTACATTGTGTTTACAGCTCAATTATTTAAACACAGAACCTTTAATTATTCCTCATATGAACCCTCATCTTAGAAAGATGTGACTCTGCAGTACATTTATAATTCCGTTATCACAATCAATGGCAGCATGGCCATGTCCAAATCTTAAGATGTGTTCTTGATACCTTGGAACCAATGTAGAAGCTGTGCCCTACTGATTCACAGATTCTCTCAATTTCAAGGACTTTGCTGTCATGGTGATATGTGGAGACATGACATGATACGTGGAAGACATGTTTATAAGGCTATGCAAAAACAAACAACAACATTGGGAGGCAATAATTACTGAAGTATCTCTATGACTGACTTTCCCTCTCCCTTCTTCCTTCTCTTATGCATACACTGCTTGGCTTTGCTGTGCCTCTACTCTCCTCTTGTCCCTGCTCCTTTCAACAGGGAGCTATCACTTATCATGGAATCATAGAATGGTTTGGGTTGGAGGGGACCTTTAAAGGTCATCCAGTCCACCCCCCCTGAAATGAGCAGGGACGTCATCAACTAGGTCAGGTGGCTCAGAGCCCCCCCCAACCTGACCTTGAAAGTTTCCAGGGATGGGGCATTTACAACCTCTCTGGGCAACCTGTTCCAGTGTTTCACCACCCTCATTGTAAAAAATTTCTTCCTTATATCTAGACTGAATCACCTCTATTTTGGATTAAAACCACTAGCCCTTGTCCTATTGCTACAGGCCCTGTTAAAATATCTTTCCCCATCTGTCTTATAAGCCCCCTTTAAGTATTGAAAGGCTGCAATAATGTCTTCCTGGACCTTTCTCTTCTCCAGGCTGAACAACCCCAACTCTCTCAGCCTTTCCTCTTAGGAGAGATGTTCCATCCCTCTTGCATGGAGTCTCAGCTCTGTCATGATGGGAGAGTACTGGGATGGAGCTGGATGTTTATGAGGGGATGAGACAGACCTGCGCTCTCAGCCATAACCCTACAAAGTCTTATAGATGCATCCAAAGCTTAAGCATATCACAGTACCTGGTGATACCATAAGAGTGTTTTCAGAGTTGGGTTCCTTGGCATCTCTGCCACAGAAAATTAAAATCATGCTGTTCAGCCATGCCTCTCCATACTCTCTTAGCTCATTTCCACTATCACTACAAACTCCAAAATTAAAATTACAGGTTAAAAATAAAAAGTTGCTCAGAGAGCAGAGGGAATGAAGCCTGGTTTCCTGCAGGCTCCTAGGCATTTCACCTCCGTCTCCTAAACAACTTCACTACAATTACCAGGGCTTTCTCCTGTAGTGGTACAGCTCCTCATCAGTAAGATACAGTGCTGATGGTTGCTCTGCCAGCTGACTGTTGCTGCCAAGAATTACAACCCACTGTGTTCATGTTTTCCCCTCCATGGCATTATTTATACAATCTTTTTCCTCTGCTTGATCATGAAGCTTGTTCAGAACTTGGTTACATTTAAAACTTTAACTTCCTCCTTCAAATTTGGTAAGAAATGACAAATTAAAAAATATTATATCCATATGAAGCCAGACTAATAAACAACTCCAGTGTCTACCTCTACTTTAATTCAGAAAAGAAGCAGAAGGTCCGTTGTAAATCAGGAGCAGTCCAATGGAGTTGCATGGAAATAAAGGCTAATTCTCATGCTGTAATACTGTTTCAATATGTGCCAAGGTATCTCTTGCAATTCTAATGAAGACTCTTGCTGTCACAAGTTACAGAAAACTCTCTATTATCTTGTGCCTTCAGGCTTTAAGCAGAGTAAGTACCTAAACTACACAGATTCTTGCAAAAAACAGTAACATTGGAGTCAAAGTTTGATGATTCATGGATAATTTAAAAATAGGAAAAAAGAAAAAGAAAGATCTCAGGAACATATATGAGTCAGGTACAATGTAGTTTGTGTTGCATGATATACTTCTACCTTTACTGCAATGTATTTTATTACTCAGGTCTGAATGCCAGCCTTCCTTACCCATAATTTCTCAAATACTGGCTCTTATGCATAGGTCTTAATGCTTATTCCAAAACAAAACCATAAAAGGCATTTGGATTCTCAATTTAGTGCATTAAAGTTAGTTGTCATTAGATGTTGGTAAAGTCATTGTTGTGATAATATGAATTGATCACTATGGTGTCTGTGTGTCTTCATATATATACAGGAATTGCTGTGTGAAAAGCTGAGGTCTCTCTCCTGGGGTCAGGCAACTGCAGATGGCCTCCTGGCCTTCAGGGCAAGAAATGTGCAGGCTGTAAACAACCCATCATTGTAAAAAGCAAGAGGACAATGAAGCATTTTTGGGCAGTGTGCCCAGGGAAGTCAGAGAAAGGTCTGGCACATTGAATGTGAAGCTGATGCATGTATCCCAGGCTATGGTATCTTACAGCAGAAAAGGTAGTATATGTCACTTCACTGACACGCCAGCCATATGTGACAAAACTGTCCATTAGTATTTCACCATGTGGGAGCAATCTGTATCAATTGGGTTTGCAATGTGTCCAGTCTATTTGATAGATAGCTTATCCATGGAGAGCTCAGGGGAAGGCTAAGATGTCTGTGCCTTACACATTCAGCTAAAGGATATTTTACTTCTCATATGATGCTGGTCTTAGCCCTACACTGTATTCTGCACCTGGTAAAGAAGCCCGCTGCACAATAGAAAGGCAACAAGTTATAAGTGGTTCAAAGAATTAAAGATGATTAATGCCTGCTTGTTAGAGGAGGAGGTATATAAATTTGCCTTCCAGCACAACTGCAAGTAGTGTCTCCTATAGCAGGAAAGATACTCTGCATTAGCTGCTCTTTTCTTCAGCTGCACAGAGGTATGCAGGCACCTCCTTGGGACAGTGACTTTTATCATTACTGTAATCAAAGTGATAGCCAAATAATTTCACTGCCTGTTAATCTGTTATCATGCATTGGCAGCAAGATATATTATCTCAATATTTACTATTTTCCCTCCTACTATTTTTTTGTGCTGATGGCATGATACGCTGTTCACTTTTAAGAAAGCTCATTAAGGTTAATCCAGCAACACTCTCACCAAAGCCAAGGCTTTGTGTGACCAGAGAGAGCAGGAGTGGTGCCAGCATTTTGCCCTGTCAGAATCCATTGTAAGAAAAGGGAAAGGTGAATTACTGTAGTCCTAGATAGACAGCAGCTCCAAAAATGACATACTCCAAAAAATGAAGAAGATAAATCCAGCAAGAAGGAGAAAAGCTTTTCTGGTTGAAATCTTTTCTTAGTTCTTTGTCCAGCACATATGATTATGTTTTCTAGCTTCCTTCAGTTCTTTCTATTTTGACAATGCTGCCTTGACAACTCCTTAAGTTATTATTAAACTCCATGAGCAGTGATATAGGGTATAAGAACCCTTCAGTTAACTCTTAATGTTACTTTTTACTTTTCCCAATTTGTGCTGCAAAATTCCTTGAACACCAGTTGCTTTAAATGAAGCCTCCTGCTAGTTAACACTCTTATTAGAGCTTTGTCTACATCTAACACAGGCTAGTTATTTCTCTTTCCCATTCCTGTTGCTTCATCTTCTCTGCAGTAACCTTTATTTCTTAGATTTAATCAATTTTAGGTCACAGATGAAGTAACAGAGAAGTTTCACTTAAAAATACTCAGAGACAATAATGTCTAACACTATTCTCTGTGATTTAATGAATAAATCATCACAAAAAAATAAATGTTAACTTAAGCAAAATACCTTCAATACAAGATTTTCATTATAAATATTCAGTGTGTTCATATTGAAAAGCTCTGTATAACACTGGGGGGAGGGGAGTGTGTGAGGGGAGGAGGAGGGAAATGGCTTTTAACTGCTATTACAGGGAAATTAATTTTTTCTCTTAGGAGAATTTTCTCTATTGATGCCTGGCCAGACTTTCATGTTTTGTTGCTTCAACTTCTATATAGCTGCTTAGACTGATACAAGAGTAAGCACAAACAGCATCAAATCCAAATAGGGTTGAAAGTTTGCTTAGTGTTGATGGAAATTACTACACAAAGTGCAAGTTGTTTCACACAGGCCTTTAATCCCGAATGAAAAAAACCAACAAAACAAATCCAAACCTCACAAAGAAAACACTCTAGTCTGTTCACCTTGCCACTCATCTGTGCATCAGACTTTATCTGCTGGACTCCTGTAACGAAATCATGACTTCAGTTACACTGATGAGAAAATTCCATAAACTCATCGAAAGGTAAGATTTGCTCATGGAACAGTTTCACTGCAGCTGATCTAGATGCCTGTTTCAAAGTCTGTTAAACCCAGTGCTGGTTTGTCATTGCTTCAGATGATTTAATGCCTAGAGAAACCATTCTTCATCATCAAATCTGATCTCCATAGCCAAAACCCTGCAATTTTTGGAACTGGAAGCTATTTTGAGGCTGGTTTTAGCCGCTTCAGTGAATACACCACTTTGTGGCTTGTTGCAACAATTAGCCAGTCATCATTAACAAGCAGTCACCCAAATGGAAAGAAAAGCTCAAGGCACACATTTAGCTCAGTGAATTGGTGCTAGATGAAAAGGCTGATAGTTACACAGTGTTTTGCTGGTTCCAACTTGTTATCAGTATGTTCGACCCAAGTAGTTAACAACAGCATACCCAGAAGTGATGAGATCCTGGCAGCTTTGCAACTGCTAGTTAGTTGCATTCCTGTATCAACAGTGATTTTGTTAACAGAAGACTGCTTCCCAAAGGCTTTGCCAAATGGCTTGCTTTGAATGGCTAACCCTTATAAGCAGCTCCATTTAAATAAAAGTTAGCATAATAAATTCAGTGAAAAATCAAACAAACTAAATTGTTCAAGCAGATGTATAAAAACAATGTGGCAGAAAATCAAACTACCTTCCTCCCTTTGCTTTCATATTGATTTCAAGGAAAAGCAGCTGCAGTTTGTTTTCCTGGTTTTCTCGCTCATAAATTCTCTATTTTCCTTAACGATTAACCCCTTGTTCCATTGCAAACAGGGTTGTTTTATGTATGGAAAATTTAAACCCATGGAGATAAATAAGTAGTTCTTCCCAACAATTAAATTTTAATTTGTGAATCCATATTTTCTATGCTAATATATCCAAAGTCTTTCCGCCAGTCACTTGTTCTAATGCACAAAAGAACACATACTCTTTACCTGTAGGGCTTACATCAAAGAAAATATTTACATGACATTTCATAAAACTTAGATGGGTCACCAGTAAATGTCCTAGCCTTGTGTCAGTCTGCAATCAGTAGTTGCACTGATCCTGAAATGGGAGAGATGAGAGATTGTTTATGTCCTTGCTGGTAGGAAGGAGAGCATCTGAAGGACTCACGTGGAAAGGAACAAATGTCCAATCAGCCTTAGTTCTCTAAAGAACTGCAACTGCACCCAGAAATAAACACAAAATTAAGTCCCCTTCTCTTCTGTCTAGTTGCTTCATCTCTGAATATTTTGTTGGCCCATTTACAATGATGACAGGCAGTTTTAATTAAGACATTGAACTTGAAGTTGTTCTAATTATTGATTTCTAATTACTGGATTTTTTCCCTGGTTCCATCTTTTTTTGTATTTCATTGTTTCCTGCAATGCAGTCTAACAATACAACCCTGCTATAAAAGCAGTGTTGGACGGCTAAGTAAATTTTCCATTGTTCTGTACGGGTGGATGTCCTACAGGCTTCATCTTTCTTCAGCAATCATGTGGACTGTTTTACTATCAGTATGCTAATTGTAATGGGAGAGGGTTCTCCCTCATGCAAATGGGAAAGACGTTAGGATATATCCTGGTACTCCTCTTCACGGAGGCCTCCAAACATTTTTATTTTTCTGCAGTCACCACTAATCTTACTGTACTCACTACTGTTCTTATTTCTCTGTACCTACAGATAAGTATGAAGAACAAGTATAAAATCCTCTTTCCCCCTACATTACAAAAGACAGCAGAAAATAGTGCAGCCTTAGTATCAAATAGCATTAATGAACTCTGGCATATCTGTGCAGCAACAAATTGGGAAACTGAAAGAAGTTCTTAACAGGACAACCATCTTGCTGTCCATCCTGTGGCTGAAGGGCCTTTAGCTACCCATTATATGGTATTTGCTTCCTGTGTATAGCCACAGTATAGGTGCAAATGGATCATTGTGCCCACTTGGTTAACTCTACCAGTCAAGGCACCACAGGGTGGACTTCAATGCGAATGAATCTCCTATGGACTCCCCCATCTATCCTCAGCTGCTGAACTCCTGCTGCCATGTATAGTATAAGCTAGTTAGATAAATTTGCTTTAACCTGCTTGGAATCTAGCACATGAGCATCACACTACCTCTCTGGCATGCAGGGCTATTTCTTATCAGTTACAGGATAAAGAAAGCATGCCTTTGGCTTAGGTCTTATAACCAGGCACGTTTTGCTTCTATAAAGATCCATGGTCACAGTATCACAGAATGGTTGAGGTTGGAATGAACCTTGAGATATCTGGTCCAAGCCCCCGACTCAAGCAGGGTCACCTAGAGCCAGGTGCCCAGGACCACGTCCAGACAGCTTTTGAATATCTCAAAAGATGGAGATTCCACAACTTCCCTGGACAACCTGTGCCACAGCTTGGTCACCCTCACAGTGAAAAAGTGTTTCCTGATGTTCAGGAGGAACCTCCTGTGTTTCAGTTTGTGCCTATTGCCTCTGGTCCTGTCACTGGCACCACTGAAAAGAGCATGGCTCTGTCATCTTTACACCCTCCCTTCAGGTATTTATATACATAAATAAGTTTCCCCCTGAATCTTTTCTTCTCCAGGCTCAACAGTCCTAGCTCTCTCAGCCTTTCCTCATAGGAGAGATACTCCAGTCCCTTAATTATTTTAGTGGCCCTTTGTTGGACTGTCTCCACTATGTCCATGTCTCTCCTGTACTCGGGAGCCCAGAACTGGACACAGCACTCCAGGTGTGTCTCACCAACACTAAGCATGACATGCCAGCAACACTCCTCCTAATGCAGCCCAGAAGGCTGTTGGTCTTCTTTGCTGCAGGGGCACATTACTGGTTCATATTCAACATGGTGTCCACCAGCACCCCAAGATCCTTTCCTGCCAAGCTGCTTTGCAGCTAGTCAGCCCCCACAGACTTTGTGTATCTCCCCTGACTGGAGAACCTTTTGACTCCACTCAATTTATAACCATTTAAGTCAATCAGTGCTCTTCCTTTTGGAATAATCCCTTCCTCCAAAATTTTTCAACCTACTCGTTCTCATTGTCTGCATTACTGCTCTGGTTAATAAGAAAAAATTTGTGAATAAATCTCTCCCTCCGCTAAAGGCATATTTGCTCAAGCACCTTTTTTTTTTTCCTTCTGCAATAATTATCTTTGATTTATGGTGTTCCAGTGAGGAATTGATAGTGTGGTGATGATGAACAGAAAATTTGGATTTCTGGAGAGGCTGGATGATCTCTTAAGGTGTTTGTCTTCATCATATAATCTTAAAAAGCAAGCAAGCAAGCCAAAAACTGAGGAGTAGAGAAAGGAGAAGCTCGTAGAAGTATTTTCTGTAAAGCAAGTTTTAAAGAAGTTTTCCAGGGACATCGGTGAAGTTTGTGAAAGGACATTATTTGGTTGTTCACAAGTAAAATTTTATGTCCAGCTTTAGACTGAGCAGTTTCTTCTTTCTTTAAATGTCCTGTAAATGATGCTAACATGCACTTAATGCAAAAACTATGATGAAGACTTTAAAAAACAGGATCATCGAAATCTGTATTGAAGCACAAGCCTGATATTCAAAATTACTGTGTTCATCAGTTCCTCTCCTAGAAATCCTCATGTTTACCCACTGAACAAGCACTTTGGCATTAATATTTTACCCCATATACACACTAACAGGCAGGTGAAGTGTTCTCTAACCTGTATAGATTTACTCCAACCATGATTGTTTGAAATCTGGACCAATGTGCATTTATGTCACACTCCTCACTTGAAACATTTTTACCTTATCACCCAGGAAACTGCAATTGGACATTTTTTATAAAAGGCTGTGCTATAACTAAAGCCTTTTTTATAGCTGATCTCTTGAGGTTTGTGGATCATAATGAGATTTTGAAAAAGGTATTTAATCCATGCTAATTCAGCATGGTCTCTGTCATGATCTTGTGATGGGTCTATATAACAGACCTTATAGCCAGTCTGTAACTACTTGGCCCAGCCTTGAATGTAGATGTTACCCCTTTATCACTGATGGTCAGGCAGCATCTGAATGTAAACTTAAGAAAACATTTCAAATATCTTTAATTGCTCTTCACAACAAGGCTACAGAACCAGTACTGTATAATCATTTGTGCCTTTAGAGACCACTTTCACTGTGGCCTGATAGTTATGCTTACATCCTTGCACAGTGCTAATTTCACCCATTCAGATTGCAGGCTTTGTAACAAATTTAAATTACAAACAAAGCAAAGTGTTCATGAAAAGTGCATTAGCTGCATAAGCTAGAAATACAGAAATTGAATATGTGATTTATGCAAATTATGGAACTGCAAATGCTTTCCAAATTAAGCCACTAATCTGTAATGTAAACATAGTAAAATGTTGTAAAAACCATTATTTGAGTGTAGCATGAAAAATGCTGTATAGCTACTGTATAAAAGGCTTTATTTCTGGTTGTGCCTCCTGAAAACAGGAAATAGAATTGATAAGCCTGGAGAACCCTCAGCAAGGAATCAAATGCCTGACATTCATTCTGGTTTGTGGCTTGTGAACTCTTCTGGTGTGGAACTACCAATCTCTGCATGAAAACCAAGAAGTTGCATGCTGCACTTTGATCCATTTTGTTAACTTGGTGTAAGAGTCGGCCAGAAAATCAGCATTGTCTCAACATTGTCATCCGGAACATGAACAGTATGCTACCTGACAACGGCCTGTTTGGAGTGCAGCGGGAACATGAACAGTACGCTACCTGACAACGGCCTGTTGGGAGCACAGCGGCCAGTCCCAAGGATGGAATGTACAGTACAAGGTACCTGGCTGGAACGGTTAGAGGTAACCACATAGCTGCTGTCAAAAAGGATGGATTGCAACTGTTGCCATAACATTGAAGAAGAAATCATGAACTTTAGACGAACTTTGCTTAATTATAATACCAAAACACACCTCCTGGTCGAAGGCTACCCGCCTCCAAGACTTACCACGCCTCGGAAACTGACCCCATGACTGCCTGATAGCCTCGCTAGAGAAGGGCGGAGATATGATAATTGTATTCTGAGAAGGGTGGAGACTCCTGAGGCAGAGGTAGAGCAAGGCGTGTTACTAAGCATAAAAGATGACTTCTGAACAACGGAAGTTTGAAGCTTCCCCACCAAGGACCATGACGATCGACGATACAGCACCAGCTGGACCCGGGACCATCAGGACGTCGTGAGATCAGTGGTGGTAGCTATAACCTCTCTTTCTCCTCTCTCTAAACTTAACTTTGCTTTTCTTCTTTCTTTCACCCATCTCTAACTATCGCATGCCTCCTCACAGGCAATACAATAAAGTTTTACTGTGTGATCACTGCTATCCCCTTTGGTGTTGGTCATCTTAATTTTGCACTTTCGAGATCGTAGCAAACGAACCATCATGAGTCCACTGAGTGGACAGTGACACTTGGTAAAAAAACAAATTATTACCAAGGTTCTTTTTAAGATATTTCTAAACAAATCTCTTCATAACCACTGAAGGACCTCTCCTCTAGAGTTGGTTGTGATCTCCTATTTGCTGAGATGCAGACTGGCTGCTGGGCTTCTGCCCACACAGAATTGGGCACTGCACACAAAATTGCCATATTCTTGGGCTTTACACTGTGAGGACAATTTCCTCCAGAGCTCCAAATAATGGACAATATGTAGTCATCATACCCCATTAGATCCTCAGCTGTCCAGGATCCTAACAAGATGGTGAAACCTCTCCTGTTCATCCTTGAACATATATGTGTTCACTCATCCATGACCAAGTTACTACTCTGACCCTACAGCCCTAGATCCTGGTGGGAGAGCAGCAGATATCCCTTCCGGCCCTTCTCTTGCCCTCCTGGTCTTCTTATACTCCAGTTGGAAAATGAAGGTGCTACTACTAAAAACAGTGACAGGCAACACTGCCTGGATGAAACTAAGTCTCTGACCATCCTCCAAACATCTAGGCAGAGGAAGGAAGTGTCTGTAAAGTTGACTAGCTGCACAGAGGAGTACCTGAGGAGGTTTTCTCCTCTTACGCCTATAGCCTGGCAGTAGCAACAACTTATGATCAGAAATGGTGACATTTTGAAAGCTGTTTTCTTCCCAAGCAGAAAGAAAAATGAAATAATGGTAGAATGGTAGAATTTTCCATTTGAGAGCATTAGCAGTTATTCTAGGCACACCAGAATGTCCCATGTCACAGTAAATAGAATTATTTTGTTATTAAGTAAAAATAAACAAAAACAAACAACAAAGCATTTAAAATGAAATCTGAAAATACTTTGAAAATTCGGGACTGAAATTCCATTTGATCCATTTTGGTAGCATCAGAATTGAAATCCTAAAACAGTCCTTTAATTCCTAAATGTAAATTTGACCAGGTGTATTCAAAATGAACCTGAGTCAATATCCGTAACAGAAGTTTTCTAGACTCGGTTTATATATCATGTTGTCTACATGGCTCCATTTTCTGCAGAAAAAAAATTACGTTTAAGAGATCTGATACAAATCCCATTCACATTAATGGGTGGATTCTCTCTGACTCATATGGATTTGGGGTCAGGCATGGAAGGGCCTGACACATCCTTAATGGTTTGGAGAACTGATTAAGAGAGCAATGCTATGGAATGAAAGAATACAAACCAGTATGATGCTTTACTTTCACCTCTGGAGCAAGTACAGCTGTGGAAATGGTACAGCAGTGAGTATATTGCCAGGTAAAAAGAAATTGTACTCAAGTCAGAGAAAAGAGGGATGTGGATCTTAAAAATTTTATAGTAAGCTTAGAAAACAGTACATACTGTCTGCTTTCTAATTACCCAAAGAGCAACAGAATAAAGGTTTGTGAAGAGTTTGTGCAGGTGTGTGACGAGAAAAACTACTCAAGATTTTGCTTGTCTTTGAAAGTCTTCACTGCATATGATGAAGCCATCTGTGTTCAAAACATAGTGGTGTCTACCCTTTTCTGAGAACGCTGGTGATATTCTTGTAGCTGAGGTCACAAACCTATCTTAATAGTCTTTCACTCAATAATCTTTCCCCCTCAGGTTGCTTTCTCCAGCCATCAGCTAAAACCTTTGTGCTATTTGACCCTGTAGAAACACATGTCTAGAATTGCCATCCCCTTGATACCTTGAAAGTCAGTCAGAATCCTGAACATTTCCTTGTTAATTTTATCATGTTCAAATTTAGCTTCCTTGACCCTACATCCTACTGATGTCAGCGAATGTACTATATAGAACAGTACCATTCAAATCTGAGTAGCAGTTTGCATTTGTGGATGAATAAAATGTAAGATTTGGCCTCTGCACTATAAAATAGGACAAATTCTTAGATTCATGTATTTTGCTACATGAATATAAATGTTCAGTATTTACAAGTGTCAGGTGTACAACTGAGAATGCTTTCTTGTTGTGACCAAAATACATTGTGTACAGATCCAGCATAAGCTTATTGAATGACATAACCTCTGGCAATTCTATTTCACAAATAAGCATTTAATAGGGAGTGATAGAAAATGAGTTGTTACATTATGATGTTAAGTTTAACCTTGCAACCCTGACTTCTGGATACAGTGAAACATGAATTGTAGTGTCATTTCATTTCTCACTATCAGATTGGCAAGAAATGGAATATTGTCACTACAACCTATTTGAGGCTAGCTGCTGTTTTATGGGAAACTGAAAAACTCTCTACTGGGATAATGCAGCATATAGCTGTTATTTTCTATCTTCTCTGACTTTTCTCAGATGACATTGGAACAAATATAGGACTGCTGTTTCCTCGTAGTCCACCTACTCCCACCTAGAATGGGAAATCTTTTTAGATTAACCTCCTAGTTAAACATACAGCACCAAGCAGGAGGCACCAAGGAGGATTTTAGTAAACGCTGGTGAAGAGGAGGAAGCTGCAGGAGCAGCAAATTAACTCCAAGGAATAGGGACCCTGTTTTCACACAAATGTTTCTGTTAATAAAGAATGAAGAAGAAAACCACAGAAAAACAATTTATATAAAAGGTCTCTAAATAAAATGTTTTTATTCCTTGAGTTGTCAGCAACTCTTCAGTGCTTGATGCCTCCATATATGGGTATCAGAGTATTACATACAGCTACGTGCATTTTTAATACCCATATTGCAGGAATTGATCTTTCTGATTACATCAGTGTGCTTTAGTATAATTTGCTGAGACAGACACAGAAAATGCTTGATTGCAAACAATGCTTTGAAGACTCAATAGTTGACTATTAAAGCTAGGATTAACCAAAAGGAGATCATAAACCAGCATGATACAATATGCCAAGTGATTGCAAAGATGTTTGAGGAGGTAACTTTTAAACAGCTTCGACATTCCTCTGGGCCAATTCTGCCATTCTTAGTCACGCTGAGTAGCATTTTATTCCACTAATAGCCCAGATCTGCTCAGTGGGACTCTTTGCAAAATAAGGCACAACTCAGTGTGAGCGAACATGGCAAAACTGGGTCCATGCTTTACTGTGTTTATATGTTTATATAATTATTTGTAGTTACTTAGTGAAATGATTTGTTGGTACTGACTTTTTGACACAAAAATACAAATTAAACCTGAGTGTATTTTTCAAGAACCTGCTTCTTCCACTGGGATTTCTCCGCATCATGAGCAAAAGGATCGCAGTCTGACTAGATATCCATATGATCCTCATCAGTCTGGTGTTTAAGAACTGAATAAGTATTAATTCCTTGGAAAGAAGGAGTGTTGTTCTCACTTGATAGCCAAGGAGCTGGGGCACACACTAGATGGAAAATTTGAAGAATAAAAGAAATCGAGGTAAAGGGAAAGGCTAAGTGTCCTAGACTTCAAGAGGAGGCAATTTTCTTTTGAGTTAAAGTCAGTTTTTATTGTCTTTACCCATGTTCAGGATGAAGTGGATTAAAATGCTTATTAACAGGTCTTTCAGCTTTTTTTTTTTTTTTTTCAGTCTGCAAGCACAATCTAGTTCACTTTTTATTAATCTATATCAATTGCCATACCTAAAAAACATGAACTTCTTCTATTCTGAGTTTGTTGCCTTTCTGGTAGTTATGGCTTTGCTATAAAATCCATAAATTTGTAAATGACCTTGATTTCTTTCTTATTGTTTGCTCTGAAAACTGATGATGACAATCTAATGCTCCCTCCATTGAGCTTTGCGCTGTAGACCATATTATCAGAGAGATTTTCTTAATAAATGTATTTATTTGTAGTTGTTCAGTCAAATAGTGCTTTTGAAGAGGTAGGAAAGATTTTTAAGTGTGATAGGAGATGAGAAAGTGAGAAAATACGTGTCACACTTGAGGAAGGTGCTAGTTCAGTGTGACACTTAAGCAGCAGACCCTTTCACTATGCTGCTACAAGGTACACATTGATCCCTAACTTGTCACATTGGCCTCTTGATGACTTTGCCTGCCTGGTGTATCAATTTATTCTTTTTTGTTATTATTATGCATTTCTTTTTAATCCAGTAGCCTGTGGGGAAAGGTAGAGAGAGCTCTCAGTTGTTGTTGGGGGTGACTGCTTGGGGCTTAGCTGCACCAAGCCTAGTGCTGCGCACTTGCAGAGCTCTCCTCTCTGGCACAAGCTGCAGAGCACACGGTACAGCAGGGGTGTAGTGCAAAGGGGCATATATACTCCTCTGAAAATTCAGTTTTATTTTTGTGTCGTGTTGCAGCTCATACTAAGATTGCGGTGTGCTTCCAGTGGTAATGGCCAGCAAGTCAGGTCTGATGGCAGCATTTCAGTCAGCTCTAGGTCTGAAACAGGTCTCAAAAGGCTACTTTTGTATACAATTGGAGGGGCCAGGCACTCCAAAAGAATCAGTTCTGAAACTCATTTAGAAAGAATCTGGGATTTGATGATCAGGCTTTTTAAATGCAAATCAAGAGATAGGTGCATAAACCCTGAAGAATGGTCATGCTGGGTGTCCTGGTTTCAGCTGGGATAGAGTTAATTGTCTTCCTAGTAGCTGGTACGGTGCTATGTTTTGAGTTCAGTA
>JANXJC010000007.1:26894591-26943069 GCA_027564655.1 Leptodon cayanensis | reverse complement strand
AGAAAGAAAGAGAGAAGAAAAGGATTTCACCAGTCCTGGGTCCAGCGTTGGTCCAGCCAGCGTAGAGGTCCAGTTCCGGAGGGCACGCACTGAGGACTCGTTCTCCCTTCTTTTATAGTGTGTTAGTTGATGGTCTCAACATGTGCAGTTCTCACTCCTGGGGTTCACTGGAATTGGTCAGTGAGCTTTGGGAGGGGGGGTCATTGTGGAGTTGCCTCTCTTTCCTTGCTGACCTGACCGCTTAAGATAGAAGCACAGTCCCAACTTTTGTGGGGCCTTCTTCTCCCAGGAAGGCATATATTGAGTTCCAGGAAAGCATATATTGTGTTCCTTCTCCTGGTCACTTAAGGAATTGGGGCTTTGGAGAAGTGTGTTCTCACCACAAAGGGTGAGGTCCTCTCCTCCGGCCACATTGCCCTGTTCACAAAACTCCAGCAGTTTTACAGAGGCCATTTTCTCCACCAAAGTTCTTTAACGAATGTTTGAGACATTGACTATAATTTGTCAGACTGTCACACAGTTGAGATAGAGTTGCAAGGATAGTCACCACCATGGATCCAGCGGCGTCCTGTTGGTCCTCAGTCTTCAATTCTTTGGTGGTGGGTGCATACGACAACTTGTTTCCACGGTTTTTTATAGGGCATAATTCGACGATGTATGCATATACGTACTGTTCGTGCACTGTTCACATGCTGCAGGTTTCGTCTATCATGACCTTTGACCTTTGGATGATCAACACCAGAAACCAGTATCTTATCTCAAAGACTACAGTTTCCACAAGAATGGTAGTCTCCACGTTCCTGCGTGCTTTGTCGGCTCCAGCCCCATTTCCTCCCCTGGATGCCTCAGTGGCCTGGTAATCATCCTTATGGAGAGAGGAGTGTCCTGCTTAAACAGGTCATCCCAGAGACAAATGGCTTGAGATAAATAGGTCACAGTTCAGTCTCTCACATCAATCTATCTTTGAGATGAATGGCTTGAGATGACAGTCCAGTCTCTCACACTTAACAATCTTTGAGACAAAACAGCTCAAGGTAACAATTCAGTCTCTCACAGCATAACAGAGAAATGGTTCAATTAAGTTGTTCTTCCAAGCAGGCTGAAAATCACAGGCTGC
The DNA here is from genome assembly GCA_027564655.1 of Leptodon cayanensis. Taxonomy (NCBI): domain Eukaryota; kingdom Metazoa; phylum Chordata; class Aves; order Accipitriformes; family Accipitridae; genus Leptodon; species Leptodon cayanensis. Next base: position 26,941,952 of record JANXJC010000007.1, on the reverse strand, counting down.
AGGTAGAAATGACTGGTCTCTATTACCACATTATTTTACAGACAGGCATTCACTTAAAATGCCACTTAAACTCCAAGAAGATGCAGGGGTTAAAGCCCAACATATGTGGGAGAAATGTGGAGAGCAGAGAGGAGGTGGTTTTGACAAAACAGGCAAAGAAATTGTTTTCTCCATCTGAAGTTTCGACTTCTGTTTTGAATTTCAGCCTAATCTAAACAATTTTCACCACAATTTCCAATTAATCAAGCATTCCGCACTCATCATCTCTCAACAGTTTTTCATTCTGAACACAAAAAAACATCTTTAGGAATGATTCAGCAGGTGATCTTAGTTAATTCTTGTGAGTAATCTCCTTTTCCCTCTGAATGAGAAAATCACTCTAAGCGGTACCAGCTGCCAGTATGGATGTAAGACCATCATTCTTGCATTTCCAAAGAGGGTTTGAATTATATACTTTCTTCTCCTTCCTACATACCTTCTAATTCTTGGTTTGGTTTGGTGGGTTTTTTTTGTTATTAATAACTGGTTTTATTTCCTTTGGTTGTTTGCAGTTAATTTTGATTGTAGTTCTTATCTCATCTGTCCATCTGTCCCCACCACACTCCACAGAAGGACAACTGAGCATCTTCTCACAGTCACTGAAACTAAAGTATACTACTATGGTTCCCATTGTGTGATAACAAAATACAATGTGACTGATAAAAGTAAATAAAGTTTTTGTAACAGCTCTTTCTGTGAGCTCTTAACTAGAGTTTGAAAATTTCATTAGACCAGTTTTGTAGATGGGACATTATCAGCAGATGAAGTCTTCTTCTCAAAGTTGAGAAAGAAGCAGTGAGAGCATTAGGAATAGAAGGTGGGTCACCTCACTATTATCATCTTCTTACAAAAATAAGGCCAGCTGTTGCTTTGCACCAGTGAGCCCACAGGAAGCTTGCTGTAGTAGGGAAACAGCTATTTTGCACATTTAGAGAAAGTGCAGCAAAGTGCAATCATTTGTTTCACTTTGGCCTTTTGGTAAAAACAAGCAAACAAAAAAATACAATCTTATAGAATTGTTCAAAAGAAAGAAAATGGTGCATCACCAGCCAAGCTGTTTCAATTGGAAAAAGGCAGTACTGTTCCATCAGTTCACTTAGCTGGGTTTGCTTTGCTCTGCCTTTTGCAGTCATGTTTAATCATTTTTCAGATGTCTTTTATCTCTACATTTCATTGTTTTCAGAGTGATTTGGGCTCCCCTTCTCTTCTTTACTCATAGGGCAGCCTGCCCACTTTAGACAGAAAAGTGTTGGTAAAGAATTTACCCTTGACAGGCTTTTGACAGGTTAAGGTGGATACCAGCAGACACTTTTTGTTTGAGTGCTACTTTTTCAGTTCAAAACTACCCACTCAAATACTGTAGGCACTTCATTTTTGATCCTGGTCCTTTGTTGCTGCCACACCAAACTACACATGGTCTCTCCCCTCGACCCTTTCCTTCTCCTCTTTTATGTCCCCTGCTGCTGACCCGTTTTCCAGTTCCTTGTCAACCCTTCAGGCTTCCTCACTCTATCATGCCTGCCTTATCTCACACCTTCTTACTGCCACACTTCCATTGCTGCCACCCCTGCATCTTCTGAGATAGCTGTAGGAAAGATCGATTACCACATTTAATTGCTGTGTGTTTATTATTCCTGTTGGTTACCAGTGGAGCTGGACTGACCCAATGTTACATCTGCATAATCTCCAGGCTGTCTACAGCTATGGCCATCCTTTCTGGATATACTTCTGCTGGAATACAAGTTGATTTTAGTGGCAAGAAACAACAGGATTAGGTGCATAAAAATGAGAATGTTTCTCCCCTACAAATAAAGTGCCTTCCTCAACCAAACTTTTACTTGCTCACACAACTGTAAAGCCTCAGTGTTGCACATGGCCACTAGTCCTTAGAATTACTTTTCCCCTCCTACATAAGTTTTTTTTCTAGTGAAGATGAAACCTATTTGCGTGCAGATGATCAAGGCTAGAGTTGGGAATTTGCTGTGGGGGCTACCCTCAGCTTGAAGTCTTGCTTTAAACTCATGGTAATGCCAGGCAGGTTCTTCCTCCCAGTAATCTAGCTGACCCAATCTATATTTCAGTTCCCTCTCAGCAAATCTTCCTTCTCTGTCCTTTGTGATTTTAGCTGAGAGAAATCAGTATTTACTAAAAAGCCTCAAGTTCAGAAGGTTTAGCAGAAAGGAAACCGAAGCATATGGGCTGTCCTATTCTAAGGCTTCTAACAGCTTTTAAGACTTGTGCAAATCTTTCTATGTTATAGAAACAACTGTAGGACCCAAGTTTTCCTTCACTATTTTTTTCATCATATTACAGGTTCTTTTTTCCAAATGCAATAACCATTATTCCATCATTATAGACTGAAATACTGATTAATATTCCTGCTGTATGTTCAGAGTCTCTCCTTTCTAAGAACAGGATTTAGTTTTGACATGCACCTACACTGTAAGTGAAATGTGATTAACTTAATAACATTTTCACCTTCGAAAAAATCTAGTATTATGAATCATTGTCTGAGAAATCTGTCGTTCCATTTTCCATCATTTATTAGAAGGCTGGCTGATTTAAAACCAAACCATTTGGCTTTGACTTGAAGGAGTAAAAATTTTTTAATATTATGCCCTGTATTTTAAGGGGTTCTGAATTAGTTTAATAAGGAATGGTTTTTTTTTTTTTAATCTGGATATTCTTAACTTGCTCAGGCATTTTTTTTTTTAAAGGCTTATATTTTAACTTGAAAATCAGATTCCTTGTTCTTTAGGTAACATATTTGACATAGATGGTACAGGACATCAGCAGTGATCCCAATTTTGGGCAGAATTCAAGAAGGGAAAAATCAAGAAGGCATTAAAACACAATTCAGCTGCAACAACAACACATTTCTTGGCTGGAAAGTGTTCAGTGAAAGGACTTAGACATTTCCAGGTGTGTGCCATTTCCAGGTGTAGGCCATAAAAGTGGCGTTTCAGTTGAATTCCAGTACTGAGTTTCACTTTCAGTTTGTGAAACTCAGAAAGAGGGATGTCTCTGAGATGGACTTGGAGCTGTCATTCAGATGGAATGTTTTTACTTGGATGTTATGGTAAAAAGAGTTCAGATAATGTAGCATTTGGACCATGTTGGAGCCTATGTCTATAAATTTTGTGGGTCACTGCCAAAAATTTATCTTTGTTGGAAATTCAAATAACCCGATATTATATGTCATGGTTTAACCCCAGCCTGTAACTAAGCACCACACAGCCGCTCACTTACTCCCCCTCATCCAGCAGGATGGCAGAGAGAATCAGGAAAAAAGAAAGTAAAACTCATGGGTTGAGATAAGAACAGTTTAATAGAACAGAAAGAAGAAATTAATAATGATAATAACAATAATAAAATGACAATAATAATAGTAAAAAGACTGGAATATACAAAACAAGTGATGCACAATGCAATTGCTCACCACCTGCCAACCAATGCCCAGTTAGTTCCTAAGCAGCAATCCCCCCGGTTTATATACAAGGCGTGATGTCACATGGTATAGAATATCCCGTTGGCCAGTTTGGGTCAGGTGCCCTGGCTGTGTCCCCTCCCAACTTCTTGTGCCCCTCCAGCCTTCTTGATGGCTGGGCATGAGAAACTGAAAAAAAATCCTTGACTTTGTCTAAACACTATGTAGCAACAACTGAAAATATCAGTGTGTTATCAACATCTTTCTCATACTGAATCCAAAACATAGCACTATACCAGCTAGTATGAATAAAATTAACTCTATCCCAGCCAAAACCAGGACATTCAAATAACTTAATATTTTGGCTGAAACATTGAAGGAATTTGGACATTAAATCCAATTTGGATGTGCTGCTTTATGGGAGCTTGGGTGCCTAGTGTTCATGTTTTTCTGTGATTACTTATATCAGAGATTTCAGGGAATGATCTTTTCATAACATGTATATATTAATAGATATCAGAAGTCTGTAATAAAGATCTGGATTTGTTTGGCAGCAGGTCCCAGAAATAGCTAAATCAGAAGAATTAAGTTTTCATTTGAGAAAGTGGAGTCATAGAACCATGGAATCATAAAATGGTTTGGGTTGGAAGGGTAATCCCTCCTGCATGGGCAGGGACATCTTTTAGTAGATCAGTCCAACCTGACTGTGAACACTTCCAATGATGGAGCATCCACAACTTCTCTGGGCAACCTGTTTCAGTGTCTCACCACTCTCATCATAAAGATTTTCTCATCATAAGATCTTATATCCAATCTAAACCTACACCCTTTCAATTCAAAACCACTGCCCCTCATCCTATCACTACAAGCCCTAGTAAAAAAGTTTTTGTTTTTCTTATAAGCGTCCTTTAAGTATTGAATAGCGGCAATAAGGTCTTCCCAGAGCCTTCTTTTCTCCAGCCTGAACAACCCCAACTCTCTCAGCCTTTCCTCACAGGAAAGGTGTTTCAGCCCTCTGACCATTTTCACGGCCCTCCTCTGGACCCATTCTAACAGGTCCTTGTCTTTCTTGCACTGAGGACCCGAGAACTGGACACAGTACTCCAGGTGTGATCTCACAAGAGCAGAATAGAAGGGGAGAATCACCACCCTCTGCTTGCCACGGTTCTTTTGATGCCACCAAGGATATGATTGGCTTTCTGGGCTGCAAGTGCGCATTGCCAGCTTGTGTCCAATTTTTCAACCACCAGGTATCCCCAGCTCCTTCTCTTCAGGGCTGCTCTCAATCCATTCAACCTCCATTCCATACTGATAGTGGGGGTTGCCCCGAGCCAAGCGCAGGACCTTGAACTTGGCCTTGTTGAAATTCATGAGGTTCGCATGGGCCATCACTTTTTGCAATTGGATACTCTGCCCACTTGTGGGGTTTGGGTCTATTTTCTGAAACCTTGTGGACAGCTAACTCTTATGAAAAATTTAAAGATAGTATAAACTTTAAGCGCAGCATTCCCATCTCATGTTTATCAAATGGTATTGACGATACCTGCAAAATATGTCTACATCTATTAAGAAAATAAAGCCAGTGATGATTGTTATGATACCTGTTGGCCAGGTAGTTCCCCAGCTTATAACATGTCACACCTAGGGTTTTAAAATGGTTACAACAATGATTAAATACAAAGCCACATTCTCTTAGGGATAAAATGTATGAGTGCATTTTAGCATGTAAGACATTTAATATAGTTATTTATTTTTAACTCAACACAAAAAGCCTGACAGCCCATGTCTTTTAGATAGCATATCTCCTGTTGTATCTCATGGATAACTGCACTTTAGGTGCAGCAACTGTCTGTAAAGCCTGATAAGGAGGCAGATGTCAGTGCTGGAGGAGCCATCTTTCATGGTATTTTGGAAATGAAAGAAGATATGTTAGTTGTTCCACTGGTGCAGACTTGCATGAAAATAAATTATTTCTTTTGCTTGGACCAAGGAACAAGTGGGCAGTCACTTTAATCCAGTCTTGCAATAATTTACAACTCAAAGGAAAAAGAGAGAAGATGAGAAGAGCTTGATTTATATACCCTGTGTGCTGTTTGCAGAGACGCAACACAATCAAATGCAAAAAAACCTGGTGTCTGTGCAGTCAGACCTGCACCCTAACAGTGTTTGCGTAAGTGCTGGTTTGACTGTCTATTCAGGAAAAGTGAAGGTCCTGACAAACTGCTTCTCGCTATATATTGCATACTAAAATACTATACTCATTATACTATATACTAAAATACCATACTCAGTATAATCAATACACTGTGTTCTTTAAGGAGACTAGAGCAGTGAGTCTTGAATGTCTTAAAATGACTCATATCCCTGCAGTGGGATTTAACAAAGTTTCTGAACCCGCCCCTAATTCCAGTACTTCAAATTCAGTTTTTAAATGAAGAAGATTATATAAATGGATGGTGCAATTTTTTGCAGTTCCTGAAGTTCCAGAATCTGAAGTCACACTAATTTTGAGAGAGGCATGAATATCTAAATGCCAGTCTCATTTTTGGAAAAATAAATTATGCTCCTAAGTTACCCAAAAACATTTTGGAAATTTGATCCTTGGACACATCAGATGAGTGGGATGAGAAGGGAACATTTTCTTTCTCTGTGTTTCTCCATGATTAGTGTGTTCTGTACAGTGTGTTATCTGACAACATCAGCTTGAAGTATTACTCTCATGTTCATTTTTGTCTGGTCATTTGTTCCCCTGGCTATTAAGCATGCGTAATATATAACTACAAACAGAAGAACAAATTGCTTAAAATGTGCTAAAATATAGCTTTGAATTGTTCCTGCTCATAAAAGAAGCAGGTGAAATAACAAATTAGTTTTACCCCTCCCCCATCAAAATGCCATTATCTATATGCACAAAATATCTATAGGGAAAAGAAAAATGGAGAGGTGTAATTATAGCAAAGTTATAACAAGCTGAAATTTCTTGTCACTGCAAACAGGCTGTCTAAGGGCTGCATTGGGAAACATAAAAATTTAAAGATATTCTTCAGGACATTTCCAGCAACTCAATGTGAAACATCTTTGTCTACTTAACACATAAATATTTTAAGACATCAATATTTTGCACACATGGAGAAACACCTTAACTCACTGCAGCAAAGTCAGGGGTAAATGTCTTTCCATGCTTACTGCACTGCCAAACTGTTGGATTTCTAGGAGATCTTTCAGGCATATGAGAACTCACAACAGTTACATCTAATTTCATTTCAAGTTCTAATGTAGCCTTGACTTTTAAAAAATCACTCTAGAAAGAGAGTATCTGAAAGTCTGGAGCGAAATTGACAAACCTAAGAGGAGAAGATCTAACACAAAACTAAAGAAAATGAAATAGGCAAATAATCTTTTGAGCAATGAGGTACAGCCATTTTGTTTCTTTGATCACTTATTTATTTATTTTAAGGAGTAATGACTGACTTTGCTGGGGCAGACAGTTTGTGGCAACTTGGGACACAAAGCATCAGTCACAAAGACCAAGTGGTCTGTAAGTTTTGAAATTCAAATTTGTGTCCTATGTTGCCCTTCTTCAGGCTCTGCTACCCAGGATCAAAGGGATGGACGTGCCACGTATTTGACAATCTGATCTGTGTGCTTACTCTATAGATTTCTTCCTATCAGTGTCTTGACAACATTCATTCAAATAGGTGAAACATTTATCCCGATCCAATGTCGAGGAAGGTTTCAATATGATCCCAAGAGTGAGATTAAGACACAAACAAGGTCAAATGCCATATACCCAAAAGAGTTTTTATTATCAAAAGTAGGAAATAATAGCGATAGGATAGAATGGAAGAAAAGGCAGAAATCAAGCAAGCAGTCGAGATAGAGTTGCAAGGATAGTCACCACCATGGATCCAGTGGCGTCCTGTTGGTCCTCAGTCTTCAATTCTTTGGTGATGGGTGCACACCACGACTTGTCTTCATGGTTTTTATAGGGCATAGTTCAATGATGCATGCACATACGTACTGTTCACATGCTGCAGGTTTCATCTACCACACGACCTTCGTGTGGTCAACACCAGAAACCAGTATCTTATCTCAAAGACTTCAGTTTCCATGAGAATGGTAGTCTCCACGTTCCTGCATGCTTTGTTGGCTCCAGCCCCATTTCCTTCCCTGGATGCTTCAGTGGCCTGGTAATCATCCTTATGGAGAGAGGAGTGTGGAGGATGAGAGAGAGTTGGAGCTGCAGCTGTATGAAAAGTGGAGAGGAATTTGCGAGGAGACAATCAAGGAATGTGAAGAGTGATGGAAAGAAGAAAGAAGTTTATTTCATTAACGAACTGTTATGGACTGTTATGTTGCGGTTCGGGTTTTAAAATGTAAACCCCTTATTGTTTTCCCTCAGACTTCCCCTCAGGTTTCCCCGGTTGCTGCAGCGCAACTCTCCCTTCCGTGTTCAGTAATGTTACACCTCCGTGTTTGCATACTCCACCCCTTGTTTTCCCCTCCTCTGTTCCAGCACCTTCCCTTAACCCTCTATATAAGTCCCGTCCTTGCTCCTCCTACCCAGTTCACCCACCAACCCAGGGTTCGTCTGCATCCCTTGTGGGCTGATCATTAAACATCCTCCTGCCAACAAACAACTCACGTAAGCCTACAATTCCCGCCTACGGACCCACCTAGCCGGGTGGACCGACCCGTTTCCCTTTACTTAAGCTTGCAACAGAGGAGTGTCCTGCTTAAACAGGCCATCCCAGAGACAAATGGCTTGAGATAAATAGTTCAGGGTTCAGTCTCTCAGTCCTTGAGATGAATGGCTTGAGATGACAGTCCAGTCTCTCACACTTAACAATCTTTGAGACAAACAGCTCAAGGTAACAATTCAGTCTCTCACAACATTGACAAGACATGTCTACAAAACCATTGGGTTTGTCCTTGTTCATTAAATACCTCACTCAATCATATCCAGTTGTGGAAGTTGATGCGGCCTTCATTGACATTGTAATTAGAAGGATATATTTATGTAGTTTGATATTACAGAACTGATCTTCATTATGTTTGCCTTTTGGATAAGAGAATATTAGCTTTTACTTGCCTGTATTCTGCACATAAAGATTCCACTGGAAGAATAATCAACAATGAAATACAGGAGGCAGAGAACAGTACTTCAGGGAGGGATATGGGATTAGACTGAGTCACAAGTTGAATATAAGCCATTAATGTCTTGGTTTGGGCTGATATGGGAGAAATTACAAATGCCATCATGGGATGTAAAAATGGATGATGCCAGCAACACAAAGTAATTTGCTATAGCCTTGCTGAGGTGTTAGTGTTAGGGCTTTTTGTGCTTATGATCATCACACTTGGAGGAAGATTTGCAATGGTTGGTATGAGAACAGCAATAAGAATGAACAATGATCTAGAAAATATGACCCAAGAGGGAAGGCTAGGAATATTAGAGTTGTCTCATCTAGATCAGAGAGAAAATTGGAGGAGGGCATTGGCCTTCAGGTATTAAAAAAAAGCTTAGAAAAGTAAGCAGATTTCATCTTTTTCGGTGCTCATTCTGTGGAGGACAAGGAGTAGCAGGCTCAAACTAGAGCATAAGAAAAGAAGGTAGGCATTAGGAAAATATTTTCAGCTCTGAAATGGGTTGCCTGTGATGCCTTCTGACTCCTGTCATTGAGCAGGTTTAAAAATAGTGTTAGAAAAATGTCCTTCAGTAATGATTGAGATAGCCTTGGGCAAAAGGATGGTTTAGGTGACAGCCCATCCAGTCTTTTTTTAATGTGTTTTCATTGCCTGGGAATTCAGAACTAAACCCAAGGTCTGTTTTTTTCACCCGTCTGTACTATTAATGCTCTGTGGGTGCTATCTTCCATGGTTTGAAGTGTCCTACATTTGGTCAAAGTAAACCCTTAATATTATTCCGTTTCCATTTGCCCAGTACCAACAAAGACATTTTTGCAAAGAGTGTGTTAGGTTTTTCAATATTTAGTTCCACAGAATGCCTGGAGGATTTCCTCAGAACAGAAATAACATTTGGCAGATTTAGTGGAATTTTCCTGAGATAAGGGTAAATATTTGAGATCTCCCCATAGGTAATGGAACTGATCTTGACTACCTGTTTACCACCAATTCTTTAGATGATTGCTTCAGCTCAGGATAAAAGTTTAGAAAAATAAATTTTACCCCTCTTCAAAATAAAAAAAAAAGCTCCTCCTTCGTATTCATCTATTCAGTTTTGAGCCTGCTTTCTCTATTTTATCACCTGAAAGACAAGCATCTACATCACTTTTATCATATCCAAGCAGCTTATTATGGGATGTGCCACTGAAGGGCTATATAGATATTAAACCACAGCTGTACCATTGCCTGTTAGGGTAGAGGCTCATTCTTGTCAACTCAGGAGAAATGGCAAAGCTATGGGAAATAATGCATTGCACCTACATGAAGACATTGCAGAAAGTCAGAGTCCACTTGTATCTTAGGAAAATTCACTTCAGGTTAAAACCTTTTTAGATAAGAACAGTCAGTATCACTCTAAGTAAGAAAAGTAATTATGGTTGCTATCATGTGTGACAGTTACAAATTCCATTTCAGAATAGCTTTAGAATGAGAAATACAAAGAACTGCCAAGCAATCCACTAGGGTCAGTGGAGCTCCTCTGGCCATTCTAGACAGAGAGTCTTACCCTACTTGAGGATCTGCTTGTTAGCAGCAGTGAAAATGGGGCTTGAAAAGAAATGAAATATAAATCCTTTACTGTTTTACTGATGTCATTGCACCACTTTCTCATGTATTTAACATATTTTGAAAGCTTTACGCTGGGGAGGGAAAAAGGATGAAAGTTCTTGGGGTCATGGATGTTATCAGACATCCTCTGCAGCATGGATTATGCAACCTGGCTCTTTCACCCTTCCTTGAATCTTCAAAATTTGGGTTTGATTAGGTTCAGCTCATGTTATGCATGGGAGATGCTGGGACTCCTAAGGGATGTTCTTATAAAACCTCATTCTTCTTCAATGGTCAGAATTTAATTTGGTAGGAATTCCTAAAGGATACAATTTTGAGCACTTGTATTTAGAGTTTATTCGGTTGCTGCAATGGAATCAATACTGTTGACATTGTATTATTCTGTGGACACTAATTTGATTTAACACCACCAAACTCAATTAGAAGCAATTAATTCTCACTGTTATTTCAGTAACAGAAGTATATGAATATAATGAGAATATACTGAGAAGCTCTGAAAACCTGGGTAGCCATTATCAGTTAAATGAATGTTAGTGTGGCAGTAACCATCTGGATTTCCCTAGTTACCCCTGTATGGTCTGCCTAAGTGTTCTAGAAAGACTATTATCCTTGATGAGTTTGGAAGTGCAGATAATTCATTACCCTCCAGGAAGCCAGAAAATGTTTAAAAGCTTTTAATAGCTCTCATAAAAAGAAGCATAAAATTAGAGGCCACCATGAAAACACTGAATAAGTGACCAACGCACTCTTACCAGTGGAGTTTTCAGAATTATATATTGACAGGGAACATTAACAACAACCGGAGTTAGTTTCCTTTTCACAGAGTGCATAGTGTATGCATGAAGACATGCCACTGATCCTGCTTGGACGTTGCAAGATGAACCTGCTTTCCACAAAAGAAGAATTCCAAGAAACCTCAGAAATATAGAAAAGGATTATTTGAAAGGTTATTTAAATTTTGTTTACACAACACGAAGGGTGTCTCCAATGTCTAATTCAGATAGGATCTTAGATTTTTCTTTTATTCTACTTAAACTGGGATTATCTTAGTCTTTCATTGTAGCTATGCAGTTTCTCCTTAAGCTAGGCTACAGTTCCTTGAAGATAATATATCTCAAAAAGTTAGGTTTTCTTCAGGCTTTATGAATTATCCTAGTAATGAGATACATAAAGAACTTGCCCCAGGTTTTGTGAGCTGTGTGCAGGGCAGATATGTGGTAATGTCAGGCAGCCTTATATGACCTTCCTTGTTCTTTATTTCCTAAAAGAAGCATGAAAGGAAAAATTGAAGACGAGTGTGCAATGTTGTTGTGTAAGGAAAAAGCAGGTAGAACTGGTTGCTTGTATTAATCTGCATGAGAATGAGGAAGGACTCTGCTGGTTGGTTGGTCCTTGAGAATGTGAAAGAGCTGCTGGAAAAGATACTGAATTGCCAGGACCTCTGTTCAGAGTTGAATGTATAGAGCTACACATTGAAGTTTGTTTTAGTGATCAGCAGAAGGGAATTTTTAGAAACTGGACCAGTGAAGATGCTACATCACCTCTGTCAGCTTTCTCCTCTCTGGATGCTCTGCTATCTCCCTCTTTTTCCTAGTAGTTTTTGACCCCTAACCCTGTTCATGCAATGTGTTGGGGAAGACGGGGACAGTGGAGAACAGGGAACACAGATATTCTCAGGGTGCTAAAGGTACATAAAAGATGGACCATGGATGAGGTGGATAAGCAGAACAAAATGTCCTCACGGTTTTAGACAGTTCTTTTCAGATTTTGGCATGCCCATTGAATGAGTGCATGATGCCAGCAGTCATCTCTGAGTTCTTCTCTATGTGTTGTCAAAAAGTCTTAACTGCTTCCAGAATACAGACATCTCCATTGGTGGTTCATGTTCCTGTACAAAATAGCCACAGAAGTGGCTGGAAGCTGGAATTAAATGGCTCTGGACACCCCCAAAAGGAATCATGATATTTCAGAAGATAAGTGAAAGCAGCTTTTGGAATTCATGACTGAATTCAGAGTGCCCCTGTGGTACCACCGTGGAATTGCCACCGTTCTTCCCTACTTCTGAGAAGAGAAAAACTTTATTTCATTTACATGTGATGCCATATTTGCTCCTGCCTTCCTAATGGTAAGCATATGTCCTTGCCTATGTAGTGCTGAAACAGGAGGGAGTGGGAGAGCTTACTGCATGCACTTAAATATTGTGCAGTGTGCTGGATATGGAGAACAACAATGTTGTTTAAATAAATTACATCTCCAGGCTTACTGATGGATGAATAAATTCATTCCCTCAGCGCTTCTTAGAGGTTGCATTTGTGTATTTTGCCACCAATTCACTACAGTGGTACCATTTTGGAGACAAAAATATGGATGCTTGACAGACTTGCATTGCAGCTAAAAGAGAAAAAAAGTATTGGTTGCTCCTAGGCTTGGAGTCCCAGGATTGCTCAACTTTTAGACTATACTGATATTCAGGCTGCTATAGGGTACTGCCTACTTAGTGAAGTCTTCTTACATGAAGATCCATGGTTATGAGGCCCAGTTCATTGTTACTTGAGGAACTGGAATTCTTCCTATTGGCTTAAATGGCACCATGTATGTGGGCCAAAATGAAGAGTCCAGGAGTAGTGGTATCATGGAGAAGCAGGGAAGCAGGTGAAAGTCCTAAGGTGTTTTCCCATGAAGCTAACTATAGCCAAAGGGGAAGGAATAGAGAAGGAGTTGCTGTCATGAATCCTGTGGATCAGGATGTATTACAAGTAGTAATGTAATTCATACAAAAAGCCCATAAGGGGACATTTATACTGCATAGTTAACCAATGTGCATAAAACCTTAACTCAGGACAGATATCCACTCCAGTAATTGGTAGTCACACAATCATTATTCAAAGAACACAATGTAATATCAGAGATCTTTTTTGCTGTCTTCTGCTTGTGAGTGCTACTCTGGGAATGGCAGGCAAACAGTCTTTCAAAGTCATTTATATATCAGCTATGAAATGAATGAGGCAAAACTGTGAAATGAATTGAAACTTGTTTTGCAGCTGATCAGTCTTTCATTCATCATCTTCCCCTTTGGGATAAAAGGCATGGACTGAAATAGAAAAGGAAGGAGACAATTGAAGTCTAAGCAGAGAGTCTGCCCTGGCTCGTGCCAGCTATCAGCTCCCATCTACTGGCCCTGCTGGTGGAAGCATCACTGGGACCACTCATAACCCACCAATGCTGTAGGAACACAATTTTGGAAATTGGGTGCTTGCAATTATTTTATAGCTGAAGAAGGAAAAAATGCCCCTGCAGCTTGAGGTGAATGAAAACTAGTGTAGGGCTGAGCATCATAAGAATGAATTAGGATGTTCTTTTTCATTGTATTTTAGATGTGAAATTAAAGCATGCAGGACTCTCGTGTTTTACTCTTAGGCCTGAGATTACCTGATGTCATAAAACATGATGACACAAATATTGTTCATTTATGTCACTATAAAATTAAGTTTATAGTGGTACAATCAGTACTATCATTTATGCTATCTAAGCTCAGCATTACTAGTTGTATCACTATAAAGCTATTTTATAGTCATATAAACAGTACAGATAATGCTGTCAGGCATTGGTATTAATGCTGCAAATAAACCTACAAACATTTTATCCAGTTATCTTTTTATGGAGCTAATATGCAAACACTAGGGGCAAGTTAACCATTGTAAGTTAACCATTGTAACCTGTGATCCTGTGGCCAGTTATTTTTATCACTGGAGAATGAGACAAGGGAGTACCCTTGCACTTGTCTCTGGCTAAAATATTTATTACCACACTTGCTTTTCATAAATGTCTATCTATGTCGTAAATGACTATCACAAGTCCAGCTGGGGATGTGCAGCAAGTACACCTCTAAGGGCAGGTCACATTCTGGGGACCTGCAGGCAGGAGAAGTTCAGTTTCTGGGTGAGTGGCTGGTGTAATTCTGTAGCTCTTTTTGCTTGAAAAGATATTGGAAGTCTAGTTGGGAAAGTAGTCTTTTCTACTAGAAACTACATTGTGGTTTTGTTGCCTCCTGAGGATAGCAGAAAGCAAAAAATTAAAGAGCCTCTCTGTGAGAGTTAGTATTGTGCCCTGTTGCCAGATTACTGCCTCATCTATTGCCTCCAATAAGTTTCTTGGGTGGGAGGAGACCTCAGACTTGTAATGGAAGAATAAAAGGGAAATTCTTCTCTCATACACTTTTACTGTTAATTTGCAACTTTTAGTCATAAAGCTGGCTTAAAAAAAAAAGTATCCAAAGACCATGATAGGTTATATCTATCCAGCAGCAGAGGCAGTGAGAGAATGGAGCGGTGCAGATGATTATTTTATGGCTTGAGGTCTATTAAGCTCAGGAATGGATAATACAGTTGCACGTGCAGTGTGATCACATAAATGTTTTTTCTGTAGAACATCAGGATTAATGAGATTACAGGAAAAAAAAAAAACAAGAAAAAAAAGATTAATACAGGGAGGTCTGCTACAGGTGTTGATTAATCTTTCAGGAAATCCAAAGTTCAAGTTTTTTAAGGTCTGGGACATTTCTTCCCCAGGATTCACAGACAAGCATCTGTCTTTTGAGAGCCTTTCCTCAGTTTCTCCCAGAGGCTCACAAGTGCTGCAAGGGCAAACCAAGGGAGACACAGCTCTCAATGCCATGTTGCAGATGGGCACTGACTTGGTGCAGTGAGGATGGGCTGGCACCCATATCAAGATACTTCATCACTGCTGGTGCTGGCTAACAGGAGGAAGAGCAAGTTGAAGCAGGGAAAGGGGAAGTGCTCTAAGACCCCAAAGCAGTTGAGGAGACTCAGCAAAGATGATTGTCTCTTGTCATGGACTCTGCTGAGAAATTAGGGTAACAGCTTAGGTGAGATGCTTCATTTTTCATATGGCTAAAATCGGGGAGAAGAAATCCTTCCTTGGTATCTGAATGGTTCAAAAATTGCACAAGCAGAACCTAGCAGGCACTTGCAACTTTGGTCCTACTTCACCCCAACATTGTGATGCATACCAGCCTGGGGAAGAGGAGACTTGCAGCACTCAGAGAGGACACAGGTAGCAAGGAGAAAACCATTCCCACTCCAGCTTTCTCAAGTGACAGTACAGCCTCCCTCCACTTTGGCAATGTAATTGAACTCTCAAACTTTGTTTTAGAAGACTCTTGGAAATTCAGACATTTCTGAAGCTTTTCCTGTCTGCAGTTCTGTCCTGGGCTGCCAGGTCCTTTTTCAAACTCCTTGCTATGAAAGATTGGAAAGGGCTTTTCAAATGGATGCCTAAGAGGCACTGCAGAGGACAAAAGATCTCTGCATTCAGTGTCACTCCTGTTCGATATGTTTCATAAAAAGTGAGATGATAAAATGACTTTTTTTAACTCTCCCCCAGTATTCTGGATTTGTGTTATGCTTTATACCAGAAACGCTGGGTGATGGTCAAATAATAGAATTTAAAATCTTATAAAACATGTGCTGCATAAAAGCGGAGCTCCTAGAGTCAAACCTGCAAATGGTAAGAGCAGAAAGCTTAAGAACTGCAGACCCAAGATTTTGAAACAGTGAAATGCAATTATATATTAACCTCCTACTCCAATTTTAACCAAAAGGGGAAATGTCTTACTTAGACTGGTCTTGGAACACATGGGCAAAATGTGATGCAGCTAAACATTACTCAGGCTGTGAGTTGAAAGCAGGATGACTTACTCAAGACCTCCTAGTACATGCTACTGTGTATGCAAGCCCAGATGAAAATTCACTGTGTTTATTTGAAAATTCTAAATGGGATGCTTCAGAGACATAGTAGTATGGTTACCACAGTGCTCCTTACAGGAGGTACCTAGTCAGGTAAAGAAAAAGTGAGGATCTGTAATATTGTTTGGGATTCTCTGTGAAGCCCATGCTAGAGGGGAGGAATTTTATTATTATAAACACAGAAAAAGAGCATCTCATTGGAAAATGAGAACGGCTTTTAGTCTAGATGTATTTGCCACATTTTTATATACTATGTATTTCAAAATTTGATTAATATAATAAAGCAAAAAGCAATATCTTTTTTGTACTTCTATTCATATCAAGTCAATTTATTTTTTATATTTTACTTTCTTTAAAGTAAGAAACTATACATAGAAGGAATATACGTAATCTTTTGATTTAAAAATGGGCTGACAGACACAACATAAAACTTGCCTTAGGTGTTATATTTCTATGTTAGCTACCTTGATTATTTTTTCTAACCAGGTAGTTAATTAAAAGAAGCTCTCTGCATACAATTTAGTCACTTACACAATCACAAAGCACTTTTAGGTTAAAGAGTTCAGTGTCCTCTTCTGAAATGAGTAGTGATGCTTGGAGTGTAATATGACTTACACCATTATGCCTGGACTCTGCGCCCAAGGTTTTTGGTCTGGTTTGAATGATACGAGTTCTCCAGACTGAGACCAGAATATTCACCTTCCCAAAAAGATGAGGAGAGAATGCTAATATATTACCCCGTACAATTAAAAGTTGTGTATTTTATTAGGAAAAAGAAAAAAGGTAAGTATAAATAATGCAAATCTCTACACACCTAAATATCTTCAGACATCAAGCTAATGCTTTGAAGACCAAAAGATGCAAGCCAGAATGAAATAAGCAGGCTTGATAACATCAGATGATTACAGGACATCAGAAAGCACAAGGCAATTTGTGCACTTTGAATCCAGATTGATCTCTACAGTGTTTCTTCAGTTGAATGCATATACCTACTACACACTAATGATTTTCAGACTACATTAAAAGCCTTTTGTTCTGGAAAATAAGTGGTTCTGCTACTTGAGCTTTGATGGAAACTGTCTTTTTATGGCTTGTAAAGGGAACATGTATGTTAGCAGAGTCAGTTTCTTGGTTTTTGTCATGGTTTAACCCCAGCCAGCAACTAAGCACCACACAGTCACTCACTCACTCCCCCCACCCAGTAGGATGTGGGAGAGAACTGGGGAAAAAAAAAGTAAGACTTGTGGGTTGAGATAACAATAGTTTAACAGAACAGAAAGGAAGACAGTAATAATGATAATAACAACAATAATAAAATGGCAATAATAATAATAATAAAATGATTGAAATATACAAAACAAGTGATGCACAATGCAATTGCTCACCACCTGCCGACTGACGCCCAGTTAATTCCCAAGCAGCGATCCCTCCCAGCCCCACTCCCCCTAGTTTATATACTAGCTGTGACGTCACATGGTATGGAATATCCCTTTGGCCAGTTTGGGTCAGGTGTCCTGGCTGTGTCTCCTCCCAACTTCTTGTGTCCCTCCAGCCTTCTTGATGGCTGGGCATGAGAAACTGAAAAAAATCTTTGACTTAGTCTAAACATTACCTAGCAACAACTGAAAACATCAGTGTATTATCAACATTCTTCCAGCTGCTAGGAAGAAAATTAACTCTATCCCAGCCAAAACCAGGACAGTTTTCCAAATATTTTGGTGTGCTCTGATTGTTCATTTGAAATAAAGTCTCTCTAGTTGCTGTAATGGTAAAGAAATCCTTGAAAATATGACCTGAAGGTAGTCAATGCAATTATATATACTTGAGTATGCCAAGATCCTGAAGCATTAATTGTGAGAATAGCCCCTTTCAGCTTCACATATTAACTCATATGCCAGTGATGATACTTCAAATGTCAACAACATTAAGTGCTTACATGTTCATTGAAGCATGGAAAAGAGACAACGGAAGCAAAGATCTGTGTGATCTACTCCAAGAGAATACTCTCAGTTGGATGCAGCAGGAGAGCAGTGCTTGGTAGATGTCCACACTTAATATTTTTCATGGCAGGAGAAGGTAGGACTTAAATGCTCAGCAAGATGTGAGATCTACTGAAGGAAAGGCAAAAACAAAAGAGCACCCAGAGACACTCTCTCACATCTTGAATATTCAAGCAGTCTATGCAGAACATCTTAGTTTTGATTTCTTTGGGGACATCCCATTTACTTAGTTTGAATAAGCTGGCAAAGATAAAACTGCACATTATTTTGTAATTGATCCCCTTATCATCTGTCACTCGCATCTCAATTTATGACTTCCATAGATTGAGGCATAAAAGGTGGCACTGAGCAAGCACATTCTCACTGAGGTCAATTGAATGGTTTCTCAGAACTTGATATTTTTCCTCACTGTTTGTCAGATTCTTCTGGGTGTCAGAAGTGTGAATAAGGATCCCAGGATGGGGCTGATTCAGTGTCGTGGTTTAACCCCACCCAGCAACAAAACACCATGAAGCCGCTTAGTCACTCCTCCCCCCCTTGGCCGCAGTGGGATGAGGAGGAGAAAATATAAAGAAATGCTCGTGGGTCGAGACAAGGACAGGGAGGCATCACTCACCAGTTATGGTCACAGGCAAAAAACAGACGCAAATTGCGGAAAAAAAAATCAATTTCACTTACTACAAATCAAATCAAAACAAGGATAATGAGAAGTAAAACCCAAATCTTAAAACACCTTCCCACCCCCCTCCTTTTTTCTTGGCTCAACTCCCTATTTTCTCTACCTCCTACCCCCCAGTATCTCAGGGGGGACAGGAAAGGGAGTTGGGGCCAGTTCACCACACATTGTCTCTGCTGCTCCTTCTTCCTCAGGGAGAGGACTCCTCTCTTGTCCCCTGCTCCACTGTGGGGTCCTTCCCATGGGAGACAGTCCTTCACGAAGTTCTCCAGCATGGGTCCTTTTCACCGGCTGACCTTCAGTCACAGCCTGCTCCAGCATGGGATTTCCCATGGAGTCACAGTCATCTTTGGGGGCATCCCCTTCCTCCGGTGTGGGCGCCTCTCTCCCTGGGCTGCAGGTGGACATCTGCTCTCCCGCTCCCCTCCATGGGCTGTGGGAGGACAGCCTGCCGTCTCACCACGGGCTGCAAGGGCATCCCCTCCTCCGGCGCACCTCCTCCCCCTCCTTCTGCACTGACCTCCGTATCTGCAGAGGTGCTCCTCTCACATTCCAATCTCCTCCCCACTGGAGGTTTCCCTTCTTAAATCTGTTCTCCCAGAGGCACTATTTTGTTTGCAGAGGTTGCTAGAGTTTGTGGGATTTCTGATTCACTTTTTTTAATGTTACTCTCAGGACAAGTGCTTAGCTCATGCCTAGTACAACATTAAAAACATCATGATGAAGAGGCCTTATCTTCAAGTGAAATTCAGCATCTTTTGTCTGAAAGTTGAAATGCACCCTCTTCAGCAAAGAAGAAGAGAAAGTGTTGTATGTTTTAATGCAAAACCCAACATGTTTCACAAATACATCCCAAACAACATAGTGGGCAAGCTCAACTTTTACGTGACTTCCTAACCTTGTGTTACATCAGCTCTTGACCAGTCTCCCTCAGAAAACTCCACCCAAAAAGGATGGAAGCCCTTAGCAGACAGTCCTGTCTGCTAGTCCTGTCTACTACCTGAATGTTTTGGGTTTTTGTGGTGGGGTATTGGTAGTGGGAGAGGGGCTGCAGGGGTGGCTCCTGTGAGAAGCTGATAGAAGCTTCCCTGGCTCCAAGTTGGACCCACCTCTGGACAAGGCTGACCCAATCAGTGGGTAGTGCCTCTGGGAGAACATTTCTAAGAAGGGGAACCTTCAGTGGGGGAGGAGATTGGAATGTGAGAGGAACGCCTCTGCAGATACCAAGGTCAGTGCAGAAGGAGGAGGAGGTGCACCAGAGGAGGGGATGCCCCTGCAGCCCTTGGTGAGATGGCAGGCTGTCCCCCCCCAACCCACGGAGGTGAGCAGGGGAGCAGATGCCTACTTGCAGCCCGGGGAGAGAGGAGCCCACACCGGAGCAGGGGGATGCCCCCAAAGATGACCGTGACTCCATGGGAAATCCCACGCGGGAGCAGGCTGTGCCTGAAGATCCGAGGCCCATGGAAAGGCCCCATGCTTGAAAAGTTCATGAAGAACTGCAGCCCATGGGAAGGATCCATAGCAGAGAAGCTCATGGAGGACTGTCTCCTGTGGGAGGGACCCCACGGTTGAGCAGGGGACGAGTGAGGAGTCCTGCCCCTGAGGAGGAAGGAGCAGCAGAGACAAGGTGTGGGGAGCTGACCCCAACCCCCATTCCCCATCCCTCTGCGCCACCGGGGGGAGGAGGTGGAGAGAACCGGGAGTGAAGTTGAGCCCAGTAAGGAAAGAGGGGTGGAGGAAGGTATTTTAAGATTTGATACTTCTCATTATCCTTGTTTTGTTTTGATTTGTAGTAAATAAAATTGATTTTGGTTTTTTCCCAAGTTGCGTCTGGTTTTTGCCCATGCCCATAACTGGTAAGTGATCCCTCCCTGTCCTTGTCTTGACCCACAAGCACTTTTTTATATTTTTTCCTCCTCATTCCACCAGGGCTGGGGAGGCAGGTGTGAGCAAGCAGCTTTGTGGTGCTTTGTTGCACCACAACACCTAAGAATGAACCATATAGGTCTTGTTGCTCAGAAAGCAGTCACTCTACAACTGGGGTGTGACACTTCTAGGATTGTTGCCTTGTTCACCATCTAGAGAAAGCTCCCTGTGTTGTCTTTATCCCAGTGGATACATGAGCATTTCAGTCTTTTTCCATGCCAAACTGAGTAAGGACAGCCAATGGAAATCTGTATGAGTTGTTATCAACTGGTTCACAAAATGTGTGAAGGTGTAACAACTAATATATAAATAATGCATAGAGTGTGACCCCAGCTTAAAAGAAAGGCTGTTTTGCAGGAGTCAGGAACTGTGAAAGGACATAAAAACAAAGCTAAGGTCTTCCACTACTGATCAGAACAGCAAGGGCTGGGGAATGGACCAGCACATACAATCTCAGAGACTGGGCTGAAATAATACTCCTGGGGGAAACTGGCAGAAACTGGGGGGAGCCATTCCAGCCAGAGCAAATGAAAAATGTTTCACTAATAAGAATTTTCTAAGATTATCCCATCTCACTCTCACTGTAGTGTCTGAGCACCTTCCAAATCAGACAAAAGCTATAGCTAAACCTGCAGGTTTTCAGGAATTTTCTGGCACTTCTCTCTATGAACTCTCTGAAACATTTCCGAAAAATACTGGGTTATTTTTTTCCTGTCATTTGCCCTGACTCAGCTGGATAGCTCTACTAAGAGTTAGTGCAATCCAAGATAACTGAATTAATTAAACTAAATCACTGAAGTACATGGATGTTCTCACTATGTCAAAATACATCATCTCCTTTCAAAATCTGCTGTATCTTTGGCTGTCACTCCTGGCCATTGATGGAATCAGACACAAAATACCAAGCTGGAAAGTTCTTTGCTCTGATCCACTGCAGTTAGGCTTAAGCCAGAAAGCAAGGAGTAAGAATGTGAAAAAGCGCAAGCACTGAAGTAGAGAACATAGGGGGACTGTGTATTCTCTCCCTAAAGACCTCCAGTGGCAAGCATCATTCAGGAATGATGCAGGTTTAGCTCAGTCTGCCTGGGAAAGGATGAGATGACTTTTGAAAGTTCCTTCCAGCCCTGCAAAGAGCAAACAAACATAATCACAGCTCCACAGAACTGTTCTTTTTTTTTTTTTTTCAGGGATTTTCAGATATGAGTCATCTAACTGTACCATTAGGCTGTCTACTTGCATTATCTCCAGATCATCATAGCTCTTTCTCGTTTCAAATGCAGACAGTAACTTACTGCATTGAAGAAATGGTTTCTGCTGAACAGAAAACTCTCCTAGGAAATGATTGTGTAGATTAAAATGTAATCGATACAGCAGCAAGGTTTTGTGTAATCTGCTGAACTCTGGAGCTTCTGGCCAGCACATGAGGCCATAGCAGCAGAATGGAGCCTGACAGCTATGCTGGGTCCTCTATCTGGGCAGGATGTTTATACCCCCGTCAGTGAGAATGGAGAAAGGAAGAGCACATGTGCATGTCCACAAAGGGACCAGCTAAAGTAGAGTCATGTCAGCTGCGCCTAGTGTGCACAACAAAGTATATAGATAGCTCAGTGATGTTCTTCTGATGTCAGCACCGCAGGGTTGAAACAGGGCCAACCGAGAGCTAAAGATTAGTACAGAGGCTACAATCATTCCAGCACCACTTAGCACAAATGGGAACCAATTAATCTTTGCAGCACATCTGCAGAATACATACAAAAAATTAAATCCTTGCCTTGCTGAAATCAGTGAGAGCATTATTTCTGACTTCACTCGAGTCTGATTTCACCCAAAAATACAAATCTTTATCTCTGTTTTGTAGATGATTTAGAAATGCATGCCAGAGGGTGGGCATAAGTATTGGATTCTGTCCTAGAGATGGGTAGACTTCTGTAAATTTTCCATGCAATTTAGGACTCTTACACAGTTTTGTTCATTTGCTTGTAAACATAGCTCTTCATTACAACTTACTCATGTTTTCTTTTGAAACTCATTATAAACCCACAGATTTAAGGCTTATGTATTGATAGATTCAATTTTTTTTTACTTTTTCCCTCAGACATAGTAGTAAGATGTTGATAAAGGGGAAAGAAAAGTACCTGTTCAGGTTGAGATATGGTGATATGAACTTGAAAATAGGAAATAATCAGACTTCTACTAACAGGCAAAAGAAGGGTACATGAAAAAGCCAAGCATATGCACAAGGGGAAATGTCTTCTGGGATTTTATCCCTATCAGTTGTTAACTTAACAGGCTCTTGGACTCCCTCTTGCACAGATTAATATTTTCTAGTGTAAATTGGAAGGACCTTTTAAAGAATTTTGCAGATGTTAGTTGTTTTCTTGCCTTTTCCTTGCAAATTCAAAGATTGGTAGAAGTTCTCTCAGAGATGTACAATTTCTAACATTTTGACCACTACTCATCTGCTCACATCCAAAAGTGTTTTAAAAAGACAGCTGCAGCAATACAGCATGTGTGGATATTTTTACCTGGAACTCAAATTTAAAAGACTGAAGAAATTTCAACAGGCAGTGAAATTCTAGTGGTGAAAGAAAGGCTGACATTTGCCTTCCCATCACTATACCTGACAATGTGTACTTTTATACCTGCCTGGGTGTTTATTTACTGCTCCCAAAGGCTTTCATATAATACCACACTTCAGATTTCCAGATTCAGGAAGCTGCTTCTTTGATCTGGTATTTCTACAAATTAATTTTTTTTTTATCTAAAACTGAGTTGGAATTTCTCTGTCTTATAGAACTGGCAAGTTCTCTAGCCGCTGTACATGCTAATGGTTTACATCATTGTATTTATGGAAGGAAATTGTAGCTCAATTAAGCAGAGGTGCAAGAGATTTGTATTACATGGTTGGTTCTGACACAAGCCTCCTCTATTCTTGGGCAGTAGCTATTAACTTTGTTGTGTTCCTATAAATTGTCATGAATGGTTTTTTCCTGCCTAGTCTGTGGGTGCTTAATTGGCGTTTGTAAACAATTTTCAAGTTTCTGAGACTACGGACTGTCAAAAAGACAGTATATATTTGATCATGAGGGCAGTAGAACATGTGGTAATGTGAGTGAGTCTGTGTGCAAAATACTATCCCTCCCCAAGGACCATGGTATCATGGCCAGAAAGACTCCAGGAGTGGGTATTCATTAAATGGACAAAATAGCCATTCCACAATGTTGTGCATCCCTGGCTTTCCAAATACTAACCAACTAACCACCCACTGAAACACACACAGTGCATGAGCCAAACGAATCAATATAAATGCTTTCCAAGGCTGGAAATATAGATTTCACTGGTGAAACACAGGGCATTTCATGCTCTGCTCAAGACAGCAGGGCTGCTTTAGTAGGTTATCTGAATTTTCCCCTTGCTGTATTTAAAGCAGTGTGACAGTAATATAAGACAATAATTTTTAGAAAGGTGATGCTGCCTTTCATATCCTGGAACTGGAATCTTTCCTTTCCATGCCAAATCCACAAGGTCAGAGCATTGGATCACTCCTGAGAAGAGTTTTACCAAACTCTGGTAGCATCAGTCATTGTGCTGCTCTACTTTTCTATTCCTGTGATTCTACTGATTTCCATCGTTTTGAGTTACAGTCGTACAAAACTAGGGTAGAGAAGAAGGTAGTCCAGCTCTTTGTAAGAACACTTCCTTAATTACAGAAAACAATAATATTTTTACCTAAGCTTAAGGTAAAATTTCTGGTTTGGTTTTTTTTTTTTTCAAAAGTATTGTATACAAGACATGTTGCTTCCTCACCTTTTATAGCATTGTAACTGTCCTGGTTTCAGCTGGGATAGAGTTAATTTTCTTCCTAGTAGCTGATATAATGTTGTGGTTTGGACTTAGTATGAGAATAATGTTGATAACATGCCGATGTTTTTAGTTGTTGCTAAGTAATTTTTATACTAAGTCAAGGATTTTTCAGCTTCTTATGCTGTTATCAGTTAATATGTATAATATGATTGAAATAACCAGGGAGCTGCTAAAGTCCTGTGTACAGCCCCCCCCCATTAGTAAATATTTAAAATAAGGAAACAATAACTAGACATGATCTAGGGTTTAAGAATAAACTATTAGACAATGGGGCTTTGTAGATAGGTAGAATGTTTAGGTCAGAAAAGATAATGGACTGTGGTCTGATCAAGAAACCTTGAAGAACCCCTTGGAACTGCCAAGACAGAGGAAGAAGTAGATAAAAGGTAATTCCTACAGGGGAAGCTTGTGACCACCGACTCATTGACCAGATACTCATATGATACCACCTACTCAAAAGAAGACAAGGAAGGAAGAAGACAGAGTCTGCGCACTAATTTACATGAGAGGTGAAGAAGAAAGAACCAATCATTAAGGGAAATACTAATGAACATGTATTACTTAAGCATATAAATGTGGGAATTTTTGAGACAAAGGTGTGCTGTCTCGAGACAGGCACCCATTCATGCGCATCAATGAAATTAATTTGAAAATACCTCGACTCTGTGTGTTATTGGCTTGCACACTGGGTAAACAAACCCCATTTGTGGGCCAGCAATGCCCTGCCAGCAAGAAGGCTGGAGGGACACAAGAAGTTGGGAGGGGACACAGCCAGGACAGCTGACCCAAACTGGCTAAAGGAATATTCCATACCATATGACATCATGCCCAGTATATAAACTGGGGTAGTTGGCCAGGGCGGGCAGATCACTGCTCAGGGACCAGATGGGCATTGGCCAGCAAGTGGTGAGCAATTGCATTGTGCATCACTTGTTTTGTATATTCAAATTCTTTTATTATTATTGTCATATTATTATTGTTATTATTATCATCATCTTCTTCATTATTATTTTATTCCTTTCTGTCCTATAAACTGTCTTTTTCTCAGCCCACAAGTTTTACCTTTTCTGATTCTTTCCCCCATCCCACTGGGTGGGGGGTGAGTAAGCGAGCAGCTCCATGGTGCTTAGTTGCCAGCTGGGGTTAAACCATGACAATAACTTAATTTTTTTTTTTTTTAAACTTGCAGGGGAGACCTTATTGCTCTCTACAACTACCTGAAAGTAGGTTGTAGCAAGGTGGGTGTCCATCTCTTTTCCCAGGTAACAGGACAAGAGGAAATGGCCTCAAGTTGGGCCAGGGGAGGTTTAGACTGGATATGAGGGAAAATTTCTTCACCAAAAGGGTTATCAAGCACTGGAACAGGCTGCCCAGGGAAGTGGTTGAGTCGCCATCCCTGGAGGTAATTAAAAAATGTCTAGATGTGGCACTTAGGGACATGGTTTAGTGGTGGATCTGGCAGTGTTAGGTTTACAGCTGGACTTGAGGGTCTTTTCGAACCTAAATGATTCCATGATTCTATGATTCTACAGTAGTGCTACAAAAGTGATGCTTTGGAGCTTTAGAGCAGGTATGCTGCCAGTTCATCAAGGAAAAACAGCAGGAAATGGGGAGTATTAGCATTTCCTTGGTAAATAGCGTATTTCGGTCTCACTCTTTTGCAAGCATCTCTTAGTTCAGTAGTTATGTTGGTGGCATCCAAGATTGAAAGTGCTTTGCTGACAAGGTCATTAAAATTTCAGTGTATTGTTTAAGAATCAATAGAGGACTATTTTGAGCAGCTTTCTGAGGTTCACTGGTCAGCAAGGTTAAGAATGGAACTTCCGCATCCTTAAATCTTTCTGAGATCAAGGTTCTTTCCTTCTCGTATAAATCTATTCAGTTACTTGAAGAGACTTTGATTTCTTTCTTCTGCACTTTCCTTTTAATAAGAGTTTAACATAGGACTATTCAAACAGTAACTAGCATCCTGTCTCCCCCTATCAAATAGGCTAGTTGTTGTCTGTGTAGTGATTTATCCCATGAATACAAAAGAAGAAATTGTAAGATTGTGCATGTGATCTTTTTAAAAGCATTAACATAACTGTGTTTGTCTTTTGGCTTTTTCTTCCTCTGGTTTTACAACATACTCTCATGCTAACCAAGCTGAGCCACATGTGAGAAAATAGCTTTGTCTACTTCAAATACCAATCTCTTACAAATGTTCTACAAAAGGATGGCTTTTGGAACATCTTCCAAACCAGCAGATTTCAGCTCTGTCAAATTTCAATGGAAAGTAATTTTAAATTTCAGTTCCTTTCACTGTGAATATCCTTCCTGCGTATCCCTAGACAGACTCAAGAGTCCCTGAAGATCATTACAATGGATAAAACTTAAAAAAGGATTATGGAGATGATTCTGTCCTTGAGCCCACCCAGCTCAGGAGTCAGGCTGGTAGGATCTGCTGAGTTACAGATTTTACAAAATGTAGAGAATCCAATGCATGGCTTCAAATCATGACAATGTGCTAATTTTTGCAGTCACAAGTTGGATCTCCAGTCAGGATCAGAGATCCTTTCCTCGTTTGGTCCAGACATGGAATGAGATGCAGATGAATGGTTATTCTGAAGAACAGAACCTATTTGAAGGATTCTAGCACAGGAAGAATGCCAGTTTTTCACTCCAGTTTACCAGCAATTTAATCTGCCCTTCTTCTACCATGTTATGTTGAATAAGACCCTTCTGCCTCCCCCAGGCTATGTCAAATTAGTGGATAATGCACCACGCCAGGAGCAAGCTTGTGGAGCTGGGGCTGCTGTCTGCTCCAGCACATCCTTTTCATTTATTTAGAGACACTCTCTCTCAGTTTGGCTTACTCTTTTTCTCATTTTTTGTCCTTTTCATCCACTAAGGGAAAAATCTCCCATATTTATTTTCTCAGAGGCTGGGAAAAATACATCAACTGGAAAATGATACTTCCCATATACAACATATAACACTTTGGAATATTGTAGGTGAATTTGGCATGGCCACAGAGCTCATGGGGAAGAAACAGCACCAAGCAGATCAAAGTCAATGTTTTGTTGGAATATGGGGGGAAGATCCAGTTTTTCATGCCCTGAAAGTCCCACCTTTCTTTATGGAAGTAGAGAGGTTGGTATTTAATATGAAGTAATGAAAGTAAAGTCTATATGAAAGTCAGGATGAGGGGAGGAGAGAAAGAGCTGAGCTCAACAGATGAGCTCATGCTTTTACATGACACCAATTTCATCAAAACTGAGATTTCACCCCTCAGAGCTGGAAGGTCATGTTGTCCATGCCACATTCTGCCAGGAGAATCACCTCAATCTAAATGGCTGCAGGGCAAGATTCATATTAAAAGCTTGCAGAGTGACTGTCAACTTTACAAAGGAATTTTCATTTATCTATAGATATGTAAGTCAATGACTGCCCACAGCTAAAATTGATTTAAATCAAAACTGCATGGAGGTGTGTACACAAATCAGGTTAGAAAGCAATGACACACATAGTCCCAAACCATCACAGCAAAATGGCAAGAACAAATGCTACTATAAATTAGTGTAAATTTTGTATGTTATGGAGACAAAGCAGAAACAAAAGCAAAATTATTCAGTTCAATAACTCTGCAGGTTATACATACATGAAGGCAATGTAGTGAAATGTTTACTCCTGAGCCTTCTC
Organism: Leptodon cayanensis; assembly: GCA_027564655.1. Lineage (NCBI taxonomy): Eukaryota > Metazoa > Chordata > Aves > Accipitriformes > Accipitridae > Leptodon > Leptodon cayanensis. The sequence continues at coordinate 26,913,821 of JANXJC010000007.1, read as the reverse complement.
CTACCATTTACTTCCCCTGACTCAAATTTCTCTCTTCATCTGCCATTTCCCTTCCCCTTTCCTGACTTTGCGTGGAACATCTGGAGTGGTGGTTGTATGTGAGAAAATGTGTTGGTGATGCCATCCCCACATGGCATGCTGTGTTCTCTCCTGATCATCTGCTGTAAAAGGTAGCTTTTGAAGTGTTTAAAAAGTGAACGACAAATGTTACTTCTTTTTGGAACTGATGAACCTGGAAAATATACAGGTGAAAAAAGTACTGGGAAAGCAAATGGAAATGAAGATATTTCAGTGTGATATGAATCAGAAGATATGTATGAGAAGTTTATAAAATACTGTCTTGGAGAAAGGGACCAGACACTTTAACTTACCCTTTTTATACAACCAGAAAAAAATGGTGTTAAATTGCAAGACCACCTATTTAGATTTAATTGGATAATTTGAATGTTAGAAAGGTAACTAGAGGAACAAGAAACTATTGAATCGATAACATTAGGATTAGATATTTTGCAAGTGTTTAATACATTCACAATGATATCAGATAGGTTACAAGAATAACAAATAGTCTTACACACACTTAAGAGTTTAAGTCACTTATAAGTAACCAGGAGCTAGGAGGAAACATCACCTTATAGGCAAGTTACTTCATGATTTTTTTAGAGGACTTTTCCCATCTGTTTTTATGGCAGCCAGTCCAAGGCTTTTTAAGAGACATGGTGGTTCATTAAATATCTCTCTGCACTGACCAAAAATTGTATTTCCTTTTTTTTTTTCACTTCTCCTCAAACCTTCATAAAGGGCCATATTGGCCACTTCCCGAACACCTTCATGTAAACTGCACCAGAAAGCTCCAGATTTTGATAAGAACTGCCAGCAATCTGCTCTGTATGCTTCTGAACAGAAGCCATTTCTGAAAAGATACAGGAAAAGCCAGTGGCCTGTGGCACTGAATGAATCCTTAGACTGTACTGCAGCCAAAATGTGAAAACCACATCACTTGTACTCAGTATTGTGCAAAATTATTCTAAGTAGTAACATTTTTTCCAACCAATTTACAAGATAAGACCTACTAGACCAATTTCACATTTTATCAAAGTTTCCCCTTCTCTGTCCACACTTATGCATTTGTTTATCTATGGTGCCTGTCTTCTCTCATTTTTTCTTTTTTCTGAAGCTGCATGTTCTTTGGGGTGAAAAAGTCTTCCACTGTCTTCCCTGCAGTTCCTAACAAAAAGGGCCAAATCCGCAACAGAGATAAATTTTATTTCTTGTGGTGAAAACAGGACTTGAAGATACTTCAAATGTTGTCTGCTGCTCGAATGTTCTAGTGTCATTCCTGGTAGGACCTTCTTTTAACAGCAGATGAAGAGAAATGCAAATCCAGCGAGGCATGCTGCTCCATGGCAGAGGGAGGCCAGAACTCGCATCTGATACCTACAGTAGTATATTTCTCATTAGACTAATCACCTCTCTCTGTTGCAAATGACTGTTTCTTCCATTTTGCCTCTTCTCTGAGTTTAGCAGCAGAGCATTGCAATTGCCTTCTGCCATATTTAGCTTTGTGCTTCCCACTCAAGATGTAAAAGTCCTCTTTAGGGGCTACTTACCACAGTGTTTCTATGACTGATATTGACAGAAATTGAAAGGGAATTTATAACAGTGATTACTTTTTGTCTAGTCAGAATCACCATCATTACAACTAATAGCTTGGAAGAGTTGTTCAGCTTGCTCATCTGTAATGAATAGTGTTCAATAGTTTCTGTATCCTGAGAGGCTTTGTTGTCAAATGCAAGTTCATCAGTAGTATTGGAGCACTGTGGAGATCAAAGAATAATGAAATGTTAATGGATAATTCTCTCTGTGAAAAATACCATTTTTTTTCCATTATTTCAATGTCAAGGGACAAGTCTACACAAAGTCTATCAGCAGAAGCTTTTCAACTGGAGTTGCATCCCTGGGCTGACAGGTGCAGAGGCTGGATTTGCAGCAGGTGGGAATCAGCTGGGCTTCACTGAGCTGGGTGCAGTTTTACTGGTGGAGAGCAGATGGGCTGGTGGTCCAAAGAACTTGGATGCTCTTGAGTGTACCTTCTCACTTTGCTCACAGCTCGTTTTTGCATATCAGCTTCAGCAGATTTCAGAAGTGCAACTTGGCGCTATGCCAGAGCAGCCTCCTCCTGTGCCAGTCATGTTCTCTTCCTCCACACCCTCTTCATCCAGACTCAAAACTGTTCCTTTTCCTTTCTACCCAGCACCTATGTGAAGAGTGTCATGAGCAGCTGGGCTTCTTGCAGCAGTTGCTGCATCTGACACTAGCTCTTGAGTCAAGAGGTCTCGCTGCAGCAAGGTGATAACAACCACTTTGTATTAAATTTTAGCCACAGAGAGGGAAGTCTCAGGCTCCTTATTGTCAGAAAGAAAATAAGAAAGTCTGAGTCCGCCATGGAGGTGAAACTGAGGAGGATAACTTCTCTCTGCCTTAAACTTGCAGCATGGGTCCCTGTGATCAATTCCCAAACAGCCCACATTGATTCCTGGCTGAATGCTTTCACTCTCCCCCCCATATTAGGCCTCATTTTTCCCAGTATGACTTTCAGCTTAATGTTTTCTTCATGCTACAAAAGAAGCAGATGAGAAATTCATATGAGGAAGGAGTGGACGGAGGCTAGAACAATCCCATGATGATTTTTCTTTCATTTCTAAGACCGAAATACAAAGAGCTCTGTTTTACATCTTCATCCCTACCTACTCACAGCCCCAAGGTACAGCAATTTTAGCATTTGCCAATTACAGTTGGCTGAAGTCCAGGAAAAAGCCTGATGACTTTTTAAAGTAATAGCATATAGGTACGTTAGGTAGGTCCAAAACCAGATTTATCACACCTACTATGCAGGAAGACCAGGCACACGGCTGCAGTGCAGATCCCTTGCTGGTGTGGGACTAGTGTTCGTACAACTTTGTGGCTTTTTCAGACAAGCCTGGTACATCTTTCCATTACTCCAGAGAGACCCATCATGTGTTTCTGGGGGAAATAGAGAAGCCCCATCAAAAATGTAGCTGAAATGCAGTTATGTGGCAGAAAAGTTTATAATGACCAAGATGGAAAGGTACTTCTGTATTTGTTTGATCAATCTAGCTGTGCAGGTGGCACATATTATGGGATAGAGCCTGTGTGACAAAGAGTTGAATGAGGGAGCTGCTACTTTCCCAAGAAGGTGAGGTGCTCACTAGAGCATTTCAAGCCAGCTGGGAATTTTCAGAGTTTGGGTCTTTTTGCAAGGGAAAAATTGAAGCAAAACAGTTCAGTGAGTCAAAGCCAGTCTCTGTTTTTGCCTACCAGCAGTCTCATGGGATTTGCAGCTTGTAAGCTTCTTGTAAGCCAGGTATCCCACCATGGGCTTCCCTCTGGTCAGCACTACCCTTGCTGTGTCCTTGGTGAAAGAGATACTGGCTACCCAGGGTCATTAGACACTTTGGCTCCTATAAGCCCTTGCATTACCCCAGACAGGGATTAAAATTTCTGCTATATTTGCAGCTGAAGTAAAGACGAAAATGGGCTGTGGGGTGACAATCTGTGTATCCTACTAGTGGGATGTAGTACAAATAAAAATTTAGCACTTGTATAAAAAAAAAAAAAATCTTTTGCAAGAGCAAATATTCTTTCAGCTGACAACTTTTTTGCCTGGTGCTTGTCCCTGTGCTGACTGACCAGAGCTTCATTTCCTGTCACATTGGGCAGGGGGAAAGCATCTTACCCTGTGTGAGCATCACTGTATGTGCTGGGAAAAGTGGCAATGAACTTCAGCTGCAGCTCGACATCTTTGAACAAAGGCAGAAGCAACATCAGTACGGCTATTTCTGAACACAGTGATGAAAGTAAAGGCTGATGGGAATGAAATATATTGTGATCTGAAAACAAGAAATCAAGAATACAAAATCTTTTTGTGTGTGTGTATGTGGCTGTGCAGTAGTCCCCAGAGCCTGGGGAAAAATAAATTTGAAAGCCAGATGAAAGGAATGCACTAATCATTTAAGAAGATAGCTGCATCCAGCAGTCAGTAAGTTCCTAACAGCATGGCAATTCTCCTTTCTTTACACCTTTTGCCCTACATGCACACAAATTGGAGTCAGGGAGGAGGAGAAGAATGGAATGAAGGAGGTGGAACTTGTTTACATACCAGATCTCTATGTACAGGTTTTTTTTTATTTCCTTCTGTCCATCCCATCTTTGTATCAGGTTAAACTTCTTTAACTATTCCTTACTGCCTTTGCTGTTTTGTTCCTTGGAGAGGAGCATCTTTATTAGCCATGATTATATCTGGACACTCTGCAATTCTGCAGGGACTGAAGGAGCTAAGGAGCAGAAGGTGGGTGCAAGAAAGAAAGAGGGAAGTCTGTTCCAAGCAAAATATAAATCACAAGCCAGATGTCCTTGGTTTTGAAAAGGCATACTACAAACTCACAGATCTCATTATCAAATCAGGAGAGCGAGCACAGCTGCTCCTGTTAGCACAAAAGCCATCAGGTTCAAATAGGCTCTACATGTGTGCAAAGCATGACAATTTTCTCTGATTCTCATCAAGGCCTATCCCAGCTAGTATCTGTTGTTTTTTTTTTTTTTTTTTCTAATGGAGAAGAGTTGCAGCTCCACAAACAGACCACTTTGGGGATTTGGAAGGCAACCAAGGCCAGGTATAACTGGAGATTCAGAAAACCTGCCAGCCTCCTGTACCCAAGTCTGTACAAACAGACAGGAAACCTTAGAGAAATCTCTTCCTCTTCCTGTTCCTTAGTATCCCCATTTGAAAATAAAGAGAATAATATCTGTCTCCCTGATAGTTTTTGAGAAGCATGAGGAGCTGAGTATCATTATACTTACTGGCTATTACAGTGAGACTTCACATAGAGGCAAACAGGCACAAAACCCATCAATAATCTTGCAACACTGCCATCACACACTTAACCTTTGTTTTAAAATTCCAGCTCTCCTGAGTCAGCACAGTGAAGAACATTTGAAATTTTTCAGAGGAAACCCTCCAAAATCAAAGCACGTAATAATAAAGGGAAGCAAAGACAGAGAATGTTACTGTTTTTTCAACAACCACATTTATGTACAAATATTTTATGCGTGCAAAAATATGCATCCATACTTTTTTTTAGATTTGTCTGAAATGCAGCTAGTTAGAAAAGGGGTTGCTTGTTACAGTTTCTCATATATACTTTCAAGGGTGAATTACAGTAACCCCAGTTCTCCCAGCTGGTAATTAGTATCATTTTCTCTTTTGCTGCTTTTGTTTAGTGTGTAACTTATGACCCTGAGGTTTATAAATCCTTGGCTATCTATTATGTTGAAAGAATTTCTTCCTTATTAAATGTCTGTGCTTTAAGATTCGTCTCCTCTATCTGTTAGATGTCAATATTGGATTCTGTGATGAAATTTATAGCTTACAGCATTTTCTTTTAGCTACCTGGAACAATACTATTTTATATTTTTTTGGTTAATCTCTTTTTCTAGCCTAACTTTTTTTTGTCTGTCCAGGTTCCTGTTTGTTATGGTGTTCTATTTTAAGATTACTAAAAATGGTTATCTGTTGTGTTTGACAAATGCAAATGGCGAATATGAACAGATGTAGTTCCAAATTGCTGTATAACAGGGATAGAAAAATACAGGCAAAAGTAAAACCCTTAGGAAGTGCTATGCTTTGGTCTTTCTACCTTATGAAGTCTGTATTGTCATGAAGCGAAAAAGGCTGGGTAGCAGGGTGAGTTGGTGCTTAATGGGTAGATAAACTATTCTGCCATCATTAATGTATTATTTTCACCTGAGGCCTTCTTGTATTAAATGTCTTACAGCATTTCACCCAGCAATAGTTTCTGTTGGATTGTACCTTAGTGTCCCAAAGAATAGCTATTCCATCCCACTACCCCACCTAGTTACCTGTACTAGAGATTCAGATGAGAGCTTTGTCACTTAGTTTCAGTGTCATGTCCAGTGCTGCCTCTGGAGTTAATTCTAAGGGGAATGTTACTAATTTTTGTTATTGTTAAAGAGAACTAGAAGAGAAGGCTTTGCATTTATTTAATGAGAATATCATGGTTTGAGCAGAGCTGGAGAAGATGTGAATTTGAAAGGCTGATCTTTGTAGCGAACCGGAACATTATCAAATGGCATCAGCCATGATACGGAACTGTGTTTATTAGCTCTGTGTCTTACATGAGGTCAAATAACTGTGTGCATGTGAATTTTGCATGCTTAAAAATATACAACCATTTGTCTCTCACAGAAATATTTACTAATTATATACTTTTACACATGCTATTGATCAGTCAAATATGTAGTGGTAGGTAAGACTAGGGCAAATGCTGGTCAGTGGGAATGGGAAAAAAGAAGAAAAAAAATGACACAAGCACAGGTTTTGTGCTTTCACTAGGAAGTAAATCTTAGAGACAGGATAGAGTAGGAACTGACATGGCTTTTTCAGTAGTGTACTAAAGTAAGACAGATCATAAGATAGTCTAGAGAACTACCCAAAACGGCATACTGAAAGCTATCAGTTATTCAAAATGTTCCCACTAGGGGGGATGCCTGAGCTCCACTTCAGGATGGGTTTTTAAGGCACTTCAAGACTGACAACACAAACTTAACTTCGAATTGTCCACGCAGTAATGATGATGGAATCATGAAAGCATGGGCTTCAGCAGAGACTGTCATTAATGTCATACTGGGCTTGTACAGCTTAGCTCTCTGCAAAGGCTAGTTAGGTTAATCTGCTTCTAATTAAGTGTGATGCAGTCCTGACTGTAATGTTGAGTCTCTGCTTTTCTGTTAACTATGGTGAAGACCTGCAAGGGAAACCACTGAGCAGCTTCAACAAGGAAGGGCAACATGCAAAGCACACTGCAGCTCCCTCATCCACACCCATTCCTGGGCAACAGGGGAAGGCTTCCCCCCATCATTGGTTGACTCTTTGTGTAGGACCAACCCTGTATATCACAGGCACCCTACTGCAGCATATTCATGACTTGATGTGCACGTTCAAGCCTGGACTTAGGTCCAGGGAATACAAATTATGAGAGACCTTCCTGATGAATGTCATATTGCTTCTAGGCATGCTGGAAATCCACAGGTGTGATATTGTAAAGTGAGGTAGCATCCCTTTGAAATAGAGAAGGACTGTGCTTGGCTTGTACCTCAGGCTCAGCCGACAGTGGAAAGGAGGAACATGCACATGACACAGATGGACCAGAAGTCCAAGACAGTAAACCACTTCTTCACTCTTGCCCCTTAATTTTCCACCAATTCTAAATCTGCTGTTAGGTGGTGTGAATACCTGCCATTTGTCTTATGTAGCAGAGCTGTGGGAGGGTATTTGAAAGTGTGTTCTTTATTATTCTTCATAGATGTGATGGGAGGAAGAAGCAAAAAATACCTGAAAATCACAGAATACTCAAATTATTAGCTTATGACTAAACACTCCATCTCTCTGGTCCTCTTCAGGAGGTTTGCTCCCAAGTGTGGTCTCATGCACGTGGAAGGTTGAATTAGCATATCTAACCAGCAAAGCACCAGCATTTTCTTTGTTGTTTACATGTTGGAGGAACTTCTCAGGAATTAAGTGGGATGCTTTAAGCTCAGGTGAGGTACAGAGACTACTTAAGTCTACCCAGAACATAGCCAACAGAGGTATTAGCTAGGCCTGATCCTGCCCCTGCTGAAATCAGTGGCTGCTCTTAAAGAGTACAGTAATCTGTCCTTTATTTGCTACTGTGCAAAAAAAATCTGTAGTAGATAATAATATTGTTTCTCAGCTGAAGTCATTTGTCAGGCCTGCACAAGATATATGCAGAGAATCTACAATCCCCTTGCTGCTTCAGTCCCTAATTTCGGTTTTACAGTTCACACAAAGCCCAAGGAAATTACTGAAATCATCCCTACTGATTCAGCTAATACTGAAACTGCTGGAATGCTGATATAGACAATGCTCAGGCAGTGTAGACAGGGTTTAGTAGCACCACAGGTCCCTCTTGTGCATTCCAGCTTCCTTTCTGGTTCATTTAACCAAGTGAAAGAAGCTGAACTGATCAGCTCAGGTCTCCCAGGGAAGCTGGAACTTGGAGAAGAAAACATTGTATAAATCTCCAGCACCAAAACAACCATTGACTGCTAATAAAGCAGTGGCATGTTGCCAGTAATTCAGAGTGCCTGTTAGGCTATGAGTAGTCTGATTGTGTGTATTTGGCATTCAGGTGAAACCTCAGGTGACTTCCACTTTCTCACTCCTGCCCTGACTTACATGCATTCAGATACAGTCAGATACTGTGGCAGGCAATTTCTGCCAGTGAAGCTAGATTTCTGGCAGCTGGAATTATTCCCCCAAGATTGGTTGCGTGATTGAAGTTAAATTAACTAAGTCGTAATGTTTGTTTCAAGCTGTAAAAATAGTAGCCACTAATACTTATATAGGCATCCCATCTCAAAGTCTACCCATAAGCTTTACATACAGCACAGCTTATCATGCTAAACATTGCTGAAAATGCAGCTATTGCTGGGGGCCTGATACTTTACCATGTTTTTCCAAGAAGTAACCTGATACAATGAATAGAGCAGTTCCTTATCATTCCTGATTACACAGATGGTCCAGAGCCAAAGATTTGGGTTGCTGTTTTCAGTCGACCTTTCTTATTATCCACATCTTATCTTTCTTTAAGACTGGAGTTTGAAATCACAAGTGCCTAACAGCAAAGTTTGACCTGCTGTATTTTGACATTAACTAGAAAAATCAGCTGCTTTTTATTCTTTAATCATGTGCAAATAAAAAGTAGCAGGTCACTGGTAGGAATGGAAAGGTGTATCTGTCTCACTGCCTGTCAATCAGCAACCTGCCCTGTGGCACAGTCAGGGGAAAGTATTTGAGTTAGTACTGACATACTATCCAAAGTATTAAATTATCATGTGTCTGAGGAATAGAAATGTCGGCACATTTTCTAGGTACTGGGATCCAGCACACCAATGTGTAGGTAAGCTTGCTGTTGTCAGGGCTGGATGGCTCACAGTTTAGCTGTTTAATCTGTGTAGATTTTTATCTAATGTTGCAAAATCCTTGTAGGGCTTAATATATTTCACCACAATAAACAGGAATTTTGTGATCAACTTCAGGAGAAAGGTCTTAGTTTTACCACTATGTCCAGAAGAGCAGATCTCAGGTCTAGCCTGACCACTAATTTTATCCACTTCAGAGGTTATTTGAAGAAACCCTGCCTATGCTCTCAAAGGGCTCATACAATTGCTCCACTGAGGGAATAGAGTTTATGCCTTAAACCAGTTTTCTGTCCCTTCCCAAACTCTGAGTAGTATCAAAGGCTTTAACTCAAGTTCTCTCGAAATGTCTATTTTTTTCTTTGAATCTTGAACTCAGTGTCACCCTGTAACAGAGACTCACTTGTCTCACTGCATTGTGAAACAATTCTGCTCTACCAACTGGACTTTAGGCAGATTTCTGTGAGCTCCAGGGACATGAGTGGAGTTAGACTGGGAAGTCAAGGGTGGGCTGGTGGGATCCACTGAGGCCAAAGCAGAAGCAATCATGATCTGAGAACTTATTACAGGCCTGTATGGAATGAGCTTGTGGCCTCACTCCAGGTCCTCTTGGGAGTGGTAACCCATTATCCATTAGCCATGTCTTTCTGCATGTTCCTGGCTGGATGTTGTTCAAGGGCTGAATTGGTGAAATGGTGACCAAACCCCCATGTGCTCCCTATCAGATCTTCTCTCCCTTTGAAAACAGAGCTGAAGCAATCATCACCCCATTTTGGTCCTGTAAATTGAAACTCTTATGGCAGTATGGGAGAGATATCACCACTGGCAGAGATGGGCTCAGGTCCCCTGTCCCTCAGCTTTTCCTTGCTTCCATGTGGAAAGCTCCAGGGGCCCTGGATTTTACAAGGTGCAGCTCTGGCTTAGGGCTTTTGATCGCCACTGCTTTGCTGGCACTGAAAATCCACATTTGCTTTCTTTCATCAAGGTTAGAAATCTCTTCCTGGCCTCAAGGTGTCAAGAGACAGTATGGGCAGGTCCCCCTGCTTGTCTGTATCTGAACATCACCCATGCTGCCTTTCAGACTAGCAAATCTGTATGCTCTTGGTCTTGCTTAGGGCACAGAAGGCAGCACCTGCACATGCTTGTCAAAGCTGGGCAGCTGCTTCATCCTGCTCAGAGGTAACCAGCATTAGCAAAGCCTGGGAGGACATGGGATCTGAGCAGGTAAAATAGGAAGGGTGTAACAAATGAGGCATAAGTGGGAATTTTTGCCCTGCTCCTCAGAAAATACTCCTGCACAAATCCCAGGGAACTTGCCTCTGTGTGTGTTGGTATAGAGCAGGGTGTTGCTATAGAGCAACAGTGTGCATAAAAACTCATCCCTCCATGGCTTTGAAATCCTGCTAGGCTACTTGCATGATTTGATGCCATATGCATGTCAGCAGGCTGGGTATTCAGTCCTGGCACTGATTTCTAGCTGAGTTCTTGCAGAGGCATTTGACAGATTTGTTGCTGTGAAATACTTAGCCTGTTTCCTGCAGAAATACCTTTCTGCCACAGCTAAATACAGTCGCTGTGATAATGGTGAGATATGGTTGAAGGTTCTGCAGGAGAAGCCAGGTGGTTTTTGTCCAGCTGAAAAAATACGTTCCTGATGGAGATGCTTTCAATGCTCGGAAGGAGAGCTAACTCTGCTGCATAGGAAGCTGATATGGCTCCACCTGCTGGTTTCAGGCCAGAAATGACAATCATTTGGAAAAATGTAAATGAGAACCCTGGTCACATATCTGCGAGGCAGATAGCATTCAAGTATTTCCATCAAAACACTGAAAATCCTTGGGTTTAAAAAAAAAAGAAAAATTCCATTTTTAAAGCGATTGGCTAAAACTGACGAGAGCCCTGTCATTAACAAAGCCAGGGTATTCGGCGCTGGCATTGCTGTTTATGACTTTCAGTCATGGAAAATCGGAGCCCACAAAGGCAGAAGTCGGCATTGTCGGAGACATCATCGCCCTCGGCGTAGCGTGTGTTTGCGGCTGGGAAGGGAAGACGCCCCGCAACGAGGCTGCGCACGCAGTCAGTGCAGAGAGATTGAAGACAAGGCAAGCATCAGTAAAGCAATGAACACTTATATTTAATTTACATTTGACAATTTGCACATAAATAATGATGTAAACCAATACGTAAACATATGATAGTTTGTTGTTCTAGCAAAGTAAAAAGCCTGTTAACTTTGGTCAGAGTCTTTCTTAAGAGAGACAAAAAAAACCCCCAAAACACTGTTGATTGTTGCTACATTCACATGTAAAACTTCTAAGGGAAGGGGGAAACAGTAAAGAGAAGTAACAATTCTTAAAGCTGATGCATATAAATTCTCGTAAAATTTGTATCAAATACAAGAAAGCACTACAGGCAAATAATAGGAAAAGTGTGTGTCCAGTGACAGAGTAGTGATACTTTGGTTTATCCTACAAGTAAGTACTATATTTATGAACTATTGCTACATTTAAAAGATGTCAGCCTCACAATTTGCAGGAGTGGAAATGTAATGAACTGTAGTCCTTCAAAAGCTGTGTTGAGAGACTTGTATTTCAGGATTGTTTGTTTTTTAACAGAAGGCATTAAAATGAAATTTGCTGAAAAAAAATCACCGAATCCTGGATTGCTGGTGTAAGTAAGGAAGTAAGTGGGCTATTTTAAAATGTCTAAGAATATAACCAGACAAAAAGATATACATGGAGTGGAGGTGTGTAATAATGCTACTTATGCGAGTTGACTGTGCAACTCGTTAATGGCAGGGTAAAACAAGACGAGGGGCTTATCCCCACTAACTTCCATCCTGCCCTTCACTGTGTTTTGTGAACACACCACGCACGGGTCATATTTGGCTTCTTTTCAAGTTCTTTCAGTTACATTTTCTGGCTGTTTGTTCACTGGCCACCCACCTCCTTCCCCCCAGGACACACTGCCAGGAGAGCAGGGGTCCGATGGCCCCCGCCCTGCAAACAGGGTCATTCCCACCAAATTTGCTGAGATGCCATCTGTGGGTGGCGTCATTCACATCAGGTGCTTGCAAGTTCAGGCTTCACCTGGACAGCTGTGCACGCGTACTTGCAAGTGGTAAATGCCTTAGTACAACCTTCTGGTTTTGAGGTCATTGGTAATATGCAAAACTGGATAACATCTGATTTTCACACTTAGATGAAAAATAGGTTTTATTACATGGTTTGGCTCACAACTTAAGTGGTATAAATATATATACATATACATATATAGTATAGTGGTATAAATATATCTATAAATATACATGTATTCTTTGCTACACCTCAAACGTCACCATATCATCTTTGGGCTTAGCAAAACAAAAAGATAAAAGGACGTGCATTCTATCTTTCCCTGTGCACATTTTGGTTTCTTCTCTAAAGTAGCAAAGCATTTAGATAAAACAGCATTGTCTGCACCACTGGACACAAGCACTGAGGTAATTGTTGTTCAACAACTTTGCAATGCCCTTTTCTTCTTTAATTAAATTAACCACAAAATGTACAAACACAAATACTGAGAAAAATCTGAGTCGTACAGGAAGGAAGAAAAAAAATGTATGTGCCAGGAAAGGACTTTGTTCCCCACTTCTACCCACACAAAGTGGGAGAGGAAAATACAAGTAAAACCGAACCCCCTTCTTTCTCAGGGAATCTGACTATCTTTTTTTTTTATCCCTGGAAGGCTCTGGCCAAATAAAAAAAAAAAAAAAAGAGAAAAGAAAGAAGTCTGCCAAAAATCTCCTTTTAGGCAGAATATTAAGAATATTTGTGTGTTTGCTTTTAAATTGCTTTTGGAAACAAAAGAATGTAAGTGAGATTTATTTTGGAAGAGCCGCTTCAAGCTGATGCATTCCTTTGGTCAAAAAGTTACGTGACAGTAACGTGTGGGGCTATAGCTGTTTTCTAGAAACCTGTGGTATTGTCCATGGCAGGTAGGGGTTTGCTGTGCCACACCTGTTCCGGGTAGAGCTGCAGGTAGAAGAATCTCTCTCCTCTCCTCAGAAAGGCAGAGGTAGCAGTTTCTTCCCTGCTTGCTGCTACTCTGGGTTTTTTTTCCTTTTCAATTCCCAGTGGGGTGATTTGCACATAAAAGTACACAGCATTTTTTTCAAACCAACGGATCTAGGATTCTGTATGTCAAATGTCCAACTTTGGCAATACGAAAAACCACATTTGTTTAAAAGACATCGGTACATAAAACACATTTACTGAAACCCCAATCTTAGGTTCTTAAAACAGATGTGCAGAAAAAAATATCTACAAAGAATGGCCATAAAACAAAAAATAAAAACATTTAAAGTAAAAATTACAATGAATTTTCCAGTCATTGTAAACATTTTCCTAATTATTGCTTTTAGAATGATTAATTGCATAATAAATTATGAAGTACTATCATTGAAAAAATAATTATGGATAGATGATTGTCTTTTAGTAACTGGCGAGGCAATGCACAGTCCTTTGCCCCTTTTTATGCCCTGAGAAAACAGTAACTTTGGAGTTCCTTCTTTCAGCTGGAGAGCGTAGGGAAACTACTGTAAGCCAAGATTGCTTTGCAGCATTGAAACTATGTACAAGCAACTGCTACAGGCACCCTGACTTGCCAAGTCATAAATAAAAAAAAAAAATCACTTTGCCAAAAAGTCTTAAGGGTCCATTGGTTCAACTGTTTCTTGCTTGACCTTTACAGGTAACAGAGGTAGTGGGTGACCGTGAGGCAACTTCATAATTGACATATCTGACGACTCGTAAAGGTTGCATCCTGAGGAGATAAGTCCATTTCCCAGGTTCCTCTGTAGAGATACTTTCAGATTAGCTCCTTCCATTTCCCTCCTGAGCATGGTCAGTATATCCTTCTCCACGATCGATGTTAAGTCGATATTGTCCTCCACTTCTTCCAACTTGTCGGCGTTGTCACTGATGTCGAACTTCTCGATCTCCTCGTTGATTCGATTCAGGTCCTCCATGGAGAGGCCGGAGGCAGGGGCGACGGGGCAGTTGCCCTTCAGGTGGACCTGGAGGCTGCAGAGGTGAATGTAGCTCTTGTGGCAGTGGATGCATTTATGGGGACGTTCCCGGGTGTGGAGACGCTTGTGCAGCTTCAGGTGCACAAACTGGGTGAATTTGGCCGGGCAGAGCTTGCACTGGTAAGGCTTCTCTCCAGAGTGGAGCCGCAGGTGGGTTTTGAGATTGCTGGTGCTGCTGAACCGCTTGTGACAAACCTAATGTGGGGGGTGGCAGAGAAACAGTGAATGAGTGGGAGGGGATTTTATGGTTTAAATCGCAGACGCCTAGGAGGAGATGGCAGGATGAAGCAGCAGCTTTTTGTGTCTTCACACTTTCTCACAGAGGGAAAAAAATTCCCCACCTTTTTTATTTAGATATTGCTGAACAGCATTTTGTGTACGGTCGATGGCAAAACTGTATCGGGCTGACGTTGCTCTAGCAGGCTAAAGGCAACCCTGCTGTCTCACAGATGCTGCTGCACCAGGGCTGGAAACAGCTGTGATACGAACTCCAGCCCTGAGCAGCCAAGGGTTTGTCACACAGCCCTCCCCGCGCGCCGTACGGGGAGCGCACGAGCCCTGCCGTCCCTTCGGCCTCCCAGGGAAGTTGTCTCTGTGGTGTGTTACATACCTGACACTCGTGGGGTTTTTCTCCCGTGTGTACCAGATAGTGCTTCTGGAGGTGAGCCAGCTGCGTGAAGCCTTTATTGCAAGTCTGGCATTTAAATGGTCTCTCTCCACTGTGTACTCGGAGGTGCACCTAGGGAGAAACAAAGCAATTAACAATTTGCAGTTTCCAGTACTGTAACAGAAGTACTTTCAGATGTTTCCTAAAGTTAGCGGAAGACTCCCATTGCCAAAAGACAATGTTATCTAGTTAATTAGGTGGCGTCAGTATTAAAACACTCTCTTTACAAACATGCTTTCTTGCTGGGGGGTGCCATATTAAGCCCAGACTGATAAATAGCCTAAAAGCAAGGGAGGCCTGTCCCTACTTTTCCTAGATAACCTACAGGGAGAAACCAGAGCCTTCCAAGAAGGCTCGTGTCTTATTCTCCACTGCCTACCTTCAGATTGGAGAGCTGGCCAAAGGTCTTGGAGCAAACGTTGCATTCGTACTTGATCTTCCCGTTCTGCTTCTTCAGTGGGTATGGGAGCGTTTTGTAACCGGTCACATTCCTCTTACTTTTAATGAGATTCATGGCTTCTTCACTGCCGGTGGCAGCCAACACCACTGAGGTAGGTTTAGGTTGCATTATGTGTTCTGAACTGGCTGCTGTACCAGCTGTGGGTGACCCGCTGGTAGGGCTGCATGGCTTGTCCTTCATGCTGGCAGCAGCGCCCGTGATAGAGAAGGCACTGTTAGGTGCTGGTATGAGGAAGTCTCTCGGATGATCAGGCTGCAGCAATCGACGGCCTCCTTCACTGGGCAACGAACTGGGGAGCGTGGTGGGGTTCAACATGTGGTGGGAAAGGCTACCTCCGCTGAGCAGGTTGCCATAAAGAGGATACATCCTTGGGAAGAGATTGAAATTGTTGATGCCATTGATATTGTTCAAAGCGCTCAGGTTATTACAGCTCATATTGAATGGAGGTAACAGGAATTTGGGGTAGTGGGGGTTATAGGATGGTAGAAAGGCAGGTGGGAGGTGGCCAGGGGGTGCATATCCAGGATAAGACCCCAATCCTTCTGAGCCGTACGATCCGTTCAAGTAAGAGTAGGGCTCTCTGTGCTCTTGGGAAGTAGGTGCCAGAGGCGAAACCGTGACCCCTGGACTGCTGTGAGGGCTTGAACTTTTTAAACTTTGGTCTGGGCTGCTCCTCCCAGAAGGACTTGGCGTAGTAGATGCCTGGATGGGCGAGTGAGTAACATAGCTGGGTCTGTCCATCCCATATGCTAAGGAAGCTTTCAGATAGTCTTCTGGAATGTGAGGTCGGATCGGGTAGACAACTCGAGGGAAGAAACACCTCTCCGGGCTATAGTTCTTACGTAAATCATCCAAGTCTTTTTCTGGAGTAACTGGTGAAATGTTGGTCTGGAAGAAGTCTTTTCCTTTTGGGGGATTGGATTCCATTTTCAGGATTTCTTTCACACTGTGCTCCTTCTTTGGGATGCTTTTCTGATAGAGCTCATCTTTATCAGCACTGTGCTGCTTTGGATTAACGTGGGTTTGTGCTGAAACACAAAGACCAGGTAATGATTATTTAGATATGCCACCAGCATTATCTCTTTTCAAAACACAATCTAACTCCTCCAAGTTTATTGGGAAGGAAGAGCCACTCTCAGTTATGAGCAATTATTTAACTCGCCAAAAAACTAATTTCTGAGTGAAGAAATGCCTGCTGGTATTAAGTGTTAATAAAACGCATTGTTAATTTAAGGGATGACAGCCAGTATATACAGATCTGGATGATGATTCATTTGCAGAGTGCTAGTCTCCACTTTGCAAACTCATTTCACCTTCCTTTCCCCTTAAATTTGACTAGCTTTGCTGTTGAATGTCTATTTAAGCAGTATTTCTAATAAATGCAGTAACAAGCGTTTGTTCACAGTACAGGTTTAACAGAAGGATTTTGCAGAACCCAAGCTCCCAGAAATGTTCTTCAGTAAAATAACAAGGCATGACAAATTGACTTTTGCCAAACCACAGCAGTCACTTCACCAGCCAGTTCAATTACTTACAGTACCAAAAAAACCATGGCTGGCTAGGATGAAAGCCTTCTTCAAAGAGAAGGTATTCTCCATCAGTAAACAGATCATTACTCATTAAATATACTGCTTAGGAACATCTACAACAAAGCAGACTATTTACTGCAGATTTCTGTGGCATTCAGTCTATGCAAAACTCCTCTGCTTACAGCTGTACTTTATAAAAAAAATGCTGAAGCAAAGCAAAAGAAAGCAAGACTAGTTGGCTCCAGCTTAAGTTGAAATGTACTTTAAAAAAAAAAAAAGGAAAGGAAAAAGAAGTATGTATTTAGAAGGAAATACAAGCTAGCATCCATTCAGCTCAGTTCAGCACATACACTGTTTGTTTGTATTCAAAGACACTATCTTGTTATCTGGACGTAATACAATATAAACCATACACTGAATGATGTCCCCAGTAGAAAAAGAAATCTGCTTTTATCTAATCTCCCAAAGATAATAGTTATATAATCTTGAAATGATGACTTGCAAGATATTTTATTATAGGGGAAAAACTACAAGGAGGTTTCATATTTGTGGTTAGTTATGTGCAAGGTTTTCCATCAAAAGGTACAAGTCAACGCTGATAGGTACGTGACTCGAAAGTATCACAGCCCTTTAGCCAAGTTTCTACTTTTGTGACTGACTGTTCTTAAGTCACTAACTGAGCTGAGAAACAGTTACTTCTGATTTTTGGAGGACCAGCTGAACCCAGTGAGGAAGATGGGAACAGGCAATGACCACGCCACTTTCAACATGGATTCTTTGCTTCGCTATTCACTACCCTGATGGAATCTATTATTTGGCAACATTACCCTATAAGGCAAAGAAACAGCCATTTATTAAATGTATCCAAGAAAACAGCTGCTTTCAAAGCACACTCCTACTCACAGCAACCCCCTTTTACAGTAGCATCCTTTTTCAAATGGCATTAGACTAGTAGCAAGCAAATTTAGTTTGAGATATGTAAGCAGTTTGTGTATTTTCAAGTTGCAATGAAATGCAATTGAATGCAGTTATGTTTAATTAAAATATTTATGATAAAACATAGGGTGTGCTGCACAGCAAGCACGTACACACGTAAGTGCACAGATAGCTTTGCAATTACTTCTCTCAATGTTAAAAGTTTAATGCAGAGCTGTTTCAAAAATAAATCAGCAGCGTGTCATGTTGTCTGGCATTAAAAAGCATCTACTTTCTTTGGTCATTTTGTCTGTACTCATGGACTGGTAACTCAATTTTCTAAACGTCCACCCAGATTTTTGGGTATAACATAGCCTACTAGGTTCAAGAAGCTCCACAACGGCACTGTGGATAAGATGTAGATAATATTATCAGCTGCCTGTCACCACACCTCAGAGCATCTCAGAGCAAACACTCCTGGTGACACTATCAGCATCGGGAAGTATCGAGACCGGGAAGTATTGAAAGCTGGGGGGAGGAAGCGGGACTTGTGAAGCCTCACAGCAGAAAAAATAAATAAATACCACCTTATCAGCCCCATATCAGCTTCTCAGTGGGGTCTGTCGAGCAGGAAGTTCAAATTGACACTTTTCTCTTTAAAAAAGAAAAAAAATCCAGGGGGAGGGGAAGAGGAAGGAGAAGCGCTGGCGCTGCTGGAAAAGCAATAGAAAAACCAGGGCTGCTTCAACTGGAGGAACAGCTCCTACTGTCACAAGGTTAAACATCAGGGTGGGGGCGTACGTGCCTTATGTGCCGGAGCAAGCCCGTGAGTGACGGAAAGGAAGCTCACACCAAGGACGTAACTTTCTTTGTGCAACAGGCCCATGTCCCCACTTGACAGACTAAAGATAATTGCTCCTTCCTCCCCTTCGAAGCTTTCCCGATAAAGCCTTCCCTCCTACTAATTTCCATGTGTAGACAGAAGTTGCAATATTTGAAGATTATTTTTCAAGTCCAACTGTGACAGCTCTCTTTAGTCTGCAAGCTATCTTTGGTCCATAAATCCCTTCTTGGCTTTTTCCCCTATTACCTGAGCACAAGGGATGCTTGGGAACACCAGAGAGATCAAAACATAAACAAGTGTGTCAGCACTGTGTAAAATAAGAGAAGGTAATGTTGTGGGCCAAGAAGAGGTTCTTATGTTTTATACTGAACATGGATTTAAACCAGGGCTGAAACTGATTGTGAGGTTTACAATGTTTCTTGTTGCTCTTAAAGGAGCCATACTTCAAAGTTAGAGGGATATATTTCTTATAAATGGATTTTTTTTAAACTTGTGATTTTAGATTTAAGTTCTTACCTATCACAATGTCTCCCTCTTGCTCTTGAAATGCGTTTCTCCCTCCCACCCCCATATACATATACATACACTAAATATAGGTACATACTCTTCCAAGATCTGTCTAGTTTCTGTGGTCAGAGACACACACAGAAAAGAGGTTCATGACAAAACAAGAACAGTGCAGCTGCATGAGACCCCTCGGGGGGACTGGAG
>JANXJC010000007.1:26879981-26894491 GCA_027564655.1 Leptodon cayanensis | reverse complement strand
CCCCCGCCCAAAAGCCCTGAACAACACCACACACACACACACACACACACACAGCAACATGCAAGTCTTCCCTGAAATTAAACACTGAAAAGGTAAATGAAAAGGGAATGCTATTTATGCCCTGCCAATCAGGGATTGTGGAAGCAAAGTGTAGTATATCAGAAGGAATGAAGTAGTTTGAAAAAGCTACTGGTGCTTTATAGTTCCAGGCTTAAACTTAAATAAAAATGTAGACAGAAAGACAGATAAAAATTCTATTCTTTGGGGTGAGATAGGAGGCTTTCTGGCCACAAAATGGCGTTAAAAATAAAATAATAATAATAATAAAAAAAAAGACAAGTGTCTTTTTCCAGAGACAAAGCTAAATTAAATTCTTCTAGAGACATTACTAATTTCGGTGATATATGAGAGGAATGCAAGAGGAATTTGTCTCTGAATGAATGTCTGTTTAGAAAGGCCTGGTTATCTGTAATCAAACTCCCTGTTAAAGATTCAGTGACAAAATATTCTATCTTTTGGGTGGATAAGCTAAACACATCCATTCTCAATTAGGATGTAAAGCCAACTGCTCTCTAAAAGCTTATTATAATTTCTAGGGCTTGTGAAAATGCTGATTATGGTGATTGCTATTGAAATGCCTTTCAATTTACTAATAAAAGAGTGTGTTAAGTTTCTAACACTGTTGCCATCTGTTCAACACTGAGGTTGGGAGTTCTACTTCTGGGGTTTTTTTTATAATAACTTAGACATTGCTTTCAAATACTGTCTCAATCCCAATGATGTATTTTCCATCCTCTTTTCCAGCTTCTTTGGGACAAAGGAGGATGTGCAAAGAAGGAAGTTCTTACATGTAAAGAAGACCGGTTTCAGGATTGTAGATTCAGACTCTTGGTCTGTCACAGATTTCCTGTGGGATTTTATTTAGGAACTGGTAAAGTTATATTTGCTGCTGGTAGCGACCCATGTTTGCTTTAGAATGAAGTTTCTGGGAGCACTGCCTACAGTTGTGGGTCTCTGCGCTTGGCTGCAGCAGATATACCAACAGCAGGGGATGCTACAAGAAGCATGGTAGGGTTGACAGCAGCAACAGCACACCTCTGTTCTCCTTTGCATAATGATGGAGTGAATTCAGGCAGTAATTGCAGAAAAAAAGCAGCAGCTTTGCAGGAATGGACAATGGATTTGACCTTGCTGCTGCTACCTGGAGGACAGGCTTTTTCTTTCTGAAGAGTCCCTTCCTTTCATTTTTGCTATTAGACTTCCTTTTAAATAAGTGCTGCCAAGCTATTCCTGCATAGTCGCCCAGCATGAGGCCTGACTACATCATCGGTTCCATTTACATTTTATTTGGAGGAAATAAATTGAATGTAATCCTTGTGAATGCATGGGAGAGAAGAGTACTCAGCTTTATTTATTTGAGAGGTCTGTGGTAGGAACTGGCAGTGGTAGTTGGATCATTTTATTCATAAGTCTGATATACTGTCTTGGAAAGAAAGACACAGATTTACCAGGTAGCTATAAGGCCTCTCACTCACTCTCTTATCCCCTGTGCCTTGTCCATGTGCATTTGAGACTAATACATGTGTTTTGGCTGTATTACTCTGTGGTCCTACCATTGGTTGGGACTGCATCTGCCTTGAGGGAATTTGAAGAAAGTGTTGCCATATGATGGTACTAGTGATTTTTAAGGACACTTTTTGTTAGGTCCCTGATTTTACACAAATAAAAGCTGGAGTCTGCTATAAATGATCTGTGGACAGATGTCACCCTAGCACTGCAAACTCTGGGGGTCAGAGATCCATAATCCCCTCCCTAACATCTATTCTGTGGAGCATGTGTGGTGCATCTGCAGTAAGCTCCCTCTCTAACAGCAGGCTTGCCCCTGCTTCCAGATCCCAGCTGCCTCAGAGCTGCATTGTTTGGTGTCTTTCTGCCTCACAAGGACTTCCAGATGATTTCTCTCCCCGGCAGCACCCAGCACTGTAGCCCCAAATAATTCCAGGGACAGCTAAGGCACTAGCATGGTATAAATACTGATTACCAGGCTGCAAGAAAGCATGATATTGTACTGACCACAGAATAGAGTAGTTTTTAGGGTAGGCTCTCCAGGAAGAAATTATTCAGTTGCTGCCTTAGCGCAGCCTGGTGCAGTGGTGCTCTGTCTCCCTGTGCTGTCCTGCAGCCTCCATTCACTTATCCTGCAGCTGCCTCCAGTCTCCAGTCATCACTAGGGCAAAGCAAACCAGGCACCAGCATGGGATTAATGCTAATTTAAGGGAAAAACAGGGAATAAATCATTTGTTCATACAGCTTGAGTGAAGTAACAGGTCTTAGAGGCAAAATAATAGACCATCAGATTGGAAGCTGTTAACTGCTGGCCAGTAGCAGATGCTGAGGGAAGGAAAGGACAAAGGTGTGCAATGTCCTATGTCTCCAAAATGCTCTCCTGCCTCTTTGTCAATGTCTGAGGGGCATCCTGGAAGAGATAGTGTCTTAGCATTTAATGGCTTTTATGGCCTTTCCTTCCCTGGATTTGCCTGATTACTTCTTGAAGCAACATACATTTTTTAGCTTCTGCAACACCCTTTGACAAGCTGTGTTTCACAGCTTAACTCATATCATAGAATCATAGGATGGTTTTGGTTGGAAGAGACCTTAAAGATCATCTAGTTGCAACACCCATGCCATGGCAGGGAGACCTTCCAATAGACCAGGTTGCTCAAAACTTCATCCAACCTGGCCTTGAACATTTCCAGGCAGGAGGCATCTGCAACTTCTCTGGGCAACTTGTTCCATTGTCTCATCACCCTCACAGTAAAGAATTTCTTCCTAATATCCAATCTAAATCCACCCTCTTTCAGTTTAAAACTGCTACCCCTCATCCTATCACTATATCCCTGATAAAAAGTCCCTCCCCATCTTTCCTGTAGGCCCCCTTTTAGTATTGGCAGGGTGCTGTAAGGTGTCCCTGCTGCCTTCTCTTCTCTAGGCCAAAGATCTGTCTCTTTTTTTTCCTTTCTTAGCTTCACATGTTGTTGGTAGAATTGTCATTACTCATATAGGAAGTGGGGCTTTCCGTACATTAGGAGAAAAGCACCACATAATATTTATACACAGTGTGTTTATTATTAATAACAACAATAATTTTAGAGCACAGGTTTGGGCATCTTCTTGGCTTCTTACTTAATTTCCTGTATATATGGAGTTAATGGAAGACTAAATGATGGTGACAGGTGGAAAATGGGTTTTGGAAGGATTACTTTCCATGACTTGGAGCTGCAGGACTGTGTGAGTTCTGCAAATTTCCTAGGGCTATGTCAGTGAAGTAAGTTATGATGACTTTCCTCGTAACACATGCAGCACTTTTTGAATAGCACACACAAATTCTCTGTAGCACTCTGGGTTTTGTTTTAATCATGTGCTGTATGCCAGACATTGACTCATCATTTGCCAAAGCACATAAAATGGTATTCAATCCTTATGCTTCTCTAGCTATACAGCTTTACAGATTATTGTTTTGCTGGTTCTTAGGTGATTATCTTACCCATACAATATTACATTGCATAAAACTGTTTCTCTTTATAGGAAATTGAGTTTGGATTGTGATTCATATTTGCAATTATTACCTAAATCCTTTCAATGATTAAAAATGACACAGCTAGTAAAAAAGCCAAAGTAATCTCCATCAATAATGTATTTGACCCTTGTTTTGAATTTTTGATAACCTGTACTGGCATGGTAGTCCCATGGGTAAGATCTCCTTGGAACTTCATACCTCTCTTTTCTCTGTGGTCACAAATAGTGACAATAAATTCATCTGGGAAAGATCTCTAGAAAGTACGAACTGACACAGGGATGGCTTGTGGCATCGAACATTGCTGGGATTTAATGCACTAACATTTCACCCCAAGGACTTTGGTCACATCCCTTTAGTGTCTCAGTCTCATTTCTCAATAGACAGATTTCTGCAGGATGGAGACACTCCTTCGTCAAACACTTCGAATCACAGTCTGAGATGAAGGTTGATGCCTGTCTCAGCACTGGGGAAGACAAAAAGACGATATATCCAAATCGGGGCTGGGATGCAGCAGTCATGATGAACCTGGGTTTTCCTAAAGGCTGACAATTGTTAACCTTTCTCTTTCTGGAAAAAAAGAAAGGTGTACTTACAACTACATACACAGAATCCTTCCAAAATTAGCTGCCTCTAAAAAAAGCTCACCAAGGCAACTCTCTGGATAGTGCATCTACAAGTTATAAGATCCAGAATTCACGAAAGCCAGGATCTTAGTTTTGTTCCCTGCCAGCCTGCGCCCCCCCGCCCAGGAGCTTGGTTTTAGCTACTTTAACAGTACCTAATTTTGAGAAAATACTGAGTTTTCACTCTTGAAGCTGGGTCCTGTTACAGCACTTCGGGCTATATACCTAAAAGCAGTAGTCAGGTCGGAGCTTCTTGACATCCCTTCTAAAATCATCCAGGAAACAAATGACTCCTCCATATTGCAATAGCAGCCAACAAGTAGTAAATTTTATGCAGCCACAAAGAAAGATACAGTTCCTGCCCCAATAGACTCACCAGCTGTTCGTAAGGTGTGAGGCAGCCAGTTGGTTACTCAGCATAGTAACCCTGCGCTCTTTCTCTGTCTGTGCAGTTATATATTTTCAGGGGTCTTTACTCACATTAGGACTTCAGTCAAAAGCGTTCTCCCTCATGTATCATCAAGCCTTGTGTGGAAGCTGCTACCTTTCTACAAAGCCGTCCTATGCAGTGCCGTGTAGTGCAGAGCCATCACCATAGGCATAGTTGTAGAGATGGCATTGAAGTCCTAACTTGTGATTGCAGACCCCCAGTCACTAGCATGAGCAAGGAGGAAAAAAGCAGCTTGACAATCCAGCACAGCCTCTGAGTGTTTGCTCTATAGGAAGAGGGGAGAAAAAGACAATCTTCTACTGATGTTCCTACAATATGAAGGCCTTGCACTATAACTTTGCTGATCAGTCCAGCACTCTTCTTTTTCATCTTTTATATTAAGCACAGACATTTCAGAGAGTTTAAACACTGCCCTCTCAGAGAACTTTTCTTCCAACCTGCCCCAATTGGAGCCTTGAAGGAGATTTTTCCCTCCAGGAAGGGAATAATGGTGTCATCTCTGCTGGCCTTGTTGACCCCACAAGACTAGAACAACTTTTATCAGTAGCTGCTTCTCCATGGGAGACCATCTCAATTCATCACAGAGAGAAAATTAAAAGCCTGGACACTGATTTGTTTTGGTCTGCTGTTCTTCTTTGCCCTTTCCATGGATCAGCATAGCACAGCTGGAATGTGACTCTAATAAGCTTCAAATGGTGTATGTAAGCTTGGTTTAGTTTTTAAAAGCATTTGGAGCTCTGTATGTGCAGCAAATTATGTGTAAAGGCATAATGGTATTTTCCTTTGGCAGGAGAGGATGACATAGGAAGGACTGGGCTAGATCCTGAGGACTTGACCAAACTGCTTTTGTATTGAGTCCCGTGACTTATTGGAACATCTTCATGAAAGGGAACCTGGTCCTGAACTGAAGGTTTCAGCAGTTTTAATAACCATCTCTCCTCTTCATAATCTCTTCCAGTGCAGTAAAATTGTTCTTAAAAAAAGAGTGTCGTAAATCTTATCAGATCAGAATAACCTTAGGCTTGCAGTGGTGATCTTTTTTAGTTGAAGGATTTGGAAGCAATTTTTCTAGATAATGTGAATATATTTAAAAAAAAATGTTTTACTGGATGTAAAATTTCTAATGATGTGACTCAGACTTGGCTGGAAACCTATCTCAGTTTCAACTGAACCTGTTGAATATTGTGGACATGCACATTCATTTAAAAATTAGTTCATACGTGTCCTTTGCTTCAACTCCCCCCCTCCCCGCCCCCGCAGTGGGGAGATGCAAAACTTTTACTGGTTGCAGAAAAATCTCACTAACCATTTCTTTAATGTTGTGGCTGATTCTATGTAGAAATAGGCTTTGACTGCTGACAAATGTTCATGTTTAAGCTCGGAGGAACACACCACAATTCTAGCAATAATGTGATTCTTTATTTAAATATTTGATTATTTTGTAGTACAGATGACAATGAACATACAAAGTAAATACTTTGAGTGAGGCATGACAATCAATAATTGAGGTCCAAAGGGGTTTATAAAATAAGTCAATATCACAGATCTGCCTAAGAGGTAGTTTCTGGTTGCATGCAATACTACTCCTTAAGAAAAAAAGAAGTAGAAAAACAAGGTTTCAAGTGCATAGAAATTAACTGAGAAAGTAGCAATCACAATCAATTTTTTAATAAAGTTCATTGACCTTAATATGGATTTAGTATGATGTAGTCAATTATCAATTTTGTGCTTTCACAGCAGTTCTTCATAGTTTGAAACAGCGGCTCTACACAGTAGTAGATGCTTGTCACTCCTTTCTTCCACTCACACAGCCATGCTTAGCATATGCATGGCTCACTGTATGGAGTGCCTATAGCATGCCATCTTTTATACCTGTGATTTAGAAGGGTGAGTGGCAGATATCTTGAATTCAAGCTGTGTGACTGATAGCTTTACTTCACTTACTTGATCTGATTTCTTTTGTAGCTGTGTCCTCGAGCTCGTATTATTTTCCCCTTTTTTCCTTTCCCTTCCCATAAAATAACATTTATACCTGCTGTGCAGCCATAACGGAAATGTGTGAATGGATAACAGTAGTGAGGAAAGCCTTCATCATTCACTCTATGCTTTGAGCAGATGCAGGGTGACCAGCTGTATCAACCTACTCTTAGGCTATTGATTATGCTGCCCCTGCTATAAACCTTTTACATCTTATCACAAGCTGCTCTGCCCTCTGTCCCATGTTGCTCCTGCTACCCAACAAA
Source organism: Leptodon cayanensis (assembly GCA_027564655.1). Lineage (NCBI taxonomy): Eukaryota > Metazoa > Chordata > Aves > Accipitriformes > Accipitridae > Leptodon > Leptodon cayanensis. The sequence continues at coordinate 26,887,597 of JANXJC010000007.1, read as the reverse complement.
ACAGGCACCACAAAGAAAGAGACTCTTCCACAAACTGCTCTTTCATTCCTTTAAATTTCAAATCCACCAAAAAAATGTTGCAATAGGTATAGTACCTGCTGCTTCTTGGGCTTGGCCCACTGCCATGGGCTGTCATACAAGTTTCATAAATAAGAGTGTGTATCTGTAAAAATTTAGACATTTGTGCATGGTTTATAATTAAATAAGACACAGCAAGCAATAACAGCTGCACTTACTGCCGTGCATTGTCAAGATGACAGACTGGAAGTTACAGTATCTATCACATGCTTTCATCTGTAAATCTGTTAGTCTTCATTATCATTGCTGGTTTCAACTCAAATACTAAATGAAATAGAGTCAGGACTGGGAGAGCTCTCAGTGCTTGATCTGATGTCAGCTCTTGGCCTTATGCGTATTTTAGGTTTCAGCATCGTTTCCGTAACACAGAAGGTGTTTTCCACAGGGAAGTCTGTAAGAGTGCAGAAATTCATGTACTGGGTTTTGGAGAAGGATGGGACAGTGGTGTGTTTTTAATCAATTTTTAGAGATAATAAATTAATTTTAACTGAATAATTTAGAAGAACTCAGACAACTACACAGTTCTGTATTTTCCCTTAATTATATCAAAACTCATAATGAAGAATAGGTATGTATTTTTACTATGACAGACATTGTCACTGATGATTCATACTCATTTTGTGTGTGTGCATGTGCATGCATTATGTTTTGATGTGTACATGAAGAAATTAGACCCTAACTCAAGTGATACAGATATACAGACTGAGTGCCTGAAAGTTCATATACCTGCTGAGCAAAAAAGCTCTGTTCCTTTCGTTTATCAGTGGCAGCTGCAAATTTGTTTAATGTGCAGACTAGCTGCATCTTTCTGCACACAGTTTTCCATGCACCCGTTAGAAGATCAGACAAAATATGACATGCAATAAACTTTTGGCCTTCTCTTAACAGCATTATTCTGTTGCCTTGAACTAGGAAAGTGTAGACTGTCTAAGGCTGAAAGCTGAGCTAAATCTGGGAGTGCATCATGAAACTTTCAGCATCTGTTACAATTCAGGAACGTCTCTATCATATGCACATAAATAATGATTTAAGGACAATATTCTTACATCTTGCCAGTACTGATTATCAGGAAATCATAACAGCTGGAATCGCTGGGGCTGTGTTTGACAGACAGTGGCCTTTTAAAGCATTGGTGTTAGCATGATATGGAGACTTGGAGCAAGATGTCTTTTCTATAGCTGGTTACTTGGACTGAGAAGTTGGAAACCAGAATTCAGGTCATGACAAGACAAATCTCTATGTGAACTTGCAAAAAACCTACCTGAGAGCTTTCAAAGTTCCTCACCCACTATTTGAACCGAGTTTTTTTCCTAGAATTAACTTTGTATCCTGAAATTCTTTTCTAAAGCTTGAAGGACAGAAGCAATAGAGCAGAGGTAAAGAGTTTTTCACAGTCCCAAGCAATTCAAGACTGGCCTCACCACATGGTCCAAAGTATTCTCTGCAAAGTTTTGTCTCAATTCAGGCTGCTACTCAGTTCTTATAAAATGAGAACCACTTTTTATCCTCATGGCAAGTTAATTGCTGGTCTGTGGCTACATTTTCCTTTTGCTGAAGTAGTAGTTTCCACCTTGTGCTGAGCTGTTGCAAGTGCTGGAGAGCCAGCTGTGGTGCACTGAGTGATTATGTTACACTGATATGTGTCAGCGTCTCCCTGCACCTCAACTATAAACAAGGACAAGCAGACTTTTAGGCTAATTTGCTTGATAAACCAACCAAGAGAGCCAGACGTCCTACCACAGACTTGAATGAAACTGCTGCTGCTTTGTCCACCTCCTTGAAATCTGATGCCCAAGCCCCGACCTGGGCTGCCTTACCCTTCCTCTAAGTTCTGGGTGGAGTAGGTGTGGTCTTACTGATCTTCTCCGTCACATTGATGAGGTGCTTTCTGTTGTGCAGAGGAGATGTGAGAGGACACAGGATGAAGGCAGTAGTTTGGCTTTCTCAGATGTTCCACTAGATGCTGTTAAAGGCTCAGGTTGGGAAACCGTACCAGAGACCTCCTAGAATGGATCTTTTTTAAGAGCAGTCCCATCAGCCTTGTGTTAGCCTGAATGATGAGGTCAGAGGAGGAACTTCTTCAACAACATTGTGAAAACCTTTGTATGCACAGGGGCATAATCCGAAAAGTCATAAAAGCACTCCACGAAGGACTTTAAAATGACAGTGGAGCTATTTGGATATCAGGAGCTGCTTGTATACTTATTAATGCTGCAGTTCAGGTTTGTACTTATACATGTGTTTAAGCACTAGGTACAGACTCAAGAGTTTTGGTGTTCGGGGGACCTCAAGGAACTGCAGCACCAGTCACTGTTTCCTATCCATGGCTGGAACACTCTTACCCTTCACCCCCACATTAAATCTCTCGACTCTTAAAAACCTTCTGGTGAGCGGGTTTTCAGCTATGAGGAAAGAACAGAAATAATTAGAGTAAGCTTTGCTATATAGTGTCACTCTGGGGATCTCTGCTGACACATATGAAAATAGCTAATGTGCAATTGATGCATCCCTAAGGAATTGCAGAGGTCAGTGGGCCATGGAAATAATATCATTGTATGGAAAGCCAAGAATAATTCCTCCCCAGCCCAGAAGAGAAATGATTAGTTATCACCCATCTCTTTGACTCTGTATTTTGTTGGTTTTGTTCTTAAAAACCATCCCAAAGCCTAATATTTGCAATACCAGAGTAATGAAAAATACCTCTCAGTATATAATCTGTGCAAATGTGGTCTGATATGAGACTGTGAGTATGAACAAAGGCATGATTACACTAGGACTTCTGGTGCATGTGTTCTTCTATGCCTCTTCACTTTGCAACAGCTTCATTTAAAACCACAACAACAAAAGCCAGATCAGTTTTTAAACATTAGGGCAAATATGAAAAGTCAAGGTCTAAGGTACAATTAAAATAATAAATTTCAGCATAGTTTTTATCCACAGTAGATGCATTAATTTGTGCTTTGCTCCAGGCTAGTGGTTTTCAACTAATGACATCTAATTATATTAAGAATATTACGCCCAAATTAGATATTTAAATACTTAATTCCTACTGAAATCACTGGGAGTTAGATCGCAAAATACCCTCAGTGTAACGGACTCTTTCTCTCAACATCTCACTGGTATATGGGAGGAAACATTTACTTTATATAGTGTCTTATACTACTCATGGATCACCTCGAGCATTCTGGAGTTGATCCTCAGGTGGCAGAAATTTCCATAGCTGCTCTGAAGTTAATGGAGTTGTAACGACTTACCCTAGCTGACAAACCGTCTCAAAGAGGTTACAGCATAATCCGGCAACTTGGTTTCTATCTAGGCACTTAGAGAAGTAGCTTGATTTTCAGAGGTGTAGATGTATTGTCATCCTTGTATTCCTGCCTGTGCTGAACTACAAGACAGGATCCGAAGTTCCAGTTTGCCTTTCAAAATAAGCCCTTTAAGTAGCTGTAACATGAGATATTTCTGTCCCCAAATTTGAATTTGGTTATGGGCGGGTATGTTTTTATTGGTCAATGTACATATGTGGCATATGGTAGCTCATCATAACCTGTGTTAATTTTATTCTGGCACCTAAATCATTGCAATTACTGCAGTGATAAAGGATAGAAGCATTAACAGCTCTTCAGAGGGAATAAACATGTATATGTTTAAATCAAAGTTTCACTAGAACAGAAGATTTTTATTACTTCTTCTACTACAGTGCAAATAGGCTTTTTTGATGGAAAGCAGGCCAATTTTTTCCTCATCAATTGATCAAGAAACAGAGGAGATAATTACAAAATCTGAGGAGAGCAAAAAAGAGATTTATTTCAATGAGAGAATGTAAAACCAGTTTTAAAGACAGTCCTCTGCATTTCCAGCAATAATGGTAAGGGCTGGATTTTTTCCAACTAGCACAGGTTGATGGAAGCAAGAAACAATAGAAAAGTATCTGTAAACACATCCCTTTATGCCTTAAAATCTGTTTATTGACAAAACAGATTTTCTTTTTTTCCCTCCAAAACTCCACTTTGATTGCAAATGAGGCAATTTTTTAAATTAAATTTCAAAGAAAGCCGGGAAGCAAGAGAAATATTTTAGTTTTTCTTGTAAAGAACTGCCCACTGCAAGGTTATATGAAAACTTTCTGAGAAAGAAAACAGTTTAAATATGGATTCAGTCTATTATAGATGAAGATCCCACCATTTTTAGAGCTAATCCTGCTTTGTGGTGGGTCATCCACAATCCTGTATTGAAGGGTAGACTGATGATTTAACATGAAGTAGCTTTCAAATCCCTCTTTCATACACTGGTTAAATTTGGTGACTGGGACAAGTGATCCTCTTTCACAGTCCATTTTTGTGGGAGATTGTATGCTATTCAAAATGTGTTTTCTCAAATGTTTGGGAAGTTTTAGACCTCTTTAAAAATGAGACCTCTTTGCAGAACTTTCCTGGAGCATTTAAAAGCATCGCTCACTGGCAGTAAACACAGAGGAAGAATGTTTGTTTCCCACCAAGGTATATGGGCTTGTGGAATTACCACTGATAACTTACCACTGTGAGCTGGAAGCTAGAGAACAATTTCCCAGAAGCAATGGTGGGCTCCTTGGATGTACTAGGTCTTGTCCCACTTGTTTGCATTTGCAGCATCTTCTTGGACTATCCTTGGAACTCCAAACTCTAGAGAGAGCACCCTGATCCAGTCATGTGGCAGTGATATCACTGAGCTTTAATGAATGTTTCATGTTTGTAGCTTGGCTGAGACCAGAAAATATCTTGCAGCTGCAGTGGATGCTTGGTTTTTCATAGAAAAAGGGAACTCTGAAAGTCTCTGGTCTAAACTGCATCTCAAAGGAGAGCTAATTTTTAAAGTTAGATCCAGCTGTTAGATTACTATATGTAAGTGTGCTGACATATATGTGGGTAGGTTCACTGCTTTGAAGAGTTAAAGTGAATACCATCAAGGAGAAATCAAGTTTGAAAAAGGTCATGTTTCCCAATGAAGACTGACTTCATCAGGTCAAGAAGTATGGTGGTAGCAAAGTCTTGTCTGGCGAGTTGATGCATGATGATCTGAATACAAAGTCATGCATTCAGCTGCCAACATATGAATTACACTGTTGTGTAATTTCAGAGAAAATCCATAAGATTTAGGCTGTTAAATTGCTCAGGTGTTGTGACTGACTACACCCTTAGGGGTGGAATGTGACTCATTGAATAAACCTCTACAATGGAATAACTCTCAGGGGAGGTGGGCAAGGGTGATTGTGCCCATGCAACTCAGAGAATAATGCAAAGAAGCTGACTTGATATCAACACAAAGGGGATGAGAGGGTGGCCATTTTTTTGGATAAACACCTATCAACAGTTGAGTAGATCAACTGGTGGTGTAATTGTCTCCCTGAGTTAGGGAGACCAGCATGGGAGGAGGGAATATGTTCTTGTTGTGTTGGCTCAGGCCAACATACAGTACAAAAACTGAACTAGCAAAATCATTTCAAAGAGAGCAACAGGCTTGAGCTGGCTTCAACCCAAGTATTCCTTCCTGGTGACTGGGGATGCCCAGTGTCATGACAGTGAGCATATTATACAGACCAGTAATGGGGATCACATTGGTATTGTGATTGAACTGTATATTGTAATTGCTAGATTTTGCTATGTGTAACTTATATCTATATTGTGTTTTCAATATGTTTTGTATCACTGAGTGTAACTTATATGTGTATTGCCTTTCCACTATGTTTTGTATCAGAAAATCAGAAATCGGGAATCCTGTTTAACATCAACTGTCTTCAGATAAGTAAATTTGATATTAAACATTACGCCCTCCACACGTGGAATATCTAAAAGAACCTGATCAGTGAGTATTGGACTCTGACAGGTGTTTTTGAATATATAATGCTAAATGCCAAAAATATTACATCATCTGACTGTGAAAAGTCCCATCCCTGTCAAGGTTTGGCTGCATGAAAACCGGTCAACTCAAACCCAAAACACACTGTGCAATAAAAGTTAAGGAGGTAAGCTGAACACTTGTGACCAAATATGTTCACTTACTTACTTCACAAAGCCAACCAAGAGTACCTCTGCAGAAAGCAGCCTGACCTGGGAACTGCAAGCATGCAAACAATGCCTGTGTGAATTAGTGCTAAACCTTGAATCTTCTGTGCTGATCCAAAAAGATGGGAAAATGTTTATGCTTGTGCCTAATTATGCTTTTTCTCGTTTAGGCTGAGAAAAGATGTAGAAATAGCAAACATCTGACCGGCTGTTTTGACAGCATTTCTGACCCATTGCGGTGTAGGCTTCTGTAATTGCTAGCACTACAAGGCATTTCTTCTGATGAGTAGAGGTCTTTATCTTTTCCAAGGGAAAAAAGGAAAAAAAGTTGTACTACTTGTCAATTGTATAGTGCTATATTGGTCACAAAATGACTATTTACAACAAATTAATTGAAGAAAAGAAAATTATACGACAAATTTTGCAGCTAAAATAGGCTTTGTTCTGGCTGACATTGTTCATAAATCTGACTCCTATAAACAACTCTAAAAAGAGCTTGTCTCCACAAATGGTAAAGCTGAGTCAGCACATATTTATGAATAGAACTGAGTAGAATATTTCAGTTGGAAGGGATCTACAAGGATCCTCTAGTCCAAGTGCCTGACCAAAAGTTAAAGCATGTTATTAAGGGCATTGCCCAAATGCCTCTTAAACACTGACAGACTTGGGGCATTGACCACCTCCCTAAGAAGCCTGTTCCACGGTTTGACCACCCTCTTGGTAAAGAAATGCTTTCTAATGTCCAGCCTAAACCTCCTCTGGCACAGCTTTGAACCATTCCGACGTGTCCTATCACTGGATACCAGGAAGAAGAGATCAGCACCTCTCTCTCCACTTGCCCTCCTCAGGAAGCTGTACAGAGCAACGAGGTCGCCCCTCAGCCTCCTTTTCTTCAAACTATACAAACCCAAAGTCCTTACCTATTACTCATAGGACACACCTTCCAGCCCTTTCACCAGCTTTGTTGCCTTCCTCTGGATGCACTTGAGTACTTCAACATCCTTCTTGAATTGTGGGGCCCAGAACTGCAAACAGCACTCAAGGTGAGGCCACAACAGCACTTAACACAGTGGGATAATCACCCTTTTTGATGGACTGGTTATGCTGTGTTTGATGTACCCCAGGATGCGGTTTGTCCTCTTGGCTGACAGGGCACACTGCTGACTCATATTGAGCCAGTTGTCAACCAGCACCCCAAGATCCTTTTCTACAGGGCTGCTATCCAGCCACTCCTCTCCTAATTTAGACTTGTGCCTCGACTTACTCCACCCTAGGTGCAGAATCCAGCATTTGGACTTGTTAAATTTCATCCCATTAGTCGTTGTCCAATGCTCCAATCTATCTAGACCCCTCTGCAAGGCATCTTCTCCCTCAAGACAGTCAACAGCACCTCCCAGTTTGGTATCGCCAGCAAACTTGCTAATGGTGCATTCAAGTGCTGCTTCCAGATTATTGATAAAAATATTGAACAGAACTGGCCCTGGAGTTGAACCCTGT
>JANXJC010000007.1:26810759-26826739 GCA_027564655.1 Leptodon cayanensis | reverse complement strand
TCAAAAATGGCAGATTGGTATAGAAGAGTGTAGGATGAGATGGCGTTGCAGTTTCATGGACACTCCTAATGATGTCACCTTTTTAAACCAGCACTTATATTTCCTACCATGTCTTATAATTTTGATTTTTAAAAATTTATAAAGGAGATGTGTTAATATGTGGCCAGTTCACATAGATTGACAGATTTTAAAATAAATGTGGGAAACCAAACAGTGCTGAAATTTGAAAGAGGGCAAGCAATCAGGAAACACAAAGTGCAATTGAAAGCAATGTATTGATAACTGTCACCAGTTTTGGAAGGACCTGCTTGTCCCCAGGTCTATTGTTAGCTGCATCTTTTCTGTTGTATTTGTTTCTTTGTCACTTGAACAACAGTAATGCTTCTCGGCCTATCTTGAGAAATGTTATTATTTACATACAGAAATTCAACTTCAGGTTGCGCTTGGAGTCTCAGGTTATCCCAGGAGTTGCCCACTAGTGGACAGGTTCTGCTAATAAGCCTGTCATCATTCTGTAGTACTCTTAAATAAATGCAGAATACTTGGGAGTTAGGGATATTTTATTATTGTATCTTCCTTTCTGCACATTACTCAGGAAAAGAAAGTCCTGTGATATCAAATGATTGGATGAATTTCTATGACCTCATCCTGGAAGAATAGGATGTTACAGTAAAACACTAGAGTAAGTTCCTAGCCGTGATAGTCGCCAGGGCCACAAAGTAGATTTACCAGAAACACACACTGGCTTTGGTTTGAGTCTGCAGGAAGGATGAGGAAAGAGCCCCTTTCATGTCACCACAGTAGGCTCATCTCAGCTTTCAGACCTCCTACTACAGATTGGGAGAATGGCCCTCAGAGGTGCCCGGTTGTCTCTGCTGACCGCAGCCAGGGTTAAGAATACCTTAGAGTTCATTGTTTACATTGTAGGTGGGCAAAGCTGAACAAAATAAATTCAAAAATAAATATGGCTCGACTTGATGGTAGCATCAGAGACCATGGCAGAGACTGTGATGTTTTTTTCCTTCTCTGAAGCTTCTAGAAGTGCCCAAGGTGACACTTGACTATCTGTCTGAAGTTTCTGTCCTGTCCCTAATCTCCAAAGTAGATAAGGGTCTTTCAGATTAAATCAGTAGCAAACTCCAATGGACCTATAGGAGTCACTAAAAGCTGTCTTTTTGATGGAGAGGTGGTATTTCCTGAAAACAGTTAGGAGTCTCCATATCCTCTTGGCACCTGTTTCATAAGATTCCCCTGACTAGGAAAACATCATCTCCAACTCTCTGTCCTGGTTCTCAGCTTTGAGACCTGCCTGAGGCAACTCACTTGTCACATATGGGTCCAAGACCAAAACTTGGCTTTATTGTAGCTGGGCTGGGGGCAGCACTTACAATCGTTCTTGATGTTTTTTCTGTCTTTCAGAGGAGAATAGCCAAAACCAGCTGGAGCATAAAAGCCAATCCCAGAGAATACCTGTGGTCACTTTCAGATTAATCTTTTGTCTTCTAAGAGAGGATAGGTTTGGTGATCTCCTTGTTTCTATACAACTACAAAAATACTTTGTCTGATTATAGAAGAGCTATATTTCTTCCTTTTTTTTTTCTTTCACTTTTAGAATCCTTTGATGTATAAGCCAGACAAATGACCCCACCTCTCCTCAACTTAGCCTGTCATTACTGACTCAGATCTCAGCTGTGTGTGAGAAAAACAGTATGTTTTAGGAAGGCTCAGAAGAATGACTGTTTGCTCATTTTTAAATGACAGTGTAGATGCATCCAATAAAACTATCAATGGTTAGTAAATTGAAATTATTTTCAAGGACATACTTCCACAGTGTTCATAAGGATGACAGTCTTACAATTAGGTAGCATGTCTTTTTTAAGCAATATGAGAACGGCTGATACTATTCTTACAAGGTCTATGCATTCTTTTTGTCTCTTTCATTTTTTCCCAGAATAGCTGTCAGCTCATGACTGTTTGCTCAATACCTGACAAATGACCAAGAAGTCACCTGAAATGTTCCAGAGAGAGATGGCAGGCTCTGTATGGGCCAGCAGTGCCATGTGTAATAGACTGTCATAGCAAAGCATTGAACAAAACAAAAATCCAGGCACATTTCTCTCAAGGATTTTTTTTTTCCCAACTCTTTTGTAATTATGGCCCTTCCACATTAATGTTTTTAGCAGATGCATTGAAGATCTTCCTAAATCATCTAAGTAAGTAACGGCAAAGGCAAAAATTAAAAGTAAAGCGCCCTCCAAGCCTCCTCATCATCTACTGAAGCAATTATTTCTTCTTCAAGTAAAAGGAAAATTTTTTGTCTTGATGAAGAATTTATAGAAAAAGGCACAAAATTCCTAGTGTGAGAAAGTATGCCCTCAAGTCTTTTTCTAGGTAGCACCCAAGAACAAGGTATCAGCATGATTTAAGCACATATTTAATGGATTTTTTACTTCAATGATGAATATATAGTTTAATCTTTTCCTCAAAAAACACCATGACTCACAGTCACCAAATCCAGAAGGGTAAATGTGTTTATGTAAAATGGAATTAAAAGAATATTTACAGTTACATGTTCAAGGAGACGTATAAATGTTCTTTCGCTGCATTCAGTAGCTAAGCCTTATTCTCCACTTCGTAGAAATTGTTTAAGCTAGTTTATAAATGTACAGTTTCTTGTTAACTAAAACATCTTAGTTGACATCTCCATAGCTAATCAGCTGTGAGGAAGGAGGTTGGCAATGTAGTAGCTGTACATGATAGGCGTCTTTGTGATAAAAATATATGTCTGTGCAGATAGAACAGAATACCTGTTCTACATGTAGTTTCGTGTAAGTGACCGCTGTTACTAACTGTATGTGAAAGATTTGAAAGCTTCATCACATCAGACACAGCATACAGTCTGTATAGATAAGTTAAAATGGATGAATGGGAATTTTGATCTCAGAGTTAAATTTACTGAACTTTTTACAGTTTACCAAGAAAGAAATGCAATACGGTTTGTCCTTTTGACCCTAATGGAAGCTTGGCAGCCAGGTTTTTGAGATGGAAGATGGAAATACTCAGTTTCGTGTTGCTGTGTGTAATGGGCAGCTGCCCGAGACACTGTGGTCAAACTCGCAGCATGTGCATGCTAGGGAGAATTTGCAATCTTGATATGAAAGTCTTCAAAAGTAAACTGGAAAGTCCATCAGAGGGCTCCTTCTCTGCTGCTGGTTCAGAGAAAGACAGGAGTGGATATGCAAGGTATTTGTCAAGCTTTCCCTCTTTCTGGTGGGGTTGAGGCTAGTCAAAAGATGGCTGTACAAAACCACAGTGAGATGCCTGCAGGATAGTGATGAAATGGGAAGCTACTGAGGAGATGCAGAGGATGGTGTGGGTTTTGTGATTCCAGTCTGTATACTGTCCTCTGTGCCTGTTTCCATTGTATCCGAGTATGTACCAACTTCCAGTGGTTGCTCTCCAGGAACAGCCATGTGCTGTCTTCTACAGCCTTTCAAAGATGACACTGAAATGCAACCCAGTGTTTGTAGAGTGACAAGCCTTTGTCATTTTAGTTTTCAGGCCTGCACCTGCTAGAAAACTTAAACAGAGAAAGACTGGGCTTGTTTTAGCATGTCACTGAGTTCCAGTTCAGGCTTTATAAAACTTTCATTTCTCAAAGACTGAGAACATCACCCTAAGTCCAGGGTTCAGCTGTCTGAATCAAGGCCTGTTTTGGTGCAGAGCAGCTGTGTGAACTTAGTTCAAATTTACAGGAGAAATTGTTATTAAGGTTGTGAAAAAGACCATGAACTGAAGTCATACAAGGTAAGGAAAGCAAAAACACTGAATGACTGCTGAGACAGGGCTAGTCATTCAGCTTGAAGATGAAAAATACCACCTTGAAAAGCTATAAACCCCAAGGACTAGCAGAGAATAGGAAGACAGCAACTGAGCAACATCAAGAATCAGACCATTCCATGAACCACCAAAGGTTTCTCCTTCTCCACCTGCCTGGCTAGGCTAGCAAAAATGCAGCATCTCATTAGGGTGGTAAGCATGTTAATGTCCAGCCAAATACCTCATTAGTCCCAGCTAGTTATTGTGTAAGCCAATAAATATATTTTGTGTGCTTTTCACTTGTATTTATCCTGTTTGCAGAGTCATTCTGCATGTGGTAATAGTTTCCCCAACAAAGAGGTGGAAGGTTACAAGTATTTAGCTGTTCATACATTGCTGTTTTGGGTTTGTGTGATGAATGGGGGAGGGGCTGCAGGTGTGGCTCCTGCTAGAAGCTTCCCCAGCTCCAAGTCGGACCCGCCGCTGGCCGAGGCCGAGCCCATCAGCAACTGTGGTAGCACCTCTGGGAGAATGGATTTAAGAAGGGGAACCTGCAGTGGAGAGGGGATTGGAATGTGAGAAATACCTCTGCAGACACTGAGGTCAGTGAAGAGGGAGGGGGAGGAGGTGCTCCAGCTGCCAGAGCAGAGATTCCCCTGCAGCACATGGTGAAGACCATGGTGAGGCAGGCTGTCCCCCTGCAGCCCATGGAGGTCCACGGTGGAGCAGATATCCACCAGCAGCCCATGGAGGTCCACGGTGGAGCAGCTGGATGCCCAAAAGAGGCTGTGACCCCATGGTAAAGCCTGCGCTGGAGCAGTCTGTGACTGAAGGACTGCAGCCCACAGAAAAGACCCATGCCAGAGAAGTTCATGAAGGACTGCAGCCTGTGGGAGGGACCCCACGCTGGAGCAGGGGAAGAGTGAGGTGTCCTCAACCTGAGGAAAAAGGAGCGGCAGAGACAATGTGTGACAAACTGACCACAACCCCTGTTCCACATCCCCCTGCTGCCGCTCAGGTGGAGGAGGCAGAGAAAATCGGGAGTGGAATTGAGCCTGGAAAGGAGGCAGGGGTGGGGGGAAGGTGTTTTTAACATTTGGGTTTACTTCCCATTATCCTTGTTTTGATTTGATTGATAGTAAATTAAATTGATTTGGGTTTTTTCCCCAAGTTGAGTCTGTTTTTTGCTTGTGACCATAAGTGGTGAGTGATCCCTCCCAGTCCTTGTGTTGACACATGAGTGTATCTTTATATTTTCTCCTCATCATACCACTAGCGGTCCCGGGGAGAGGAGTGGGCAAGCGGCCCTGTGGTGCTTTGTTGCCGGCTGGGCTTAAACCATGACAATTGCCCACCATTAGCAAGGCAAATACAGTCAGGAATTACTGCTTGCTGTTAAGAGTGTAATTCACATCAAATACACCCAGAACATCTGCAGTCCTTTATGTAATTAAAAAAGAGAGAATTAAAATGAAGAATGCTTGATAAAACTACCTAAAGTGTCTTTCATTATAGACTGGCCCTTAGAAGCCTTTGGAGTGCTTCAGGGACCACTTCATCCTCATGTGTTGTCACTGGTTAGGGATGCTCATCTGTAATGTTTGATTATAACTTCTGATACATGTCCCAGACCAGAACTGTAATGACTGTGTGGGCAGTTACCGCACTGTCCCAATCCAATGTCGGGGAAGGTTTTGATATGATCCCAAGAGCAAGATTAAGCCACAAATGAGGTCAAATGCCATATACTCAAAAGAGTTTTTATTATCAAAAGTAGGAAATAGTAGCGATAGGATAGAATGGAAGAAAAGGCAGAAATCAAGCAAGCAGTCGGGATAGAGTTGCAAGGATAGTCACCACCATGGATCCAGTGGCGTCCCGTTGGTCCTCAGTCTTCAATTCTTCGGTGGTAGGTGCACACCACAGCTTGTCTCCACGGTTTTTTTATAGGGCATAGTTCGATGATGCATGCACATACATACTGTTCACGCACTGTTCACCCACTGCAGGTTTCATCTATCATAACCTTCGACCTTTGCATGATCAACACTAGGAACCAGTATCTTATCCCAAAGACTACAGTTTCCATGAGAATGGTAGTCTCCACATTCCTGCATGCTTCGTCGGGCTGCAGCCGGTTTCCTCCCCTGGATGCCTCAATGGCCTTGTATTGTCCTTATGGACAGAGGAGTGTCCTGCTTAAACAGGCCATCCCAGAGACAAATGGCTTGAGATAAATAGTTCACAGTTCAGTCTCTCACATCAAACAATCCTTGAGATGAATGGCTTGAGATGACAGTCCAATCTCTCACACCTAACAATCTTTGAGACAAACAGCTCAAGGTAACAATTCAGTCTCTCACACCTAACAATCTTTGAGACAAACAGCTCAAGGTAACAATTCAGTCTCACACCACCCTGTGGCTCAAAGATTGCTTTGGGCCCCATGGTGGTTTTGAGAAAAGATAGCTATATAGAAAAGCCAGAAAAGAGCATTTCATACAATCTGTACTACCGACGGCGCGGTTCGACGCACTGCGTGAATTTGTTTAACACCGTCAGGTGAAACCGTAGTTACAAATTGCATATTAGTTACAACATGTTGAATCAATTGTACAAAACATGGAATGATACATGGTAAGAACAACAACATGGCAAAACCACACAACAAGTAAAATAGGATTTGCTTAACCCATGGACCACCAGGGAGCCAGGAAAACATATCAATATCCCAGCCTTTCCATGTCTGGACAGGAACATGGGCCAGCTTTCGTATTCCTGCGGTAATTTGCTTAACAATTTTCCCACTGTCATCAATTTTTAAACAACAATTAGAGTCATTTAGTTAACCACAAACACCTCCTTCCTCAGCTAGTAGGTAATCGAGAACTATGCAATGTTGTAATATTGCTGTTCGTATTTGTGTGGCTTGATCCGCCAATAGATCAAGGGCACGGGCTGTCTCATTAGTAATGATCTCTAGGACAGCTTGTAACCGGATGATGCGATTTAGATTATAGATAGGTTCTCGAGCACTGCTAACCCACTTGTTGGGGTTCCGGGTGGTCCATAATGTAGCAGGTCCATAATGTTGTATGATACATTGAGGGATCCACTCGTGTTTGCCCCAGGTTTGACCACTCCCACCCACTATAGAGGTATCAATGGAATGCCGATATCGATTGAGATCATCATATACCTTAACACCCAGTCCCTTCCCTTCATCATCCGGGAGCAGGAAAAACAAAGGCCGAATTACCCCCACATAACACACTCCAGTCCAATTTGCTGGTAGCCATTTGTAGGCACAGTGGCCACACACCCAATAGTGACCCTTTAAGGCTCATGCACCATTTTCAAATGGACCTAGAGATGTTTGGGGAATCTGAAAATACATAGTATTGTCTACCCCAAGGGAATGAAATAGAGAAGTTGTTCGATTTCGTGTGCCTGAGATACAGCAAAACCATGCCCCTGTTTTGTTTTTCCATAGACAACAACTCATGGTGTTTAAGGCCTGTCCATAGTGCCTCAAAGATATATTTGGACCTGTTTGATCCAAAGGTGACCAAAAGCTGTCAAACAACTTCTCATTTCCATCTTCACCCACTCATGCCCACCGTGTGCTGGTATGAGTACGATCAGAAAAGCTATAACAATGGTTTCCATAAGTATAGGTCCAGTTACATTTGCTATTTCCCACAGGGTACCACCCTTCTGTGTTTAGTTCAGACAATACTCGCCTTGGACTGGGTATTGTATTGTCCAGGGCTGTGAGTCTTCACTCCAGTAAGAAACACTTTTGACCTCACTGTAATTACTCACTAACCATTCTGGAAAAATATGGACAGCAGTCCATGGCCAGCTTTCCAAACCTAAGGGTCCACCACATAGCCAACAATTAGTCAGATTAAAAGCGTTGGCCACTTGCTGGCCTAGAGCCATAAATTCATTTTGCCACCCCGAGCTGAAGAGCGGGGCACAGGAGTTTCCCCAGATATTAAAGGCGGCGACAATGGTCGACCAAAACAATGTCTGCAGTAGTATGCCAAACATCCTATAAATATTAACAAAGCAATCACTGGCAAAACCACACAAACAATCAACAGCTTCATGTATTCCTTCAGGCAGGCTCCAGAGTCTTCAGCTGAAAGAGAAAAGAAAAACAGACTCGGTTCGTTCTAAGGAACCAGAAGCAAATTGTATTAGAAGGATGGAATAATCCACCTGGTATTGATTTATGTTTTTTTCCATAAGCATCTTTTGCTTTCCAAGTGTATTTATTCATCAGGGTTTCCAGTACCAGACGTACAGCTCCCACCGTGGGGAGTTCAACTAAGACTGGCAGATACCATTCTGCACAGAGGCTCTCTGGGCCACCCCGTCAGGGGGAAGAGTCCCTGCCAACACTGTTTTGATTACTTTAAACGGGCCTCTAAGCACTCTTGATTTTTGCCGCTACAAACAGCCTTGGCTTAGAAGATACATGTATCATACATATAATTATACCAATTTATATATTATTAATTATATCATAATACCTAATATGCATCACATATTACTATCAATATGTGACAGTATATAATTAAACAATATTGTTTAATAAAAACTTTTATTAACTCAGTAGGTCTACATTATAAAACAGAGTATGCATTGCATCATGCACTACAGAGCATGCACACACATACATACATGGATAGGTACATGTATAGGTGCACACATGTATGCTTACACTACACATACATGTCATGCATAACCTATTAATGCATATTGTATCATATTAATAAAACAGTGCATCTGTATAAATACACAAAATATGTATATATACATATATATAAACACAATTTATATGCAACACAGCACATGCACAACCTACAATCCATCTGCTGGCACACAACAAACCAACATAATACACAGTACACTGCACACCATACAATACACAAATTCTAGAACACAGACTGCATATACCATGCTCACTATTACACAATATTACATACACCATATCCAATAAACATACAGAGACACACAGACAATACAAGGTATTAAATACACAGCTAGACACATCACAGCACTCGCTCAACAATAAAACCTCTTGTCTCATTTCCTAGTTGGTGCTGCAAAACTATCACTAGAAGCAGCACTCACAAGGAGTCACCCTTAAGAACAGCCTACAAAAATTCCACCTAACCCTTTTTTGTCTGGCATTTTAATCTGATCCAATGAGGAAAGGGTGTTGGGGGGCGGGGGGTGTACATGTCATTCCTCCCTTCCACCAAATTCCTAAAAGTTTTACTTCGCTTGAGGGTGTTTGTATTTTCTCTGGTGGAATTTTCACCCCAAGCTTTCCAAGTGAGAAATTATATTATCCTGAGATTTTTGAACCTTTTCTGTTTCATCCCCACCCACAAGAATGTCATCAATGTACTGATAAACACTGACCCCCCTCCTCTGTCTGAATTGCTTCTAGCTCCTGCGCTAACGCATGATGAGCTAGAGTGGAGGAATGCTTATACCCTTGTGGGAGTCGGGTAGAAGTAAATTGCTGACCCTCCCAAGTAAATGCAAAGCGATCTTGATCCTCTGTTTGCAGGGGGACCAAAAAACACATATCTTTAACATCCACTGTTGCCATAATCAGGTGGGCTCATTCCTGGATTGTAGCTATAAGCTCAGCAATATTCGGTACCGCAGCTGTGAATGGACCTGTATTTGCATTAAGTCTGTGATAATCTACAGTCAATCTCCACTTGCCATTAGGTTTTCGCACTGGCCACACCGGGGAGTTAAAAGGAGAATGGATTGGAATCACGATACCCTGTCCCTTTAAGTCCTCTAACACAGGCGCTATTCCCTCTCTGGCCCACAAGGGTATCGGGTAGGGCTTAACATTTGTAAGCTTTGAAGGGGGAAGCAGCGGTGCGGCTTGTAACAGCCTAATATATATTGCGTGTGCTCAACCCCTCTGGGCTCTGCTGTGGGCGCAGCACTACCTGCCTCCGTGGCACAGCATCTCTCCTGCGGTGTGACCCCGAGACCCCTGTGCCCTGGCCAGCAGCAAAAGCCCCTCAGCTCAGCCCTGGCGGCACAGCTGGGCATGGTGCTGTTAAGCTGCTGCTTTGGGCACTCACCAGGCATCACCTGCAGCTCCTGCATCCCCCGACGCTCCTCGGATGCAGTGGGCTCTGATGCCACTCACCCAGGCTCAGGACTGGCTGCTCCTGGCTCCTCACTGCGCTGCCATAGCACTGCCTGCAAGGGCAAGAGTCCTGTGAGGACCCAGGTTCCTGCAGGGGTCAGAGTTCTGGTCCCCAGTCCCAATTTCCTAATCCATGCCTTCACTGGGGGATAAACAGCCCTGGAGAGGAGACTCCAGGGTCTCCTGGAGTGCCGTGGGGTCCCTGCAGCCCCTGCCAGGATGCACTGAGGGGGAGAAGGGCCCCAAGCAGGAATGACTGACAGGGGACCCCGTAACAACCATCACAGTGGGAGGGAAGATGGGGGTCTGCAGGATCCCTATGCTGGGGACACAGGGTTTACCTGCCACTGGAAAGGGGGGACCCCAGCACTCATAGTTGGGTGGCTTTGAAGACCTTGACCCCAGGTGCTCTTAGCTCATCCATGAGCTCCCAGAGCAGCAGGGCTGTCACTGAACTGACCACCCCAAATCATGCAGCTGCCTGTGCCATGCAAGGAGGTTCAGACCCAGACCTCCACCCCTGCTCCATGCCTGGTGGGCTGTGGGTGATGGGGTTTTAGGACCAGCAGGCAGGAGCAAGCAGAGGTGACCCAGCACACCTGTGGGCCATGCACAGACCAGCACAGTGACATCTGTCCCCACAGCAAACACACACACTTGTCAGCTCCCAGCTCGTGCCACAAACGCCTTCTCCTGCTTCTCTGTGCACATGTGTTTTGAGTGTGCAAATGCATGAGTACGGACCGTCAGCAGGGGCACAGCCTCACCCCTTCATGCCAGGGATGCAACAGTGCTGCGGCCACTGCAAAAAATGCAACGGGAGTTGAGGGGGAAGGTATTTTTTGACTAAAACCCACTCCTGTTCTGAAGGTGCCAGGACAGAAGCACAGACATGCCAGAGCCTGAGAGCCCTGTGCAGCCCCAGCCAACCACCCGCTCTGAACAAAATGCACCTGTTAAAAGCAGCAAAGCTTAGACCAACCTGAGACAGCACTCGGCGGCTGCAGAGCAACCCCAGCCTTAGAGCTACCTCTTCCCTGTTCTTTTCCATAGCAGGTAATGGATAAACCCCTGCACACGCAAGCCCCAGCGAGGTGCAGATTGTCCCAGCTCTTCCACCACAGCACACTACACCCAACACCCACAGCCGCAGCTGTGGGCATCTCACGCCACAGAGAAGCAGCTCCCACAGGACAGGCTCCTAACAAGGTTTGTGCAGAGGAAGCTGAGTGGTACTGCAATCCCCACACCATCACCATCACTCTCCAACTGCTGCATTCTGTGTCTTGGTGCTAGGGACAGTCCAGGCAGAAACAGGGATGGATTCAGTGCTTTCAGGCCTCTCCAAGCACAGGCTGATGCTGTCACCAGCTCTGCATGCTGCCAGTGTTCATGGAGAGCTGAGCTGTCTGCAGCAGTCTTGGCTTTTGTTTTGTTTTATCTTCTCACTGAACTTTGTGGTCGGTCTCATCCTAGTGTGGGTCTGCAAGAGAAAGTCTCCTTTATCTGATAACCTCCGCATTGCTCTGACTGCACAGCATATGAAAGTATAACGTTGTCCTCCAGTGCCTGGGGACACCGCAGAGAAATAAATAACAATCAGGCAGGAAGACAAACTCTGCTGTTTACTGCTGGTGTTACCCAGGGAAGGGGGAATCAACCACAATCAAGGCAACCCCCCTCATAGTGCATTTCCCAGGGGCCAGGGCACTGGCCAGGTGACTCCTGCCTTCAGCAGCTCCACAGGTCGCAGCAAGGATGGTGACATCTGCAGTGGGACAGGAGAGGAGGGTCAGTTAGCAGGGCCATACCTTGCCACACCACACTGTGTGGGGTTGTGGTGTGGGGTGTGTGTGTCTCCCCACCACTGCTCTTCCTCTCAGGCAATGCTTTCTCCTTCCTCGAGCCCACAGCCCAGCACCCAGCTTATGGCTGTCGCTACCAGTGCAGCAGGCCCAGCGATTGGTCACTGACTGGGATGTTGTATCTGGTGCGGTAGAGCATCCTCATGGCCACACTGGGGCCACACAGACAGCACTTGTCCATGTCCCTGGCCACTTGGCACCCTAGGCAGCTGAAGGAGAAGGCTCCGCAAATACCTGCAGGACAGTGAGACATGGGCTTGGGTGCAAAGAAAGCAGAAAGTGGGGAAAGTCAGCTGGAGATGGGGCCATGGGAGCTGTGGCTCTTGACATCAGAAAAGAGGTGCTCCACCACTGCTACCCACAAAAATGGGGTTTGCAGCAGGGGTGATGCTGCAGAAAGAGGGGGGAAACACCAGAAACATATCATGAGCCAACACGAAGAATGAGGGATACATGTATACTCACACACACCAAAGTCAGAGCAGCAGTCCAGCAGCCCTGACTGCCACTCGCCTTCCCGTAGGGCAGCCAAAAGCTGAGGCTGGACTGTAATCACGTGGTGGGAGGCCATTGCCTGCACAGTTGGGTCCCTCCAGGCAGTTTGTGGTCTGAAAGGAAAAGCCGTTAGAGAAAGATGCCACAGGTGTTTCTGAAGTGGGTGTGTTGCTCAAGCTGCTGCATTTGAAGACAGAGGGGGCAGCACAGGTTCCTGAGGGGTCCCCACTGCCAGGGCACTGCCACCCCTGCTGCAAAGTGGGGGACACAGTTCTGGCAGGAGCTCCCGCTGTCCTTTGCAGCAAAGACCTCTCCAAAACTAGCCCCCCACCAAAGGCAGCAGCACCTCATCCCCCTGCCTATGCAAGTAAAATGCCTCTGTAAAAACAGAGGTCCTTCTGCTTCAGAGCCTCAGTCCTTCAAGACTTCAGTCCCATCTTCCCATCTCCAGTTCATCTTGCACCATTATCTGCTTAAAATGGTATTTTTATCATGTTCACAGTGTCCCAGAGCTACTACAGCTTGGTCCTAGCTTTCTCAATCTCTCAGTAGTCACCTTAATCTTTGCTTTGTTCCCTGAGCATCTCAGCCTATTTGCCTTTGCCTTCCCCTCTCCCTTCCTCCTTCACCTCCTTTCTTAGAAGGCTTTAAGACAGTGGGTTTTCCTTGTCCCTTTCTGTCACCCTAAGCCTAGTCACCGGTTCCCATCTGTCCTCCACTTGCCTGTCTGTGCCAGTGCCTCATCCTCCTCTTCCTTGGTTCCCTGGGGCCACCATGGCCCTGGAGCCCTGCTCCTGCCCATCCTTCCCCAGTGAGGGGCTGCAGCCTCTGAGAGCAGCAGAGTTCCTGTTCCACAGCACTCTCCCCAAACCCACCTGACCCATGTAATGACTTGTCCTGGTTTTGGCTGGGATAGAGTTAATTTTCTTCTAGTAGGTGGTATAGTGTTATGGTTTTGGATTTAGTATGAGAATAATGTTGATAACACACTGTCCCTCCCTGTTGCCCCTACAAGGCACGGCACCACCCTCTGCCATTCTCACTTCAGCTTTGGAGCTTTAACTTAAAAAAAAAAAAAAAAAAAAAAAAGAGGATGCTTCCATAGGAAATCCCATACAGACATACTGCCTGCCCTGTGCACAAGCTCAGCACCACTCTCTTAAGCAGCACAGGGATGAAATGCAAAGGCTCCCATGCTCTTACGGCTACAAGGGCTTTCTCCTGCTCCCAACGCACAGCCACACATCCTCAGCAAAGAAATCAGTGGGAAAGCAGCCTGATCTTTGACCCCATAACTGCGGGCTGCTGCTCCTTTGCTGAGGCGGGGTCCCAGGGCAGCTCCCCGGGGAGATCCTCACCAGCCACCACGTTCCCGTACAGCTCACGGGCATTTCCGTGATGGGCATTACGGGTGTTTAACAGAGCACCTTCCCATAGTTCGTGTCCTGCCTGCCCCTGTCCAGCTTTGACACGTTTGCCCCGCCTGCGCAGGCAGCACCACTGCCTGACTGGGTGACGGCTGGGGGGGGGTGGTGCCTGCTGAGCAGCCCTCCCCTCCCTGCCCGGGGGCTCCCTGCCCTTGTGTGACAAGAGAGTGCCTGGGTTTCGGGATGCTGGGAGGAGCAAAGAGAAAAAGAGGCGAAGCATTTATGTTTTGAAGCAAGGGCCGATGGCATTAATCCCTATAAATTCTGTTAAAAGACTATAAAGTAAATGGGATTGCTTTCACATCAGAATTACATATTTATGCAGAATTTAAGTATTAAAGACAAGGAATATGGTGGAATAAATACGTTACTATGCCCAGCACCCAGATAGATGATGCTATCTAGCACATTACCCACGGCCAACACCAGAGAGATACAGGCTGTGGCATTGCATTTGTATTGACTATTGTCGAGAGGTGGCAAAGGGGTCAGTGGCTCTGCCAGCAGCTCCTGCAGCTCCCCATCATTTACAGACTGGCCCGGACACATCTCTGGTGTCAGACACAGCCTGTTGCTATATGGCCGACCCTTGTCCCCTGGTAGTACACAGAGAGGAAAAGGGGTGTTGAATTATGTTGTAAAAGGGAAGAAAGCTTGTAAAAAGTCTCCACGTGATTTGCTCATGATTTTTTGCAGCTTTCTGCAGGCAGCAGAATTGTGGCTGGGCTGACCCTACCTGAGACACCGCTATCTGCTCCCATTAGGTGACAAGTGGCCTTGAAGGGCAAACTGACAGCTGGTGGGATTGCTTCAGTCACTGGCCCTCACCAAGGGTTAAGACAAGGGTGTTTTCCTGCTGCTACTGAACAGGGCTGTTGACCAGTAAAAATGCTGCTGTGCCTTCTCTGGGGCAAATCACACAGCTGTTGGCAAGGACTTTTGGAGTGAGTGCAGGCAAACCCACCACCCATGGGTGCAGCAGGGGCCATGGCACCCATTGTCCCTTGCTGGACACCTCCCACCTCTGCCCCAGCCAGCTGTCCCTGCTCGTTCACGCATGAGGCCCCAGGTAATTCCCACTACCTCTGCAGCAGATCTAACACCTCACGGCAGGCCAAAATGGCAGCCCCTGCAGAGAGCCTTTGGCATGGGAGGATTTGAGAAGAAGCAGGAACCAGGAGGGGACAGACCACGGACAGGCCGTGCAGTGGGGACACCAGGCAGGGACAGTATGGGGGTCCCATGCAGGGACAGGGATGCCCAGCAGTAGGCAGGAATACAGGGACCACAGGGAGAAGCATGCGCAGGAGCAGCCGCAGGACCCCACCAGCCTCCTGTGGCAAAGGAGGCGCTCCCCCACCACCAGATAACAACATTAAGAGCAGTGCATGGTGAAAATGCAGCCGAGTGGTGCTCACCACCACACACACACTGTGCCCTTTGCAGGTAAGGCTGACCACAGACTTTCCCTTCCTCTCCCCAAGAACAAGTGCATGACATCCCTGTGCAGACAGAGGCTGCAGTGCAGAGCAGGCAGCAGCCTGGAGAAGCCTCCACCACACTCTGATCTCCTGAGAGGTGGCCTGGGACCTGCACACCACAAACGTTACCCCGAGTGCCCCGAAACCTACAGCTCCATGGCACCACTAGCAGTGTTGGAACAGCTGATGGGAACTAAATGGATCTTGAGGTGCGTGCAGCCACATTTCACTGATAACCAAGGTCATAAAGCAGAATTTTGTTATGTATAGGCACATGTACATGGGCACAAACAAACAATACAGTGAAAAACCTGCTGTCCTTTACCTCCGCTGCACACTTCTGTCAAGATGCCTGTCAGCCGCACCCAGCATGCTCTGGTTTAGCTCTGAAGTAGTTTTCCAGGTACAAAACCACCTCTGTTTCCACCCCTTCCCCTTCCTCAGCAACACCGCTTCAGCCACGAGCAGTTTCCATAGTTTTGTACCGCAGCTCTTGCTGAAGCAAAGCCAAGGCATACATACCTGCTGAGCCACCCTTCTCTTGAGAGGCACACATCATTTTCCTGGTTCTCATCCTTTATATGCACTGGGTGCTTGTCACAGTCCACTCGGTGGACTCGTGATGGTTCGTTTGCTACAATCTCGAAAGTGCAAAATTAAGGTGACCAACACCAAAGGGGATAGCAGTAATCACACA
>JANXJC010000007.1:26795341-26810659 GCA_027564655.1 Leptodon cayanensis | reverse complement strand
AATCAGGAAACACAAAGTGCAATTGAAAGCAATGTATTGATAACTGTCACCAGTTTTGGAAGGACCTGCTTGTCCCCGGGTCTATTGTTAGCTGCATCTTTTCTGTTGTATTTGTTTCTTTGTCACTTGAACAACAGTAATCCTTCTCAGCCTATCTTGAGAAATGCTATTATTTACATACAGAAATTCAACTTCAGGTTGCGCTTAGAGTCTCAGGTTATGCAGGAGTTGCCCACTAGTGGACACGTTCTGCTAATAAGCCTGTCATTATTCTATAGCATTCTTAAATAAATGCAGATATTTGGGAGTTAGGCATATTTTATTATTGTATCTTCCTTTCTGCACATTACTCAGGAAAAGAAAGTCCTGTGATATCAAATGATTGGACAAATTTCTATGACCTGATCCTGGAAGAATAGGATGTTGCAGTAAAACACTAGAGTAAGTTCCTAGCTGTGATAGTCGCCAGGGCCACAAAGTAGATTTACCAGAAACACACACTGGCTTTGGTTTGAGTCTGTAGTACGGATGAGGAAAGAGCCCCTTTCATGTCACCACAGTAGGCTCATCTCATCTTTCAGGCCTTCTACTACAGATTGGGAGAATGGCCCTCAGAGGTGCCTGGTTGTCTCTGTTGACTGCAGCCAGGGTTAAGAATACCTTAGAGTTCATTGTTTACGTTGTAGGTGGACAAAGCTGAACAAAATAAATTCCAAAATAAATATGGCTCGACTTGATGGTAGCATCAGAGACCTTGGCAGGGACTGTCATGTTTTTTCCTTCTCTGAAGCTTTTAGAAGTGCCCAAGGTGATCCTTGACTATCTGTCTGAAGTTTCTGTCCTGTCCCTAATCTCCAAAGTAGATAAGGGTCTTTCAGATGAAATCAGTAGCAAACTCCCTGATGAACCTATAGGAGTCACTAATAGCTGTCTCTTTGATGGAGAGCTGGTATTGCCTGAAAACCGTTAGGAGTCTCCATATCCTCTTGGCACCTGTTTCATAAGATTCCCCTGACTAGGAAAACATCATCTCCAACTCTCTGTTCTGGTCCTCAGCTTTGAGACCTGCTTGAGGCAACTCACTTGTCACATGTGGGTCCAAGAACAAAAGTTGTCTTTATTGTAGCTGGGCTGGGGGCAGCGCTTACAATCGTTCTTGGTGTTTTTTCTGTCTTTCAGAGGAGAATAGCCAAAACCAGCTGGAGCATGAAAGCCAATCCCAGAGAATACCTGTGGTCAGTTTCAGCTTAATCTTTTGTCTTCTAAGAGAGGATAGGTTTGGTGATCTCCTTGTTTCTATACAACTACAAAAATACTTTGATTATAGAAGAGCTATATTTCTTCCTTTTTTTCTTTCACTTTTAGAATCCTTTGATGTTTAAGCCAAACAATGACCCCACCTCTCTTCAACTTAGCCTGTCATTACCTACTCAGATCTCAGCCGTGTGTGAGAAAAACAGTATGTTTTAGGAAGTATGTAATTTTTAAATGACAGTGTAGATGCATGCAATGAAACTATCAATGGTTAGTAAATTGAAATTATTTTCAAGGACATATTTCCACAGTGTTCATAAGGATAACAATCTTACAATTAGGTAGCATGTCTTTTTTAAGCAATATGAGAGTGGCTGATATTATTCTTACAAGGCCTATGCATTCTTTCTGTCTCTTTCATTTTTTCCCAGAATAGCCGTCAGCTCATGGCTGTTTGCTCAATACCTGACAAATGACCAAGAAGTCACCTGAAATGTTCCAGAGAGAGATGTTAGGCTCTGTGTGGGCCAGCAGTGCCATGTGTAATAGATTGTCATAGCAAATCATTAAACAAAACAAAAAAATCCAGACACATTTCTGTCAAAGATTTATCTTTTTTTTTCCCCAACTCTTTTGTAATTATGGCCCTTCCACATTAATGTTTTTAGCAGATGCATTGAAGATCTTCCTAAATCATCTAAGTAATGGCAAAGGCAAAAATTAAAAGTAAAGCAGCCTCCAAGCCTCCTCATCCTCTACTTAAGCAATTGTTTCTTCTTCAAGTAAAAGGAAAATTTGTCTTGATGAAGAATTTATAAAAAAAGCCACAAAGTTCCTAATGTGAGAAAGTATGCCCTCAAGTCTTTTCCTAGGTAGCACAGCACCCAAGAATAAGGTATCAGCATGATTTAAGCACATCTTTAATGGATTTTTTACTTGAATGATGAATATATATTTTAATCTTTTCCTCAAAAAACACCATGACTCACAGTCACCAAATCCAGAAGGGTAAATATGTTTATGTAAAATGGAATTAAAGAATATTTACAGTTACATGTTCAAGGAGACTTATAAATATTCTTTGGCTGCATTCAGTAGCTAAGCATTATTCTCCACTTTGTAGAAATTGTTTAAGCTGGTTTATAAACGTACAGTGTCATGTTAACTAAAGCATCTTAGTTGGCATCTCCATAGCTAATCAGCTGTGAGGAAGGAGGTTGGCAATGTAGTAGTTGTACATGATAGGCATCTTTGTGGTAAAAATATATGTCTGTGCAGATAGAACAGAATACCTGTTCTACATGTAGTTTCATGTAAGTGACCGCTGTGACTAACTGTGTGTGAAAGATTTGAAAGCTTCATCACATCAGACACAGCATACAGTCTGTATAGATAAGTTAAAATGGATGAATGGGAGTTTTGATCTCAGAGTTAAATTGACTGAACTTTTTACAGTTTACCAAGAAAGAAATGCTACATGGTTTGTCCTTTTGACCCTAATGGAAGCTTGGCAGTCAGGTTGTTGAGATGGAAGATGGAAATACTCGGTTTTGTGTTGCTGCATGTAATGGACAGCTGCATGAGACACTGTGGTCAAACTCACGGCGTGTGCATGCTAGGGAGAATATGCAATCTTGATATGAAAGTCTTTAAAAGTAAACTGGAAGGTCCATCGGAGGGCTGCTTCTCTGCTGCTGGTTCAGAGAAAGACAGGGGTGGAGATGCAAGGTATTTGTCAAGCTTTCCCTCTTTCTGGTGGGGTTGAGGCTAGTCAAAAGATGGCTATACAAAACCACAGTGAGATGCCTGCAGGATAGTGATGAAACAGGAAGCTACTGAGGAGATGCAGAGGATGGTGTGAGTTTTGTGATTCCAGTCCGTATACTGTCCTCTGTGCCTGTTTCCATTGTATCCGAGTATGTACCAACTTCCAGTGGTTGCTCTTCAGGAACAGTCATGTGCTGTCTTCTACAGCTTTTCAAAGGTGACACTGAAATGCAACCCAATGTCTGTAGAGTGACAAGCCTTTGTCATTTTAGTTTTCTGGCCTGCACCTGCTAGAAAACTTAAACAGAGAAAGACTGGGCTTGTTTTAGCATGTCACTGAGTTCCAGTTCAGGCTTTATAAAACTTCCATTTCTCAAAGACTGAGAACATCACCCTCAGTCCAGGGTTCAGCTGTCTAAATCAAGGCCTGTTTTGGTGCAGAGCAGCTGTGTGAACTTAGTTCAAATTTACAGGTTGTGCAAAAGACCATGAACTGAAGTCATACAAGGTAAGGAAAGCAAAACCACTGAATGACTGCTGAGACAGGGCTAGTCATTCAACATGAAGTTGAAAAATACCACCTTGAAAAGGTATAAACCTCAAGGACTAGCAGAGAATTGGAAGACAGCAAATGAGCAACATCAAGAATCAGACCATTCCATGAAGCACCAAAGGTTTCTCCTTCTCCACCTGCCTGGCTAGGCTAGCAAAAATGCAGCATCTCATTAGGGTGGTAAGCATGTTAACGTCCAGCCAAATACCTCATTAGTCCCAGCTAGTTATTGTGTATAAGCCAATAAATATATTTTGTTTGCTTTTCACTTCTATTTATCCTGTTTGCAGAGTCATTCTGCATGTGGTAATAATTTCCCCAACGAAGTGACTGGGAGGTGGAAGGTTAAAAGTATTTAGCTGTTCATACATTGCTGTTTTGGGTTTGTGTGGTGAGTGGGAGAGGGGCTGCAGGTGCGGCTCCTGCTAGAAGCTTCCCTGGCTCCAAGTTGGACCCGCTGCTGGCCAAGGCCGAGCCCATCAGCAATTGTGGTAGTGCCTCTGGGAGAACAGATTTAAGAATGGGAACCTGCAGTTGAGAGGAGAGTGGAATGTGAGAAATACCTCTGCAGACACCAAGGTCAGTGAAGAAGGAGGGGGAGGAGGTGCTCCAGCTGCCAGAGCAGAGATTCCCCTGTGGCACATGGTAAAGACCATGGTGAGGCAGGCTGTCACCCTGCAGCCCATGGAGGTCCACGGTGGAGCAGATATCCACCTGCAGCCCCTGGAGGACCCCACTCTGGAACAGTTGGATGCCCCTAAAGATGGCTGTGACTCCATGGGAAAGCCTGAGCTGGAGCAGTCTGTGACTGAAGGACTGTGGCCCACAGAAAGGACCCATGCGGGAGAAGTTCTTGAAGGACTTCAGCCTGTGGGAGGGACCCCACACTGGAGCAGGGGAAGAGTGAGGAGTCTCCCTCAGGAGGCCCCTGAGGAGGAAGGAGCGGCAGAGACAATGTGTGATGAACTGACCACAACCCCCATTCCGCATATCCCTGTGCCACTCGGATGGAGGAGGCAGAGAAAATTGGGAATGGAATTGAGCCTGGAAAGGAGGCAGGGGTGGGTGGAAGGTGTTTTTAAGATTTGGTTTTACCTCCCATTATCCTTGTTTTGATTTGATTGGTAATAAATTAAATTAAATTGATTTTGTTTTTTTTCCCCAAGTTGAGTCTGTTTTTTGCGTGTAACCATAAGTGGCAAGTGATCCCTCCCTGTCCTTGTCTCGACCCATGAGTGTATCTTTATATTTTCTCCTCATCATCCCACTGGGGGTCCGGGGGAGAGGAGTGGGCAAGCGGCCTTGTGGTGCTTTGTTGCTGGCTGGGCTTAAACCACAATTGCCCATCATTAGCAAGGCAAATAGAGTCAGGAATTACTGCTTGCAGTTAAGAGTGTAATTCACATCAAATACGCCCAGAACACCTGCAGTCCTTTATGTAATTAAAAAAAAAAGAAGAGAGAATTAAAATGAAGAATACTAATAAAACTACCTAAAGTGTCTTTCATTATAGACTGGCCCTTAGAAGCCTTTGGAGTGCTTCAGGGACCATTTCATCCTCATGTGCTGTCACTGGTTAGGGATGCTCATCTGTAATATTTGATTATAACTTCTGATACATGTCCCAGACCAGAACTGTAATGATGGTGTGGGCAGTTACCATGCTGAGTTTGTACATCTCTCTGTGTACTTACTGTATGTTTAGGTTCCTATGCACAACCACTTTGCTTCTGCTGAACATTTCCCTTGACCATAAGCAAGCATGGTGGCACTATTTACGGTGCTGTCAGTTTTTAGTGCAATCCTCTTAAAGTGCTAAGAGGATTCCAATTACCAGGATCACGATGCCACTACTGGCACATAGTATTGAAAGCAAATTGCTGTAGACTGCATTCACTGAACAATACCAAACCCTTTCTTTTGACTGCTGAGCCAGCAGCGGGCCTGAAGAAGAGAACCAGGCAAAAGCATGGTATGAGGCCTCCCAGTTCTATTTATACAGGAACCTGCAGAATATCTGTCAGTCTGGGTTATGCAATGAAGCAAAAGTTAGTTGCATTCACACAACAGCTATATCTCACATATAAAGGGTTTTATGGCAACTGGGGCACTTTAAAGTTTTAAAGGGCAGTTGGTTAATCAGAACTCGAGTAAGTCACCTATTCAGTCTGTACAACTTTGTCAGGGATTTCCCAGGTGTAACAGCTTCACCAGTAGACTTTTAATACAGGGATAGGGAAGGAGAAAGGTAGCTTGTTTCCACATACACATTTGTCAGTCACAGTGTTCTCATTGCAGCAGTTCTGAGGAAGTCACTCTTGACCCTAGATCAAATGCAAAACAAGGTAGGAGCCTAATGCATCTGTGTCTGACAGCATACTATTCTCAAAGCATATATGCAGTTTAATATAGATACATTGCTCTCATTATATACACAGTGTAGAGGTGTTCTGTACATGTATAATGGCTATCTGTTATGTAGGGATCTCTACCAGCCCAGTGCTGACTAGTTTAATGGTTTGGCTGCCAAGTCTCCAGAAAGCCCAATGAGCCACTAGATGAGAGAGAAGATGACCTAATAAATAATGGTCTACTGCCCAAAACTGTGGACTCAACAGGTGTTATGTGAGAGAGGGCTTACTTGAAAACAGAGGTGTTGTCCCCTTCTCTCTTTCACAGAGGCCATGAGAGAGGATCAAGGGTGCCCGCATCAGAGGAGACTGTGTGTCTTACTGATCTTGCTGTATTTTACAGAAGTCCTTCAAAAGCAGCAGCAGGTGCCAGTAACAGTGACAAGCATATGCAGTTTTCATTGAGTGGTTGAGGGACATAATAAAAAATACTAGAGCAAATAGCTGTCTACCCACATATTGTGCACATTTGAGTTATTAAGGTCCATCAAAATTGACTAGTGGGCAAAAATACTTCTATAGTAAAAAACTTGCATTTGCCCTTCATTTCAGTTGTTATTACTCCAGCTCCTCTACTGGGGACTATAGAATATGTTGTCATCTTCCTCTCCTTTATCAGTAGAGCAACTCCTGTTGCTTGACAGAAATTGAAAGGTTTAGGCAGTAGTTCATTTTTCAATACTGACATATGCGTCTATGGCAAGGCCTTTCTTTGGATTGCTCTTGGCTTGGCTCACACTGCTGCTGGATGAGTGACTGGCACTGTATTTCTCTCTGCATTGTAATGCTGTTCCCAGGGTGGCTGGAGTGTGGGGGTTAGAAGTCAGGACTTCCACACTCTCACCTGTTTCAGGAAGGCAGGATGGTCTGGGGCTTATGGAGGTCTTGTAGACATGGGAGAGTTGTGCTTGATCCTGTTCTCCATTGCAGCATTCGTATATGATCTGAAGGGAAGTTACTGGGTGAGGGATTCTTCTTTGCTTTAATCAGGGAAAGGTTAAGTGTCTCATTTTACATTAGGTCAAAAAATTTAAATTAGGTGTTTAGACACCCTATTCAGACAATAGAGAAAGCTACAGGTCTGGAGAACAATTCAGCTGAACTTTAATCTTAATCTCCAGAGTTAACATAGGATGAATCACCTTATTGAACTGCCTCTCTCTCCTTTAACTTAGATGAAATGGATCTTACCCTTAGTCTTTCTCTGATTTCACTTCCTACCTGAAAAGTGCTTCACACTTTTCTATCAATAGTGCTTGTCAGGTACTCACGTTTTAATAGTGTTGCAGACCTTAGCTACCTGTATAATTTAATCAAATTACTCTGCCCTTATTAATTATTTGTCAGCCACACTCAGTTTTTCTAAATTAAAGCAAGGTACATTAATTTCATGCACATAGTGTATCTGAATCGCAGCAAAACTAGCTATGGGAAGGCTTTGGTTGATTGATAGACTGCACAAATTCTTGTCTGCTCTAAAAGAAGATCAAACACAACAGAAGGACTTGAGAGCTGATAGAGTTTGTAAAGTGCTAGACACACTTGCCTGTGGAAGCAGTGGATTCAAGATTTTTATGAAGAAGAGAAAAAAAAATCTGTTAGATTTGAATGATTTCAGGATGTTCTTGCCTTTGGGCAGTGAGGTGGATCAAGGACCTTTTGTGGGCCCTTCCACCCTCATTTTGTAAAGACTGAATTATTACTTTTATTTCAAAAATAATGCAGATCATCTGGTGCTCTGTGCTTTGACTTCATCCCTCTCTTAAAGTGGTACAAATGTAGCACCACTGAATGTACTTCAGAATTCACTTTGCGAATAAAAATTATCCCCATACATTAAGTAACCACATCTGCAGTGCTTTCCTGGTAGAGAATTGGTCAGATGTTAGAAACCTAAGATTCTTGTTACTGAGCTTTAGACATCTCACTTATAGTTATCTACCTGTAAGGTAATTGTGCAGGCTCCCCATAGGGAGGCAGAAGCATCTCCAGATTCATCCCATTGTAAGACAACTATCTAAAATGGTTGAGATTCATCACCGTGGAGGCGCATGTCTCTCTAAACTGAATATAAAGGGAGGCTAGCCAGCTAGCTTAGATCTAGACAACTCACTTTTACACTTCTGAAGCTAGATTAGGTGGAACTACCCCTTTAGTAAAGACTGCATTTCACCAGTAAAGTCATACAACCGATACTTACTTTGTCAGCTGCACGATACTTTTTTTTTATGAGTCAGGAATTTGAGTTAGCATTCAGCTCACCATTTTGCTGTTTACCTTACAAGTAATGTCCCTGCCAATTGTCTTTCCTGCTCCATTAACATTTTTTGACAGCAAATAAACATCATAGATCTTGATATGTCTTACCGCCTAGGGATATTATTCACAACTACAGCAGTGCTGGCTGCTTGGCGCTTCCCTTTACTACT
Source organism: Leptodon cayanensis (assembly GCA_027564655.1). Taxonomy (NCBI): domain Eukaryota; kingdom Metazoa; phylum Chordata; class Aves; order Accipitriformes; family Accipitridae; genus Leptodon; species Leptodon cayanensis. The sequence goes on along the minus strand of JANXJC010000007.1, from coordinate 26,802,245 downwards.
CCAACAACCTTTTCCTCTGCTTGTCATAGTAGAACAAGACTCAGTGTGGCAGTGTTTTATCAGTAGGAAGTGGCTTATAGTTACAGCGAGCCTTTGGCGCTGATGACAGAAATATATCACGGCTCAGTACTCAATGCAAAAAACTTTTACCATCAGAAGCTCTAATTGTAGAACTGGGTACAGAGTACACAGGGTACAAGTGGTTTGGTGCTGCTCCTAGCAAACCTAGCCATTCTGCCATGAATACTAGCTACCAACACTAATGTAACTGCAGCAAGGGTAATCCTGATAGGGAAATCCAGGGCAATATATTCTGTCTCTTTATGGCAGTAGGTATCAAATCCAAAGTTTCTCTTAGTAAGGAAGTCACACTTTCTTTGCCCATTTGTCTAAGTTCAGTGTTGCCCCAAAGAAACCCAAAAGTCAATGCACACATCATCTTCTAGAGACAGAGTACAGCAAACCCTGCATTAATGTATGGTTCCTATTCGAGTCCTTTCAAACATCCATGTGTCCAAGGCTTGGGCTACAAGGTTATGGTGACACTCATTACAGCCAGTTTTAGCCTTCTGTAACTTACGCACATAGGCTAAAATGGTTGTCTAGACTCCCTCTATGTTGAGCAAAGACATCCAGAGAGTGGTTAATTCCGTGTTTGAGTAAGCATGTAAAATAGGTGGAGTTCACCAACCCTGGAGATCCTGTCTGGTTTTATTGATTAGCAAGGTCCTGATCTGTAGCTTTGAGAAACCTAAAACTTGGTGACTTATATCCTACCATAAACACACAAAGATATAAATGGTCTGTAACTTTAAGATTCTTGTACTTCAGAGCAGGTTGGACTTAATACTATAAACTTCTTAAAATCTAGGAGAACACTGCAGAAGTTTGGGATGAATGTAGGAAGTGTGATACTTACTTTTATTACCTAACTCCTTCCCCACCCACCCCAGTTGCATTTTTGACATGTCACAATCCATGCTTTTTGGGTTTAGGTCTTTGCCAAAAGAGAGAGAAATAATGACTGAAAGGAAACTCAGTTCACCTGTAGATTTGGAATACCTCAAACTTCAACATGCCTTACATCCAGGGGCCACAGCTGATCTGCTTTCAAGATAAATATTTTTTTCATGGAATGGTTTTTGGAGCTAAAGCCAGCATCTTGCTTTGTCATGGTACTATTAGGAATTCAAATTTGGTTCCAGTTGTCTACAAAAGCTCCACTTAGAGGTGGTAATAACTGTTGCAGACAAGACTGCACCTGCTTTATAAATACAGTTTCACGTAATAGCCATGGAAACATTTTGCAGCAATCAGCCACTTCATCTTCCTATAAAAGTGAAATGAATTTACAATCCCTCATGGATGAAAATCTCTTTATCTAGGGCCTCCCATTGTTGTGATTTTGTAATAAAATAATCTGTACTGTCAACAGGTCTGTTCATCACTAACAAGGTGTCAGTAAAGGACTGGGTGGTTGTAAAAGGGACCCACCAGAATTCATCCCAGCCCTATTAAAAAATACAGACACAGCTCCTCGAGTACTTCGAAGAACAGATAAAACTGTGAATACAGACAGAAGATCAAACAAATTCTAGGCAGCTCCTTCCCCCAAAAGAGTTAATTTTGCTTCTTTATGAAACAAGTTAAAAGCAAGGGGCCTGATTCTTACCTACAGAGACTCAGCAGAGTGCCGATAGAAAAGTAAGACCAAGGAATGGGACAGGAAGACATTGGTGCTCTCTGCAGGCTCTGTACTGTATGCTGGCAGAGCAGGGTGAGGAAATATCTCCACTGCCGTTCAAGTGCGGGACAAGGAGAAGATGTAACCTGAGTTGTAGATCTGAGCATTGCTACCCTGGGTTCAAAGGTGTCGTGGTTTCGGCTGGGATAGAGTTAATTTTCTTTCTAGTAGCTGGTATGGTGTTATGTTTTGGGTTCAGTATGAGAATAATGTTGATAACACACTGATGTTTTCAGCTGTTGCTAACTAATGTTTAGACTAAGTCAAGGATTTTTCAGCTTTTCTGGCGCAGCCAGCAAGAAGGCTGGAGGGGTACAGGAAGTTGGGAGGGGACACAGCCAGGACAGCTGACCCAAAATGGCCAAAGGGATATTCCATACCATGTGATGTCATGCCTAGTATATAAACTGGGGGGAGTTGGCTTGCGGGGTGGATTGCTGCTCAGGAACTAACTAGGCATCATTCGGCGAGTGCTGAGCAATTGCATCGTGCATCACTTGTTTTGTATATTTCAATTCTTTTATTATTATTATTGTCATTTTATTATTGTTATTATTATCATTACCATTTTATTCCTCTCTGTTCTATTAAACTGTTCTTATCTCAGCCCATGGGTTATACTGTTTTTTTCCCTCATTCTCTCCCCCATTCCTCTGGGTGGTGGGGAAGTGAGTGAGCAGCTGCATGATGCTTAGTTGCTGGCTGAGGTTAAAACATAACAATAGAGTCCACAGCAAATGGAGAAATGGTAAGCCAAATGGAGGGCTCAATCTGGCCTGTGCTCTCTGCATCCAAGGCACTACTGTGGACATGAGCTTTCTTTCTTAAATTTCCAAATCCTGTGCTAGCACTTGAACATAATCAGCATGGCCAAGGTTGAACATGGGTTCAGGCCCTTGCTTGGCCAGTGTTGGCACCTGCTGTGATAGGAACAAACTATGCCCTTCTCAAACAGGGAAGCTGTAGCTGCTGCTCCTCTAGACATCCTTGCTTATCATCTTCAACATCTCTGTGACCAAAGAGTCAGGGATTCGGGGATTTTATCCAATTTCAGAGCAGTGGCGCACAGCAGTCTAGCAGTACCTTCCCCAGAAATCTCTTGCCTCTACACATGTCAGACTTAAGTATGTGAGACAGTAAGAAAACAGGAGCTGCAGACCCCTTTATTAAAGATCCACAACTGTCAGACTTTACTATTTTGGCTTGGGAGTAGGTGCTTACTGGAAATGTAGGCTATAGCCCAATGGAGAAAATGAAGACAAACCCTCTTCTCTCCCCAGCCTCCTCTCCCAAAAAAAAGTCTTTTGAAATATTGCCATGGTACTGCTTAAAAGGTCTCCATGGTGCTGTGAATTTGAATGTCAGCAGATAATTAGTAGACTTAATTATGTGCAGAGAGCAAATATATCCAAGTGGCACATAAACAGAGTGAAATTCTCTGTGTCCCTGGTATGCAGAACTGCCTGTGGATGTTACATTAGGAGGTGGATACTGAGTCAGGAAGGCTTGCAATAGAAAGATGAGGACAGTGGAGAAAGTCGGGTGTTGTAATACTACCCAAAGAGGAAAGGGAAAGGAGTTCAGCTTTCACTAATTGAAAAACCAGAATGCTAGAAAAGTCAGATTGTTAATGGAGGAGGAGGAAGCTATGCCCCTTGAGAAGTCCTAAATGGCTGGAGTTTTTAGCAGTGAAAGGATGGGATTTGTCAGGGCAGAAAAACAGACGGGGTTTGTGGAGGAACCCCCAGAGCTCTCTCATACATTCTGGGTCTTTAAAAGCAGTGAAGGTCACCTCGTTGCTCTGGTTCTCCCTTTTTTTCTGCCTGAGCTGCAGATACAGACTCCATGGTGGGAAGGGTGGATGGTGGGTATCTCTGCCTGTGCAAGCGGGCTACAGGCCTGGGAAGCTTCTCTTCTGAAAGCAGTGCATGTCCTGGCAGTCAGCATGATGGCCTGTGGGAAGCAGAGTCAGCCTGAGGCTCCAGATGCTGCCGACGCAAAAGGTTTCATCTGGATAGCTAGGGCTGTGCATCATGTAGCACAATGATGCACATTGTATCACACTGCAAATGAATAATGCACATTGCATCACACTGCAAATGAACTGGAAGCAGATATCTGATTTGCCATCAGATCTAGCAGCTGGCATATAGATTTCTCCTGTCTTCTGCCTACTACAACTGCCAAAATTTCTCAGTGTCCCTAAGCTATATGACACCTACTGCTGGGTTTAGGCAAGCAAAGCAGAGGACTGCCTATGGCAATAAACTAATGAGAGCTGGCAGAAGCGCTGACTCTACTTCCTTCTTTGGCTGTTTCAGAGCCCAATGGAGCCAGCCCCAACATGTGTGGGTTGTTTGGTACTGCTGGGCCTCTCTGTCCCATGCCTCCTTCATGGGGAAAATGTGGTCCTGCCACTGGGCAGGAAGACTCGATAAGTAGAAATTAGACGAGTGATCTGGAGGGTGTCCCAAGGCCACATTAATGGAGTATGTTGGAAAAGGTAAATGAGTCACTGTATATTCCTACTATTTAGGGAATATGGAAACACAGAGTTGCGAGACGTTTGGCTCAGTGTGTTATACCAGCTTGGCAGATATAATTGGGCACAAGATTTCAGAAGGCATAAGGCTGTTTATTTCCTCTACTGTAGTAGCAGAAATCCTTTGCTGTTATGATACTCAGAGATCTTTGGTAGAATACAGAGCACATTTAGATGAAATAATATATCCCATGTTTATTAAACTAGGTGCAAAATAGCTTAAAGGCAAAGGATGTGAATAGCATGTATGTTGTAATTAACATTATGGGCTAATGTAATTAAGATTAATGTATTAACATTATAAAAAGATGCAAGAAAAGAATACATCAAATTACAGAAGCTGGAGGGAGAAAAGAGAAGTACAGGTTGCAGAACATTTTTCTGTTTCATTCCTGACAGTATTTGAATAAGAAATTAAAAACATTTTTTCCTTACAATTAAAAGCTGCTTCTTCCCTGGTCTTTCATAGGGCTGAATTTTATGGAAAACTACTTATGCAGAGAAGAGGAATGAACAGCATCTACAGTCTACAGTAAATAAATGTTTGCCAGTGAGGTTACACCACATTAGAATTACTTTTTTCAAAGTAAATCTGTGGAAGATACTTTAGCTGTTAAGCCAGAGGATCAAAAAGTTAAGCAGTTTAAAGTCCTGAGAATCCAGCTGTTAAACTTCTTAGAGCAGAATTTGTAGGTTAGATATAAATAAATGGACTTTTTTTGTGGGTGGGGGAAATACCTTAGACAAGCACACTGTTATAATCAATGGATATTCATACCTCAAATAACTTAATACAATGACCATTTTCCTTTCAGTTTAGCTCTTGGTATGGTGTCTGTGGCAGTACACTCCCCTCAGCAGGAAACAAAACTTCTCTAGGCAGGGAGAAGAGAAAAAAAAAACCAAACAAACCCTAGAGGCCACAGGTTGAAAGTTGAACAGACCAGTCGAGACGTGCCAGGTACACTGAGGTGACCTTTTTGGCCAATAGGTATTAAATGACCACAGATCAGATTTGACGAGGGTATAAACAGGGTCCCGCCAGAGGACATGTTGGAATCAGTCCTCCTCGGAGCAGCGGGTCTGCAGTCGGGGACTCCCCCTTGGGTCGGCGCACCGCCCGAGGTAACTCCTCAAGGGAGAGAGCCCTCGTCTTTTAGGTGAGTGAGTCATCACTTTTAAATCTCAAGGATTCTTAAGTCACCTGTGTAGTACTAATTCGCCTTACACCATTGAGCCTGTAGTTCACTACTGTTATCGGAGTTCTAACTAACTTTTTACTGAAGAATAAATCTGACTTTTAATGCCTGTTGAATTTGATTGTGTGTGCCTCCGTAACAGTGTCTTGACAGCATGGGTGGCTGTTTTCTATTTGGGAAAATGCATGTGAATTGTCCAGCCACTGCGGCTTTTCAAGAAGAACAGTTATCATTCCCAAACACCTGTATGGCTTCCATCACAGATCTTTATGTCAGTGACATTTCAGCACTCAGACATCATTATACATTATCAAAATCCATTTCCTATTTTTAAGGTGATTTAGAATTGTGAAGTCCAAGAATAACTCATTGTAGTCCATTTGTTTTTCAGGTTTTGCTTTTTTGCCTTTATTTTTCTCTCTCTGTTATAAATTATTGGTCCTTCAGTTTTCAGTTTGGAAACACACACATTCTGTTACCTTAGAAACTTACAAAGGTGTTTGCATACTTGTGCTTATGCCTGCTACAAACATTTACAAAATCCCAAGATTCACTTACTTTATATATATATATATATATATATATATGTGTGTGTGTGTGTGTGTATACACATCTTTATATGTATATATATATGTGCAAACACATTTAGAATGGAATCTGAGGATATTTCTGATTTTGGGGAGTAAGAGGCCAATTTTTTAATGTAAACACCCATTCTTCAGGTAAACATAGCTTCTGAGATAATAGGTCAGAAACTGATTTCTCTTAAGAGAAATGTCACATAATGATGTCACTCAAATGAGTGACATATAGTCTATGAGAAAATATCAGATGTTGTCCATTCTGATAAAAGGCATGAGTTGACATAATTCAGGCAGGTCAAATGAAAAATTATGTCCCATGTTAATGTAAAAGGAAAAGTAGGAAAAAAAGATTAAAAATAAACTCAACATGAAGAGAAGAGAGGTATTTTATCATTTTCCTGCTCTTTTGTCACTGATTCAATGTAAAGAACATATCAACCTGGCTAAATATTTTTTTGCAAGCAAGGTAAATTCCTGATCATTTCATTTAATAGGGAGAATTTTAAATAGAGGATGAAATCGTCTAGCACCAGAGGTAGTTATATATGTGTTCAATATCTATTACAGTAGATATAGTGCAAGAAAGGAACACAAGGCCAGGAGGGATTCATTTTCTTTGTGTACACAATAGTTTAGTATTTTATTTCACACATAATTTAGTGTTCTCCTGGAGGAGAAATGAACCCCTCTACACATGCGAAAAATGAGTGTACAGATGCACTTAGCATATCCTAAATCATCACACATGGTTTGAACTGCAACAGAGGAAAAGAAACCTGTCCAGTAAAAAAATAAATAAATAAATATATATATATATATATATATATAAACACAT
>JANXJC010000007.1:26783802-26795241 GCA_027564655.1 Leptodon cayanensis | reverse complement strand
TAAACACATTTAAAATGACTGTATTCTGGCTATTTGGAATAAAATAATTGCTCAGGCTAAGATACCAAGAACTATGGATTAAAGCCACTTAAAGGAGGCCATTTTTAAGGCACTTTTGAGAATTTGATAGTTTTTGCCACTAGAAATCAGTGGAGTTAGGTGCTTAGCTGTTTCTCAGCTGTTCTAAAGGCTCCCCTGAAATATATATTTTGGCTGCCAGTAAGTTGGGCTATTTACCTTTTTTACTAATACTGAATGGCAAGTCCCAGCAGAAAACAGGCGTCATCACTAACACAGGCAAGCTTCAAGCTCCCATCACTAACTGGCTGCAATTAAAACCATTTGAGCACTGATAATCTTGAGTGGATACTGAGATTGGGTCAAGGACTTTTTTTGTTAGCCGGGAAGAGTACTGACACTTCCTGTGCATTAATACAGTTATCTACTGTGCTAAACATATCGTGTGTTCATTTCTATAATCACCGGCCCTCCTAAATAGAGAAGCAAAGGAAGGTCTGGGAACTGTAGCAAATGGCACATAGTTTGGTGGCATTAAGCAGTAATGTCTCCAAAAGCAGTAAAACCCTGTGCAAGAAGATGCAATATATGACAGCTCACAAGCTGTGTGATGTAGTCAAAAATCTCCTTGAACTTTAAGAAAAGAGATAATTTTGGTTTTCCTGGTCAAAATACAAAGCAGTGGTACTGTGTCTTATCTGGACCAACAGTGATGCGTTGTGGTAGGATACAGCACTTTACAGATAGAGATTTCACTAGAAACCTGTAGAAATTTGGGTGAGGCATAAAGAGGGCTTGATTTAGCAGGGACTGTAATCACTGATGTGTGTTTCTGAACCATGAAGCTGTCAGGATGGAATTTGTATTTTGCCTAGGGACTTTGTGCAAACATTTGAACAGAAGAAGCCATTTAGTCTCCTCAGTTGTTTGAGATCCTGGTATGGGATAAACAGCTGTTGCTCCATTCTTCTCTTGTTATGCTGATGTTTTTTCAGTAACGACTAGGTTGTTGCCAGCTCTAGTGGCAAGTCAGCTATAGATCAGGCATAGTCAGAGATGCAGGTTCACCAAGGAGTAGCAGAGCAACAGGGCATTATTTCTGTCTGCCTCTAGGTCAAGTGTCCTATTTGGTAAAAGAAAAGCAGCAAGCTTGACTTAGTCATGTGGGTTGATTGGGACTGCGGGAGTCCACGCCATGGTTGAGGTTTGTAAGATCAGAATCTGTTAAATCATGCTGCACATAACTCTCCGTTTTACCATGGAAAACACAGCCTAAAAATAGGTGGGTTTGTTCTTTCATACTCTACAAGCTGTTTTTGTCAGTTGGCTGCACTGAACTAGAAAGTGTTTTGGTTTTTCCATAAGTTTAATTTCCAAATATTTCTCCTGATCTCTACACACATTTGTGGGGAAAGACTATGCCCCATCTCTCAGTAGTAATGCTCCGCTATGTGTAATAATAGGTATACTCATAAGGTGCAAATAATGTTCAACTCACAATTCAAAGGGAAGAAAGTAGATCTGCTATTCTCCCTCCTCCCTTTCCATTCCCTACCAATGTTTAATTCAAGGAGCTCGGCAAAGAACGAAACATCAATGACTTCAAGGGTGTTACAGATCTCTGGTGAAAATCTTGTATCGCAACTCTAACAGTTTCATACCCATATGTCTAGATTTATCCTGAAACTAAGGTTTCAGAGATCAGTGATACTAGTAAAAGAACTTCAGTAAAATTTAATAAAATCCTATTCTGTGATGATTTTCATGTAATATTTTAACACAGGTTTTCATTGCAAATAACAGGAGAGCTTCTCTTTTAAAAAAGCTTTTAGCCACAATCACTGTCTTTGCAAACAAATTATCAAGCAAGCTATTGACTGTAATCTTGACTTAGATTGATTAAAATTGACTTAGATTGACTAAAATTGACTTAGAAAAGTCTTCCAACAAAGAATGTAATTTATTTGAAAAACAAACAAGTCACAGGCATGCAAAAGTTTCACTAGCAATTTCAGCAGGAAAGACAAAACACATCATTTCAGCTTTCTTGTTCCATTTTGATAATGCTAATGATATTCTTTGAATAATTACATGCAGATGATTATATGAAAGGATAATTAGACAAATGGTTTGATGTTCTTGAAAACATTTTGGTCATCCTAATCCAAGATTAGACATTTTAACTTTGAGGAAAAAGATGACATTTTGGCTTCTTGCTCTAGTTTGGGATAACAATAGAATTTGAAGGCTGGAATTCCTTGCAGAGTGAAAATGTGATTTCCTAATCAGTTCTGCTTCTTCAAAGGCAGGATAAGGAGTAATTAGCTCAATTTACAGCACAGAAAATGAGGTTAGATATTAGGAAAATCATCCTCCTGATACTGGTAGCTGATATGCAGAGAAGTGGTGGAGTATCTGGTGACAGGAGTTTCTAAAATGGGTTTTAAGAAACCTGCTAGTGAATCCAGATATGGTTAATACTGTCCTAGAATGAGGTCTGTGTGACCTCTTGAAGTCCTTGCTTTTCTTCATTTCTGTGACTAACTATTGTCACTGTCACAACTGTTGCATGACAAAATCAGGTTAGAAAAGAAGGAGTATTTGTATGTGAAGCCAAAAGCAATTTCAAAGGTTCAGGGAAGCATTCTTTAATGACTTCTTTGGGCGGATTTGTCCACTAAACTAATCGAATTCATTGGTTTAGTTTTTTTTCTTTTTCTTGCCATCAGTTAAAGAGCAAGGAAAGCAATCAGATTTACAGAACTGCTTTCTTGATTAGACATCTGTGTTCCAAGCTTTTTTACATTCAGGACATTGATATTGGTAAAACTGATAATGAATTATGCTCCTTGAGGCTGTGGTTAATTAAATTGGCTACCCTTTTGTCTTTAGCATGGACAGCTGCGGAGTTTGACTGCTTAAATTGATGAGTCCTACTTTGAGCAAATTCCTAGTGGACAGGAGGTCCTGCTGTCAGACAGTCATGAAACTTAGATCACAAAGATCCTGCACTTTTTCAAACAGTTCACCACCTTTCAGGAGAAACAATTCTGGGAGAACTCGTTAAAAGCATCTGTTAAAAGGCAGTCTGCCTGTGGGATAAGGAAAGTCGCAAAAGCGAATCAGAAGGTCTTTTCCAACCTGTGTTTCTGGTGAGATAATGTTGAAAAGGACACACTGTCTCCTTTTTTCTGGCAGTCAGGAAGCACTTGGGTCTTTAGCAGTAGGTGTTACAGCAAAGCAGTCAAGAAAACATTAGATGTATTCATGTCCTCGCCTTTCCTTGGGATTAATGATGGAAATTCCAGAGGAGCATGGGGAAAGGCTGCCATGACTGGAGCACATTCAGAACTAAAGCTGTCCAAAGACCATTCTTGTTGAAAGATTTTCCATCCCATATCCTGTGAGAGTCACAGCAACCACTTTGAAGGAAAAAGTGTTCCTAAATACATAGGAGAATGGATAGCAATGGTATACCTGTATGTTAGCTGCCCCTCCAAAAAGTAGCTGAGTAACAACTACCTAAAACCAAGGCTAGCCTAGCTTAGAGGCAGAAGAGTTGTAGCAAAACTTTGTGGGAGTTACACTGTCTGAAGCTCATTGTACTTTTTCTATCAAGAGTTACCTGATCACCAGCAGCCTGACAACAACCCTGCACAGGACAGCAGCCAGCTAAAAAGCCTATTGACAATGTGGATTTATTTTCAGAGGGTTGATGAACACTGCTGACAGTGGAGAGCCAGACTCATTTGCAAGATTATATCCCTAGGAACAAGAGTATCTCTGATTCAATTGTCTTGGCTATGATTTGAAAAGGTTTCCTTTAGCATATCCTCACATGAGCTCCTAGTCAGTGTGGTCCTGGTGTCACAGAGCTGCTGGATGACACCAAACAGGTGTTTTGGGATTTGAGATGCAAGTATGGCCATAACCCCTAGCTGTCAGTCTCGCATCTGCTTACACTGAGAAACTCTGATGTCAAAGTCTAGCAATGACTTCACAGTGGTGACCACCACACATCACCTCCCTCCACTGGCAGAGCAGCGTGATGGGCAGATGACTAGACTCAGACTGGAGAGGCATCAGAGTCAAAGCAGACAGGATCACAACATCCTGTTGTTCGACTGGGACTTTCTTTGTCATAGGAATGGGGCCCACGCCAAGCATTTTACTGAAAAGAAGGTGGCTGCTTGTTGCCTAGAGGCACAATGCTGACCTTGGCAATCCCATGCCTACTTGCCACTTGGCACCAGTCACACATACCTATATGGGACTATCTCAGTCAAAGGCTGCTGCTCTGCCTTTTGACTGCCTTTTGATGGCAGCTGGTACGATCCCTGTGGGCTGGGTGTACCAGACCTGTTCTCTTTGCTGTGTAGGTAGAAGGAGCTGTACTAGGTAGAAGGAGCACTTAGACAGCAAAAAGCACCAGCAAATACCTAAAAACAATCCTTGAGTGAGCAGTCCTACAGAACAGCCCTAGCCTCCATTTCCTGTCCTTGGTCTCTTCCTTCTAAGCACATTGTAACTTCTCGCCTCCCCTTTATTCAAATCATATTCAGAATAGTACATCAAATACTGTGTTACACCTTGCTGTGGAGCAGCACAAAATCTGACAGCCCCTGATTTCTCAAAGTAATGCCTTATTCTCCATTTGGCAACTGATGGGAAGCCTGTGTCACTTATGGAGAGCTAGTCCTGTATCTTCTCCTGGCTCAACTTTGGGTCCCCCATTTGTCACTACAATTTAAGTGTCCTGGTTGAACTAGTTTCCAGGAAGCTGTGTGTCACAACAGAGAAGTGTGCAGTGAAGTTAATCACATCAGGAATTAATCATCTGGTGTACAGAAATAACCTTTGTTTGGGTTGAATTGACTTAAATGAAATTTTTTTCCATTTTATCTTCCTGACAGAAAATTGAGAAGTTTGTTGAAACTCCAATCCCCTTTGTGGAGAATTTGGATTTGTTACAAACACTTTTCCAGGCTTCAATTTTCTTCCTTGTGTACTACATCTAGCCATCTCCAAAAAAAGCACAGGAGCAAGTTCACTGTTGCTGTGTCTGGATTCCCTGTAATCTCCAGCAGGAGAGCTGTTGTGCTGAAAATGAAGAATCTACATACATGGGTTTTAGAGATAAGCTTTATTTTCTTTAAAGGTAATTAAAAAAAAAAATCCCTCCTATTTTCAGAAAACTTACTGCTGGTTTGGGCATCGTGTCTGACAAAGTCCACTGTTTATCACTTTGGCCAGTCACAAGTGTAGAATGGCAAAGAGCGAATTACTAACAGTATCTCCTCTTTCACTTGCTGAAGTGAATTCGTCCTGATGAGAAACTGACTCAGCTGAATGGACAACAGGTGAAGAACTGGGACGATTGTGACAATTCTGCTGCAGCATGGCCAGCTGTACTACATGTGAGCTGGCCTTCTTTGGGTTGGGATGGCTTCACCTGTATTTATCACTTGTGGCTTAAAGGATGCTCTGTATTTTGTAGTGAACTACATCTAAAATTATTTTAATATGAAACAGAGAACTCAGGTATATAAGTTCTGGCAGTAAAGCTATAGGGACTTTCATGCACATGGGAGATTTTTCTCTGGCTTTTATTTTACCCATGGTTATCCAAAGTTTTCCCCCAGAAATAGGATTTAAAAAAAAAAATAAGAAAACAAGCTTAAAGAATTTTAAATATAGGCCTTTTTTTTCTTTTTGTCACTTAATAAAACAGCTATTAAGTGAAAAGAGAAGTAATTTTCACCGATCATCCTAATCTTCATTAGTTGCAATGATGTCAAGCAATATCTAGGGGCTCTTCTCAACCACTACAATCCAACTAAACAGCAAAAAAAGACAAAAAGGTGAGTTACGGAGTTCACTGTCAAGGTAATAAAGTGCAGAAGGGTAGGAAAGCACAGGAGAGGAGTGAGACAGCATTGCTGGCTGTAATCACACCATACCACGAAAGTGACACTTTTTTTTTTAGCAGTGCTTACACAGCATCAAGACCTTTACTGTTCCTCACACTGCCCGACCAGCAAGCAGGCTGATGGTGAACAAGGGGTTGGGAGGCTACACAGCTGGGACAGTTGACCCCAACTGACCAAAGGGATAGCCCATACCATACAACATCATGCTCAGCAATAAAAGCTGAGAAGAAGGAGGAAGAAGGATGTTCAGAGTCATAGTGCTTGTCTTGCCAAGTAACCATTGTGCATGATGGAGCCCTGCTTTCCTGGAGATGGCCCTAAACACCTGCCTGCCAATGGGAAGTAGTGAATTAATTCCTTATTTTGCTTTGCTTGTTTGCACAGCTTTTGCTTTACTTTTTAAACTGTCTATCTCAACACACGAGTTTTCACATGTTGACCCTTCTGATCCTCTTTCCCATCCCACTGTGGGGAGTGAACGAGCAGCTGTGTGGTGCTTAGCTGCTGGCTGGATTAAGCCAGCAGCTGTCTGGGGTTAAACCAGCAGCATCCTAAATGTACTCAGGTTGATAAGAAAGAGGGAGAGAATTGTGATAGTGACAGGGATAATGTTCCAAAAAATAGAGAAGGACTGTTATATCTTGCTACTTTCCTTTTGGAAGAAAATTGGGTAGATCTGCCACTCTTTCAGAAAGTACAGAAAGACACTGCTCCACAGATCTGATAGTCACAATACTGGTTTAGCAAAAGGATTTTTCTGTGGCCTGATTCACTCACAGAGATCTTAGCTCTGGCCGGTTGGTTACCTTTAGGAGACCTCTGTGGGTTTTAGACATGGTTGGTTTTCCTCTTTGGGAAATGGCGAATTCCAACCTAGTGGATGTGGAAAAGAGCTAGGGGTCATAAGACTAGTTTCACACCCTTGCTTTCATACCAGCAACCCATAATAGCTCAGGGAAGCCACTTCACCCCTTCACCTGCTGACACAAGGAACTGGCATCCTCAGCCACTCAGTTTCAGAACTATGGATAAAAAATGCACTGTTAATGCTTCAGAATTATTTTCCATTGAAAGACACTAATAGGTTTTTTGAGCATTAACTCATTTCCCCCACAAATACATGCTGCTATTCTTCTAAGGGACAGACTTGGGACAAATGTACTTTATCACAAAAGCTTTCTTTTTAAGTGTTTGTTCCACTTAAGAGATACATTCTTACCCTTTCAAGAAAAACAATTTCTAGTTCCCATAGTGATTTCTTCTGTATACCCATCGAATTCCATCAAAATTAGCTCTTGCCTAGTTCTTAGTAAGTAGCTTATAATGATTGCTCTTCATTTGAGGAATCACTACATTTCAAGATAACTAGTTTTAGTGAACTCTGAAATACAGTGAAGTCTAAGCATGTGGGAGTAATTTATGTGTCAGATTTTTGAACCTTTACTCTTAAATTCTTGGCACCTTTCAGTTCAACTCCTGACATTTAAGTGTGTTAGCATCCCCCAGCTGTTATTTCCTAGGTATTTTCCTCCTTTGTCTCTTCATGCTGCATTGCATAAGTGTCTGTGTGTTTTCAAGATCATTTCATGTATCTGTCCCTGTTCTGTTACAGTTTGTGTTCTTCTTTGTGTGTGAAGGCAAGAGAGGCTAGTTATTCAAAACATCCAATTTGGTTTTTATCCTATCTAGCAGATCACAACTTTTCATGACAGCAGTCTAATTTTTCTGGTTCCTACCCCCTGAATGACCTTGCAAGTAGCTTGCTGTCTTCCTAGTGATGGACAACCAAGTAAAAAAATCTAATTTTTTTTTTCTTTAAAATATGGTGTACACTTTTTGGTTCTTCTCTAGAAAAAGACTGCCACTTACCAAGCAATGCCAGTTCAGGGATTTAGGTTTTTTTAAAAGAGAAGGCAGTTAAGCTCTTCAAAACTTATTAAATAATTAACACCTTTCAATGACATTCAAGTCAGAGCTAATTACTATACATCTAGAAAGCAATCCTTACAAAGTGGCATAAAGTATGAAGGCCAATGTTTATATCGGTTTATTTTGGAGTTGCTGCTTACTCCTTCATAGGAACTTCCTTTCCGTCCCTGTTTTGGGCATTGGTCAGACAAGGAATGGGAAATCTGTCTCTCATTGGTTCAGTAAAATTCAATGAAAATAACATTTTTGGAACTAAGTCTTATTTTACAGTAAGCAAACCTACCTCTGCCCAAAACAAATTTACAACAACACAAAGCAGTGTATTTTTCCACCAGAACATAATTACTACTCTACTGAAAGCAAAATTACAACATTGTTGACTTTTGAAGTAAGCTTATATAATAATTAGGGGTACAACATTCTGTGATAGTATTTTGGTTCTCATAGGGATTTTTATTTGAATAGGAAAGACATGGCTAGATCTGAATGCTGTTGCTGGGTATTCTCTCCTGACATAATTAAATTGTTAGACTATATGCTTTGCAAAATTGGGATTTTTACAGTTCCACTTTTCAGGGGTAAAGTACATATGTTTTTTAGAAGTGTTGTCCCAATTCACCTCCCATTGACAATGCTGCTAGGGCAGCTGGCTAAGAGTGGGAATGGGGTTGGGTTTTGCCATCCCTGTGGTCAGGATCTCTAGGGGTAAACTGAAGCCCAAGTAACTGGTTTGTTTTCTCCCCATAGAGAGAACTCATGTTCTTTTTCTAAACTGAAAGTTTAGATTAGGTGGAGACAGCATTACAAATGTGACATCTGTATCTCCTGTGGAAAAAATGACACACAGAGTAGCATTTATACCACACCTGTATACTACTTGTCACTGGCTAAATCTAAAATAGTAGTTCAGGAACACAGAGGAAGAAGGTGTAAACTGTTATGTACTCCCTTTCCCATGCTTTGTGCATCCACAGTGATGGAGAGAAGATGCCTCTGTCTTCATCCTGCTTATTCACATGGCAGCATGGCAGCATGGCAGCTCTCTGCACAGGCTTTCCCCAGATCCCTTCTCTCCTTGCCATATGTGATGCTGGAACCCTTCATCTGTTATGTTTAGCACTGTTTTATACACACACACACACACACACACACACATATATACATAATCTTTTAAAGTTGGAAACCTTTCCACAAGGCTCTCGACTGGTTAGCCAAGGCAGCTGTGTTATCTACTTAACAAAAAATGCATATAAAAAATTGCAAGATAAACAATTTTACCTTTAAGCAAATGAGCCATCAACTTGAATTTTCATTTTTACTATACAGGTTTTGGTGGTAATCATTCTATGCTAATAAAGCTCAACTAAAAAATAAACTGAGAACTGGTTCACTGTTTCCAGTATGCATGGAAAGTTGAACTGGAAATTTTATATTGAATCAGGGCTACTTAACAAAAACTCAGTGTATGTATGTGTTAAAATTAGACTTAAAATGTATGTTCACTAAGTTGTCTGTAAAGATAGGGACTATCAAAACGTGTATCATTTTCAGGGAGAAACTTCAGGTTACTTGTTAAACTTGAATTTGGCTTTATGTGGGTTTAGGATTCTAACCTAACCATTCACTGCTTGAACTCCTTAGCATTTTTGTAATCTGAATGTGGTTTTGTGGCAGTACCTTGGTTTGAATTTGCTTTTGAATGTATAGGCTTCTTTGCAGCAATGTATTGGACATGGTAATGGCCATACTGGGTCAGCTCTATCTCCCTCAGCATGCTGTCTCCAACTGTTGCTGAAAGCAGATACCTGAGGAGGTATAAGAACAAAATGATCGTATAGTGGTATTTCCTGTGCAAATTATCCTTGCCACGAGACTTCTGAGCTAGGTGCAGTGTTTCTGCATTTTATAGCCTTGATGGGTTCCACTGTCATGTATTTGTCCATTTACCCTTCAACCAGCATAGACATCCAGCCCAACCACACTGTATTTTGGCAAGGCCATGCGATACCTGACTCAGCACAGGCTGCCTACACACCCCATCCACCCTTGCAGAAGGTGTCAGGGCCTTTCCAGGAAGGATACCCAGTGGCTTGCCTGCCATTGCCACGGGCACCCCAGAACTGCAGTCCTCACCTCAGGCGTGTGCATGTTGGGGTGTGCTCTGAAGTGCAGGAGGAACACAAGATTTTCCTCTGGGTGTATCAGCTGCCTAAACCTGCACCAGAGCATTCTCCTGAGTGTAAACAATATGAATAGTTAGTCACCTCTCAAAGCACTACAGCCAGAGCAAAAAACTCTGCACAGACCTTTAAGGGCAAATGAGCTTAAGATTCCTGCTGTCAAAAAAACCCCCACCTTTGGGTGAATAGTTAGTTTCAATTATGTAAAGGGGAAGGAAGTGCTGGGGTGTTTTATTTTTGAGTGACAGAAAAGTCCCTTTATTTGTTAATTGGAGAGACTCACTGAATTCTTTCTTTATCACTGTTAGCTCCTAGCACCTTTAAGGTTATTTCTGCATGGCTCTACACAGGCAACAAGTCTAAACACAGAATGGAAATCTTTAAAAAACTATCCCCCCAAATCTGCTTCAAGTTTCTTACCACATTCCTTAAATCTCATCACTAACTTCTTCATTTTAGTGATATTCAAATACATTTTTGCAAATTTCAAATAAGAGAAAATGAGAGACCTCCTCTCACACACACTACTGATCCTCAATGCTCCCCTATGGATTAACATTATTTTCATATGTCTAAAAACCTTCTTATTCGCTGGACAGAGAAAAACTGTTGATTGTCGCATAGCATAAATTTTTCATTGAGAAGGAAACACATTTAGGCACTTCAAAACTCATTAAATAATTAATATGTTTCAACTGTAGTAAAAATCAGAACTAATTACCAATGTCTGACTAGTGAACCTTGTACAATTAGGCTTATTCTACAAGTACTAATAATTATTTTACGGAAGCCTAGCGCACACCTTCAAATAAGAAGCTAAGGTGCAGTTGTGAATAGTTTGAAAGCTTAACCCTGTGTTCAACCAGTGACAGCTCCTACAACTTCAGGACTCTCTTGCATCCAACACCAGGAGTCTGGGTTTTATAGTAGCCTCATACTGTTAGCAGCCTTTTTGGGGTTTTGTCTCTGGAAAATAAAAGTCAGATCCAATATCTGCTGAAGTCCCCAAAACAGCGTAATTGAGCTCATCCTGACATGGTAACAACTGAAAGTGGCCACCACAACCTGGCATACATGCATCTGTGCAGAACAAGACCTTTTGCAAGTAAAGTCTAGGAGGAACTAGAGAGCATGGAGAAAAACCTGCAGGAAGGGCAGAGAGATCCTCTCAGGTGATTAGTGGTTTCAGCCCAGCCGGCAACAAAAGACTGCGTGCGCGGCCGCTCGCTCCCCCCCTCCACTCCCCCTCCGGTGAGATGGGGAGGAGAATCGGAGGAGAGGAAAAAAAAAAAAAGAAGAAAAACTGGAACCTCGAGGGTTGAGATAAGGGCAGTTTACTGGGACAGCACAAAAAAAAAGTTACAACAACAACGGTATTGATA
>JANXJC010000007.1:26769754-26783702 GCA_027564655.1 Leptodon cayanensis | reverse complement strand
TGCCCCGGCTGTGCCCCCTCCCATCTCACAGGTTCCTGTAAAAATTAACTCTATCCCAGCTGAACCCAGGACATCTACAGAAAATGGTTCTTATTGCTAGTTCTGAGCAGGGAAGTATTGAGCCTTTAGTACCAGTCATATTTCTTGCAAATTTCAGAGTTTTTATCCATAAGGCCCAGGGAAAATCAACAGGGAATTCACACTGCGAAGAACCACAGCAGAATGGTTTTGAGATTTTAAATCTGGAAGCTTATGTGGAGATTCATGCAACGGGTGATATCTTCTAGTGTCTATAAATAAACCCTTCATGATGGCAGGTGCTCCAGGCACCTGATGCAACTTCCCCATTGTTTGTTTTTTTTTTTTTTTTTATCTACTGACCTTATTGTCTGCAGAAAAGTGTGGGGAGAATTAAAGAGGTAGCTTATTTCATGTATATAAAGAGACTGCTTTAAAGATGGTGCTTAATGCAGTTCAGTTAGGAATCCTGTCAGTCATGAAACCAGGACAGGAATTCAATACAGACAGCCTGGACCTACCTGGGTCAGCCATGCATTTGCAGCTGCATCCCAAGACATGGGATGGCATATTTCATCAGCTGATGCTAACAGGCATAATGCTTCCTCCTGAAACATCCCCACTGACATGAAATGAAGGGTCAGTAGAAGGAGAGGAAAGACCCTTGAGTCTAGATTTCAGTGGATACAAGCAGGGCATAGTAGAAGTTTTTCAGGCAGACACAAAAGCAGGGCAGGCATGCCTGTAGCTAATTGGTCCATGAGCTTTTTCCCTCCCAGCAGAGAAGACATGCAGACATGGCTGTGGCAGAACTGTAGGCTATGGTGCTTTCTATGTGGAAACATTATTGTTGCATGCTTGGGGCGATATGATAGGGCATTCTCTAGCACAGTAATACAGGTTGTCCTGACAATGTTTGCACTACAACCCCAAATGACATGCTTTTTTTTTTTCCAGTCTATCCACACTAGCTTAATCTTTGTTGGAAAAATGTCAACTACATCATCCCGATTCAAGCCCCAGTTTAATTAAGATACCAGATCTAATCTAGAAGTGTACTAATGGGTTGCAAGAGTTTCTGTGGGAGCAATAGGTTTCCAGGTAAAGAACAACACAAATAACTATTGTTTGTGCTGGGGTCTAGGTAGCTTGGGATAGCAGAATGGGAAATGCATATATCCAGATAAAGACCACTTTGATTATGGAAATTTTTTATCCCATTGGGGCACATAAGAGCTCTAGTTATGGACAGGGTTCTTGTTCTGCTAGTTAGTGTGAAGCTGTGGAATAGAAAGATGATGTTGTTGAAACAGACTGATCACAAGGTGCCCAACTGCCTTTTATGGTAGTCATTAAAGCAAGTCGTAGTTTTGTTTTAGTGGTAGTGGCAACCATTTATTGTCTCTTCTGAGCTATATTGGGACAGCTAAAATCACCTAACTTTCAAAGCAAGCAACTAGAGAAATATTTATAGTTGTGTGAGAGAAGGAATTTTTGCAGCAGTCAACCTTGCCACAATCAATAAAAGCCAGGTCTCCTATGTGTCTATGTCATAACTAACCTGCTGCGCCTATGCTCCTTGGCTTTGGATTTCCTGTTTGTGAAAAAAGGATGGGGACACTTACCTAGTGATCTATAAGAGCATGAACATTTCAAATCATGAGGGCCTGACTTTCCACTATCTCCTTACCCTGTATAGTCATTTACACTAGTGTAATGTCCATGGAGAATAATGTTTCAGATAACGTTTCCAGTGAGTTGTTTAGTATGAGCTAACTGATGGTCCAATCCCTTATGTAAATAAAAAATATGTTATGAAACAGGACAGATACATGGGCAGTATCTGGACAGGATACTACAGACTAGGTCAAAGCAATTGACAATCAAGGGACCAAAAGCTAAAATACCATCAGGAAAAAGCTGTTGTGTTTCTCTTTCTTCCCCAGAGTAATTTTCCTTTTTCTTTTGCTGGTCCAGATAAATGAGAGAGCTGCAGTGACAAGAGCTCACTAGAATCATGGCACAAGGCAGTAAACTGCTCCAGAGTCTCCCTGCATACCACCACAGATGGGATAAATTGCCTTGGTTTGGCTCTCAGAAGAGCAAGGAGGAGACAGAAGACACTTTTCTGAGGAACTGTAGCCATCATCACAGTTCCTTTTCAAATGAAGCTGGACCGCAGCAGAATTGATAGTGTCTCTGAGAACTCAAGAAATCAATAAAGGCAGCAGGAAAAGGAAAAGGCAAACTGCTGTAGCTTATTAAATGAGAACTGATTTTTATCCATTGTCCAGTCCCATGGCAAAGGAACAAGCTTATCACTTCAAACCAAGAATAGAAGGGAGACTAATTCTCTGTCTCAGGAAAGGACAGGGGCTCAGTAAAAGGTCACTGAGAAGATCAACACTATCATAAAGAGATCTTTTTTTACTTGACTTCCTGGCAAAGAAAGTAGACTTGGGCTACTCATCTGTATGGCCTTCCTCCAACATTGCTGCAAGGAAACCAGGATGCACAACCAACGAAAAAAACCCATGCATTCCTCAGGGATTCACTGGAATAAAGAGAGTTTGCAACATTTGCAGGCAGAGACCTCTGCCTCTCCTGGGAGAAGCCCTGGAAGCATCAGCAACTCTGTGTTTGGCAACAGTCATTGCCACGGATGACAGAGCTCTGTGGGGCTCCCAGGTACCCCACAATGATACTGCCTCAACACCACCTCTGAAAGAAGCTGTCCCCAGCCAGCTCCTTGTGGCATGCTGGTTCTCCCATATGATAAGCAGCCTAGATGGGGAAAAAAAGACTTGGTTTTCCAGGGCAGACAGAAAAAATGCAAGCACCAAACACACCCTTTAGTTTGTTCCTTTGACTAAGCTTCATACTGCCCTAAAACTCCTTGCGTTTGTCCATAATTGCACACCAACCGTCATGATTAAAACAAATACCATCAGTCCAGCTTGGTTTGCCTACATCCAACAATGCTGAGTTGCTCTAATGCCTTTTGCACTAGGAAAAATAAATATATATAAATATACATATATTTATATATAAATTTATTCACAAGGATGCTTCACAAGCATGGAAGGGGGTTGATTTTCACTACAGCAGAAGGTCAAAAGTCTAAAATCGCTTGTTTAGCTCCACTGCACTGGATCTGTGGAGTGGTGTGTGCAGAGATGCAGGTGCTCCAAGCAGTGCTGATGCAGAACTGAGGCTAGGCAGAATCTTAATGACATTCACGAGCTTGCTGAGTTTGTGTCATTTCAAAATCCATCAGAGAAGTTCTCTGAAGCTCAGAAATCAAGCAGTGTTCATTCACAGTCCATGTATTGGTGTACTTTCCTCCTGCAACAGTGGCATCAATCTTTATGTGTGATGAAGTTTGTGATCTCATTCCTCAAGAGACCATGAAAGAAAAGGGCACATTGTCCGTGCAGGAACTTACTGGAAACTTGTAGAGCCATCTCTGATGTCTGTGGCTTTCAGATTGGGTGCAGAAAACCCTCCGGCCCGCCCCCCGTGCCCTGTTGCTCACTGACTGCTCACCAGCCTGTGGTCAGAGTCCGCCATTAAGCAGAACTTCCCCAACCACAATGTTTGAGACATTGTTTTAGGGTGGTTTCAAGGATTCCCGAGAAGACAAGCACACACATACTGACTATAAGGGAAAAAAGCATGCATTTATTGACTACAGATGTGCGTTATGCTAAGGGTATCTTGTAAAGCAAATTAACATACCGACCCGAGGACCGTGGGGAAGATGGACCATCCGTACATTCTTGTGCCGTCTTGTGCCATGAACTCAGCCCAGCAATCAGTAGGTGCCAGCTTTACGTGGGCGTCCCCACGGAGGCAACGGTGGCCTTGCCATACACCAACCCGATGCTTTTTGGAAAAATCCCAGTATTTATACATTTGCAGAGGAACTGGTTTCAGCACACGTGGCCAGCGGGTGCCAAAACACGCCTCGGTTACAACATAGGGAGCCTATGACGCATGCGCTCGCTGGCCAGGCGCGCTGCACGAGCCATAGCCACCCTGTCTATTGGTTCATGGGCTTTGTACATGTGGCATATTGTCATAATCCAGCAGCCATGCGCCGACCATTCTCACAGCTGTGCTGTGCAACAGCTCACTGCCCGTCCTCCCCCAGTATTGCTCAGCTCTCTTATCTCTGTGGTCTGCATTCCAAGCAACAGGCAACAAACCATCCATTCTCTGTGTTGATTGTATTTTTCTCGGCTATCTACTTCTCCCCCAGTGTTCATCCATGGACCAAAATTCCATCTTTTAACCCCTCCGTATACAGACATTAACTCCTTCAGTCTCTGACAAGGTGAGAGCTGTGAGTTCCATGACTGTGCTGTGAAGACTCTGTTGTGAGAAACATTTCTGAAGCAACACATGGTTTATAATAGGGTTGCTGGGTTTGTGTCAGTTGAAAACCTATCAGAGAAGTTCTCTGAAGCTCAGAAATCAGGCTGTATTCATCTGCATTCTATGTATTGATGTGCTTTCCTCCTACCACATTGGCATCAAACTTTATTTGTTCTCAAAATTATTCATGGATGTGTAAGATTTTGGGAGCCCTTCAAATCAGTCTGCTCAGCTGGGCACCAGCTAGCACTCCATCAGAAAAGTCTTGCTAGAGGTTGTAGTCAGCTTGTTGCTACAGGTTTAGGTGCGGGGAAAGAAATGCAAGGTGTGCAGCCAGAGAATCGGATCCAAGTACCTGAGTACAGCTCTTCTTGTGTTTTTCCTGCAGATTGATTATTTTGTCATGTAGCCTGTTCTAAACTGTTGGGTTTTGTTTGATTTAAAAAAATAAAATACATCAAGTACAATGTTAAACAGTTTAAAAAAATGCAAGCAGATCCTGAAGATGCACAGGAAGATTAGGAGAGATGCTTTTCAACCCATGACATGCACTGCAATATACAGTAGAGGAATTACATTTCCAACATATTTATTGCAGGAAACAATCATCTTCTGGTTATGATATCACATTTTGTGCTGTGGCAGACAGCACAGTAAGCATGGTTTCTGCTCTCAAAGCTGAGTTTGGCCTTGTTAGGCTCATAAAAAAACCCTAGTAACGTCAGTGGCCGCTCAGGACCACTTGAATATAAGATTTGGCTTCTGTCATTTTGCCAGACCGAATTTCTTCACTTTTCTTGTTGCTTAAAAAGTGTAAAGCCCACTGATTTCAGACTTATGATTTAGAACATTTCATGGACCTGCAAACTCATACATGTTTGGCATAATATCTAAATACATATTTATGCAATGACTTCTATTTGCTGTGGTTTAGTATTTTCTGGGTTAACTTGATAAATAATGCTACAAATGAACATGACAGATCCTGCAAAGAACTCTATGCATGTATAGCTTTAACCATGATGAGGACTCTCACAGAAACAACTCAGACAAGGCACAGCTTATAAAGTTTATTTCATCAGGGCCAAACACGGGATTCATGAGAAAGTGAAGATACTGTTGACAGGGTAATAGAAGATCATGTGAAAGTAAGGCTGGCATTTGCTCTTAACATGGGTTTTCTGTATTATTTCCTCTCACAAGACTCCAAATTAAGTAGGCACTGATGTCAGACCGCTGTGGTTTGTCAAGGTTTATGCTAAAATATTTTTGCCTTTTAATTTTATGTGTATATATTTATTATTTCAAACTCATGAAGGACTGTTTTCTTTAATTTTTTTTTTCAAAGAGCACAGGCAGAGCACAGAGTCTTTTGCTGCTATAACACCAAATATTTTTCCAAAGAGACCACACCCTAACAATGTCCCAAAGAGCACATGCTCTTTGTAGGTACTCCTTGCAGATGCTCTTTGCCACTCTACCTGTATTTCTTGTAGAAAAAAAAAAAGCTAGTTTTTGGAAGGCATAACATTTTCCCTCTTTGTTCAGTCACCTCTCACCCATGCAGGATTCTGCCGTTAGTGTGACTAAGTAGGAGACATGAAGCATATTGCTTGATGATGTCGTGAGTGTGATGTAAGTTTTGAGACAATCCATGAAAGCAGATTTCTCTATGGCATAAATTACCAACCAAAGAACCTGAGTTCAGACTCAGAGCACTGTTTTTCTTATTTCTTGCCTTGTTCAAACAAACTTAGGAAAAAGGAAAATGCTTATAAGTTTTAAGACTGCTTCCATTGTGTCTGTGTGAAAGAGAAAAGATAAAAACATCCAATGTGATGATCACAGTGGCATCTTTTTTCTCTGTATATTTGATAAATTGCCGACACAGATCATATGAAACACATATGAAACACAGGTCTGATGGAACCCTGGCAAATTTGGTGGTCTTGATGGATTCTGTGTTCAAGGGGATGAGGACATACAGGTGAAATAAGGATCAACTTCAGGGAAGTTTTCTAACCATTACTTGCAACTACTCTGGCCAGCAACTACTCTGTCCTCAAGTGCTGGCTACAAGCTTTGCCATAGTAACGATCAATTCAAACCAAGGTTTCTGAAATAATTATCTAGAAATGTGGGTTCACCAGTGAGCGGACAAACCTTATATTTGTGGCGGGGCTACAGGGCATTTTATGCCTATTCCATTGGTCAGAAATGACAGTTTCACTGACATAAGTACTTGGAGGACTAGTGTCATGTTTCAACCTGTCCTAGACAAATCTTAGAGCCTACTTGCCACCAAATGTGGTGGACCATGGGTTAAAATAGTTTAGAAGTTTATTTCTCTTGGGATTGCTTTCTAGACTACCAATAATTGATTAAATACTGCCTTGTGTTTCCCAAATGGAGTGAATGAAAGATCCTAGTAGCCCCTAGTAAGCTGCTGTAATTTATTTTTTGTATCTGAACCTGAACTGTCTTCCATTTACAAATAGCCTTAGCAATTCTGTCATTGGCATGTCTGTATAACAAGTACCAAGGTTTTAGAAATTAGCAAGCTCCTCTCTTATAACTCTCCTCATTAAAAGTGATGGCTAGGCTTATATTAAAAATCCCAGATCTTTTATGACCAGTTCCCTGTGGCAAAAGAACGTGTAGAGACTACTCTGGATTTTGGAGAGGGTGGTGGGTTTTTTGGGGAATCCTCCCAGAAAGCATGTTCCATCAGTACCAGTGACTGGGAGAAAAATATTTTGGGTGGGAGATAAATCTGTCACAAAGTGTCACAGCTGACAGCCATTTTTGTTGATATTAGTCTGCCTAGTTAGATATCTTCTTGTGACAGGAGTGTGTCTCTCATAGTTGTTTGCAAAACCCTTTTCCGTTCTATAAAATAATTAGAAGTGATCACAGTCTAGCTTTGTGAGTGGAGGTATGCCAGCCAAGACACAGCTTTCATGGCAGAAAGAGAAGAAGATAATTAAAAGGAATTATAGACCTTCTGGATTAGCTTTACAAAGTAATTTTTCTTCCCTTATCACAGGAAATACTATGGACCCAGCAGTTTTTGTCACAGCCTTTTCTAACCCAATGTCACGTGAATGGCAAATTTGATTACACAGTGATGATAATTGATACATTCAGCAAAACCAGTTCATAAACTGCCAGATAATCAACAAATTCATTAAAAATCAGCATGTTTGCCACCAGAGACAAAGATGCTGGGTTCTGTTGACTAAATTAATCACAACTAGTAATTTGATTAGACAACCAATTACATAGAATTAAAAACAAACAAACAAACAAAAAGCTGCTTCAAATGATGTATACATTTTTAAAGCCAGGAGGAAGAATTTTCATCAGTTAAGTCTAACTAAAAGACAAATGATACTGCTTTGAAGTACGTGACCACAAGGTATTGCAACTCAGGGAAAAGATTTAGAGGCCTGATGGGCATGGTACCACACAGGCCCTGACTTAATATTTCTTTGTTAGCAACAAAAAGTATGTCAATTAATTCCAAACATTTTTAGTGGATGATGAAATGCTACTGTATCATTTTGTAACCATCATGGAATAGGAGCGCTCAGGTGCCACCTCTGGCAAACAGAGCTGGGCCTGGGGGATGAACCAAACACGAGGTTTAGGTGCCTGATGCTCACGGGATTGGTGCTGGTGCCAGTGTATGTAAGGAATCAGCTCGTGACACATCTTTGCAGACTCTTTGCAGAACTGCTTATGGCGGTAGGACCTTGCCCAATGTGTTGTTCATTAATCACATTATGTTTAAGCACAAATGTGTGTTTAATACCCTCAAAGGGTACAATAAAAATTCCCTAACACATTGTGCTGGTTTTGGCTGGGATAGAGTTAGTTTTCTTCATACTAGCTAGTATGGGGCTATGTTTTGGATTTGTGCTGAAAACAGTGTTGATAATACAGGGATGTTTTAGTTACTGCTGAGCAGTGCTTACACAGAGTCAAGGCCTCTTCTGCTTCTCACACCACCCCACCAGTGAGTATGCTGGAGGTGCACAAGAAGTTGGGAGAGGACACAGATGGGACAGCTGACCCCAGCTGACCAAAGGGATATTCCAGACCATATGACGTCATGCTCAGCATGTAAAGCTGGGGAGAAAAAGAAGGAGAGGGGGACATTCAGAGTTATGGCTTTTGTCTTCCCAGGTTAACTGTTATGCGTGATGGAGCCCTGCTTTCCTGGAGATGGCTGAACACCTGCCTGCCAATGGGAAGTAGTGAATGAATTCCTTGTTTTGCTTTGCTTGTGTGCACAGCTTTTGCTTTACTTTGTTTTCTCTCTTTTACTCTTTTGATTCCCTTCTCCATCCCAGCCGAAACCAGGACACACATGAAATAGAAAACTGAAACTTTGGGATCAATTAAAATCTATTTGTCAGGGCCCTTCCTTAGTATACACAGGAACTTGCAAATTAATCATCTGCATCACTTAACACACATCTAATTACTGAAAACTATTGCATGAAAGACACATTACAGGCATGGATGGATGCCATGCTTTCTTTTTGTACCTTCAACAAATTGTTGATCCAAACTTATGTCAGCACTCCATTAACAGCATTTTTCTTCTGGAGGTGTTCCAGCCTATTATGTAAACAGGAAAACACATCCGTTGTTACTCAGAGGGAGGGGAAGAGGTTGTGCTCTGTACTGAAGGGTTCCAGGACTGAAGTGTTTTAATTTGTTCACCTAAAAACTCCTCAGAATTTAAAACATGTTTTGAACATGCTTTTGATTTGGGATATATACCTAGTTAGGGGGGTTAAAGTTTTGACACCTGATTATACAGTAGTTTAATCTGTTCCTCCTTTTGCAATTGCTGTGTTCTGAATTAAAGCATTGTATCATTTGTTTAATGATGAGCTGAGAAATTTGTTCTAATATTCACTGAAAGCCTTTGACTGTCCTATCAAGTTAATTACTCCTGAAATACTGATGGAAGAGGACACGCTCACTGAAATTGCAAGGATAATGGTCTTTACCTTGAAAAACCAAAGTTGCCAGGAGCAGTGTTTGAGTGTGGACTGCTCATTCATTAGGTAAATTCTGTATTATTTCCTCTACTCAGAACCAACTACTTGGACCATCAGGAGTGGATCAAGCAGCTGTGCTGTATCAGCTCTATTTTACAACATGAAGAAGCATATTAACAGTGTTATCTGGTAACTGATCTGCTATTACTGAAAATAATTCTAGTGTGCTAGTCCCAGATTTACAGTTATCTAGTCTTATCTTTCTCAGCCATCAGACGTGCCTCACCCTAGCACCACAGCTCTGAGCTGCAAGAGCAAACCTGTGTCCTTCACACAGCCATTGTAGCAGCAGGGTTTGTGTTGTGTTGGTACTGCTGAGCTGTTTGACAAAGGAAAACAAAAGATTGTTGTCATATTTGTTCTTAATTTTCATGTTACTGTGCTGGGTGTGAGAATGCAAAGAAGCACCTGTTTGTTGAGAAATCATTTGTAGGTATAGTAAGTATTTGGAGGATGTAAACAGGAGTATGGTCAAAGCTTTCCTGCCAATGGATTAATCTGGAGATGAGAATTAAGGCTGTATCACTGCCAATCAGCATGCTGGGAGGGTTCAGCTGGGCCATTAAAGATATGGGAATTCTGGACACTGGTGGGAGATTTCATGGGTCTTGTATCTGATGGTGGCAGGTGAGCCTGAGCCAGGTTCCCAGATGCAAGGAGACGCATTTCCTTCTTAATTCCTAGTTTCAGCTCCTTCAGTCTCTGAGTCAGTACCAGAAAGCTTGGACAGCTGTCTCATCCCACTCGGTGGGCTCCAGGGAGGTGATCTTTTAGATAGTGCATTGCCACACACAGAAGTCACAATGACTCAGGAGGGACAGGAATCTTAGGGCAGGAGACACGACAATGGCTCCTGAATGTTTGAAATACGTTTTATTTAATGTTGACTTATAACACAAGCATGGCAAATTTGGCATAGCAGATATTTCAAATAGAAAACTTGACACCTAACAACCATAGCAAAATATTCCTAACAACAAGGTAGAAGGAAGAGACGAGATAAGGGAGAGATAGAAGAAAGAAAAAAGGAAAGGTAAGTATCAGTACCCTTGGATCCAGCAAGAAAAGAGTCTCAGCAGTAACTGAATTCCTCAGGTGGCTGGCATGCCTGGGAATTGGTCTTCCCCCCCTTTTATACCCTCATCCAAGAGCCCTTCGTGCATGCATTGTGGGGTTTTCTTGAAAGCTCTTGGGGGGGGGGGGGGCGCGCGCTGATGCCCCCTTATCCCATTTCACTTGTTTACACAACTGCTGTGGTAAGGTCTGTGGCAAAACTCCAAACCTGTGACTAAATGTCTGAAGCACAACTGCTAGAAAGCCTCCCAGAAACAGTTCAGTACCCCGCCTCTGCAGGGCACGTCTTGTTTCAGCTGCTTGTGGCTACCTGCTTGGTTGTTTGAGACAAAATGATTGCTAGTCTCTCACAGTCTCTCGGTCCTTCACAGGAGCTCTGGAAGAGGGGCTGGGTATCAGGAACATGTCCAGGAAATCTGCTCAGAGCCCAGGTGGTGAAACTCTACTGTCTGACATCCTTGGTGCCAGGCAGGCAGCAAGCCAGCTGCGCAACATGGATGGGATCCTTTAGGTATCTCCAGCTCTTTTGCAAAACAGGACCAGAAGGGCAAGTATTACCTATCGTGTAGGTAGGTAAAGCCTGCTGTGACCTGAGTAGCCCTGTAGCTGCTCTGTAGCTCAGGAGCTGCTCTGCGTCTCTGGCCAACATCCATGGCTTTATTAGTAAGTGACAGGCATTGGGAGTCTTTGCAAAGAGCTCCTGTTGCAAGTTCACATACATGAGTGGCCAATTTATGTTGGAAATGTTGATTGCTTACTTTTATGGAACTAAAAAAAAAGCCACAAGGAGTTTACATGGATGTAATTTGCATATGGATTGTATTAATTGGCATGTAAAAATCTGTTTTCTCTCAATCCAAAATTAACGGATTGTTGAAAAATATTAACAGTTAAACAATGTCAATATCAAATATTTCAAGATCTTGATTGCTGCTAGAATTCAGTACTGCCAAAGTCTTTAAACAGCCAGTACCAAAGACAAGGCAAAATGGAGTGACATGAAAGAGAGCAAACAACATTTCTTCAGAAATTAAGAAAAAATTATATGAAGGCAAATTAATGTACACTGCACCTGAGAGAAATGAAAACTTGGGTAGAGCTGTCAGAAGAATGATGATAAAGATATAGAAGACATCAGAATCATAGGCAAAAGATTATAACTTTTTCTCAGAAAACACAGAATTTCTTCCTTCAAAACAAACATAGTTACTCATTTCTGACTCACCCCTAGCTATTTTTACATTAAAATGCTTTTTGCAAAGCTAAATTAGGAAAGACAAGAAATCTGTTTTCTGAAAACTGTTGGAAATCACAAACTGACACATCGTGTATATGTTTTCCAAATTAAAACTGTACATGCTCTTGGCTTCCTTTATGTAGTTATTTATTGTATTCACAAATCAGGTCTATATATGGCTTATATTTGGCTGATCACTTCAGGACAGCTAACAGCTGCTTAGAAAAGAAAGATTTATACTCTTCTACCCTCCCAGCCTTTTCAACAATATTTTCTTCTCTTTCCCTATTATGAGAATTCAGAAATCACTGAGAGGACAGGTTATCACAAAGTTCAGGCCCCCTGCAGAAACTGAACTTTCTTCGCATGCTCAGTTGTTTTTAAATTTTATAGCCTAAGTGAAAGGTCTCAGCAACTGAAGAGGGGATGTTTCTATGCAAAGAAAGCAGGAAAAGTTAAAGTTACAAATACAATTTCACAACTAGCAATTCTTTACTTTCTGAAAGTAACTTTTTCTTAAACAAGGGCCTGATTCTGGTAGCTTTTCTGCATGTTGGGGAGCATCTTTTCCAGACATGTGCTTAGTGACCTTTTGATTTGAGTCTGCATGACTTTCAGGGAATTGCTTAGGCACACCTGGAAAAAAGTATCAGTCACCAATGTCCCACTGACCCTAAATACAAATATGCTACAGCAATTAATTAAAGGATACCAAAACATGAATCACTATCAGAATGTGTTTGTATAAGACATATTTTTGTTCCTAGTAACAGCTGAAGTTTCCTGCAACCCAGAAGAAAGGGTGATAGCTAACTTCCCACAGGAGCCCTACCTTCACCAGTTTGGCTTCTGTGGAGTGAAGAGGAAGTAAGGGTCTTCCAGACTGCTTTCCTACTCTCTGCCCTCCTTCTAGATGTATTTGAGGCTTACTTCCTGGTCAGTCTTTTGACATCTCTTGACATCTTTGTTCTGGATTTGCACCTTTAAAAATAGCAGAATACTTTCAAATTAAGGACAAGTCTGCAGAGTATACATGTCTTTCACCTGATAATGGACTACCACAAACTTTATACACTCATGGAATGGTTGAAGGTCCCTTGTTCATCTTGACTGGCAAGAGCTGCTTCTGGATACCAGACTTCACAGTAGTTTTAAGCTACTTAATTTCCTTCAGCTTGGAATGGTGTTGGGTCTTTTGTTTTCTGTCTGGAGGATCCTGCGGATAATTGAAACAAACCCTTTGCCAGAGCAGGTACTGTCAGTAATGACACTGAAGAGTAAACACAAGCTCCAACTCGACACTGGTTGTCCTGATGCATTTTGACTGTCCTCATCTTGCCTGGTAGCTGTGGCAAGGTGTGCAGAGGAAGCCCATTGGAAACATAATGCTGATGGCTGCTTGAGTCATCAATCTGTGAGCTTTGGTCTCCCTCCCAGTCACATATGGGTGGGAGAGAAGCACAGCTTGTATCTCAACAACTCCTCAAGACAGTTGACAGTGCTGGTGGGAAAATGCTTCCATTTCAAACACCAGCACTTCTGACCAACTGATAAGTATACATTCCCCCCTCCTATCCCTGGCTAGTAAGCTGCTGTACTCCTAGTGCTCTGTCATCTCTGTGTGGAGCATGGATCCTGTGCTTGTGCTGCTGGCTGTATGACAAGCACTACAGCAAATAACTGTGCACTTCCATAAAAAGATGTGTCCTTATCTACCTGCACAAAAGCAGTAGACATTGGAATTGTGGTCAGGAGTGCAGTGATCAAGTGATGCCTCTCTTCAGCAGGGCCTGGGTGAAGAGCAATGTAGGATGTATTTTTGTAAAAGGAGAAGGAGTGTATTTTGATCCTGAATATAGTAAAAAAGGGATCTTATAAGCAAGTCATTAAAAAATATATATGTATATGCTCCTTGGATGTGTTTATACCTTTCTAACAGCAACATTTTATTTTCACTTTCTGGTGTATTTTGATTTGAGTGGCTGTCGTGGTTTAACCCCAGCCAGTAACTAAGCACCACACAGCCACTCGCTCACTTCCCCTCCACCCAGTGGGACGGGGGAGAAAATCGGGAAAAGAAGTAAAACTCATGGTTTGAGATAAGAACGGTTTAATAGAACAGAAAAGAAGAAACTAATAATGATAACACTAATGAAATGACAACAGT
>JANXJC010000007.1:26722441-26738426 GCA_027564655.1 Leptodon cayanensis | reverse complement strand
TGTGTGTCCACCAATCTATCTCCCTCTCACACTCCCTGATACTCCTCAACCTCCTCACTTCCTCCTTCAGCTCTGCCACCAGGCTGAGCAGATCATCCACCTGGTCACACCTCACACAAGAGGTGCCCCCACTGCCCTCCGTCATCAGTGATAGACTCAGGCACTCCCCGCAGCCAGAGACCTGGATGGGGCTTTGATCAACCAGGTCTAGTGGAAGGTGTCCCTGCTCATGGCAGGGGGATTGGAACTTGATCATCTTTGAAGGTCCCTTCCAATGCAAAGCATTCTATGATTCCATGATTCTTCTGAACCCTGCTGTCCTTCCCATTGCAAAGGTGGAGAAAATATTTCTTTTATGGTGTCCTATTTGTCATAGCTGCTATTTTGCACACTTTCCTGGGCAAATTGAAGACTGCATTGGAAATATTGAGACCTAAAAGAAAGGGCAAGAGTTGGATGAAAGCTTCTCTAGCTTGGGTTTGAGTGCTGAAGGAGGTCTGATGGTGCTGTTCCTATCATAGTAGGGTACCTTTCCCATCCTATCTCATTCCAGATGTCCTATCTCATTGTTGGGTTACATTACTATGAGAAGGGGTCCTCACTTTTACTGTCATACCTATTTCTCCTGTGACTTCCTTATACATCAGGTTCCTGGAGAACTAGTGGAAGATTTTGTCCAGTGGGTCTTTGACACATTTTAATCTCCAGAATATCAGACTGTATACAGTGGAATGAGGTATCTTTGTCTGTTAATCCAGTCTCATGCAGTTCACATCTGTGTGATCAAAGCAGTGTCTCAATACAGTTCAGCAATGTGAGCCAACACCAGAACAGAGAGAAGCAATCTATATTTTTGAACTCTGTCTTTTGTAGTAAACAGAGAAGGAAGGGCATACCACTAGTACCATTCTATCCCAATACAACTGTCTTCCTCTGTGCCTACGTTCCCTCCAGTCTTCAATTCACAGCCAGGAAAACATTATGGTCTCTTTAGCTGTTTCTCAGCCCTATTCACTGTACTAAATCTGCCCTTCAGCAAGGAACACCAAGGAAAATTTACTTGAGTTTCATTTTATTTTTTCATAGCTCAGCTCCTTCTCATGGGAAGATCCTAGTGTCCAAGGCTAGAGGGAGCTCAGAAACAGTATGAAATCTCATCTGGGTTGGTGGATAAAATCTAAATAGATGGACAGAACAAGGTTATTAAATTTTAGATAGGACAACCATTCCTTTCTGTTGTGAAGCTAAAAGTAGACCTAGATTTTCAGATAAGAAGCCAGACTTGTTTGTTTGGTTTTGGTTTTGTTACTGTATCTGTTAGAAAGAGGGAAAAAGAAGTCTAACCTTGCTGTAATTAATTTTTTTCCAGTGATTAATTTTCCCTCATACTGAAGTGACCTACAACAAGCTTTTGTTATTTTCAGGTGAAATGTTTGGATCTAAGGTTCTGGACTGTTTAACACCAAATAATTTCCAGCTCAACTTCTAATCTGTTTTCACTAGTACAGGCAGTCTTAAACTTACCATTAAGGTATAAATGAGCAAACATTTCATTAAAAATGAAGAGGCTTATGACAATACCTATTCTCCCAAAATGGAACCACCTGAGTTTTTCTAATAGCTGGTGACATCCATTAGCAGCTCTCTCAGAAATTGAAAACATTTTCCATCTGTTCATACACACTCATTACAAAGTAGTTAAGAGCCTGTGGGATCACACAGGCACATTTTTGCAAATTGCAAAATATCAAAATGAGTTATTGAAGAAGCAGGGATGACTTTGTAATAAGCAGCTAAACTTTTAACTTTCTCTTTTCTTAGACACTGAAGACAACCCGTTGGTTGAAACCTGTTTCGCCTGTAACCTTCCAGATCATGACATTTGAAACTCTATCCTATACATAGTCTGGGAAGGTGAGCCAGTTCTGCCAGGTTACACTACTCTAATAAAGAGCAGAAATCAGCCTTATTCTTTGGCAGACAACATCACTGAGGCCAAGTGATTAAGAGAATTCAAATAAAAATGGAGCATTTATATAGATAATGAGATCAGCCAGTATTATATTAATGAGAAATAAACTTCATTAATTATGTGCTTGCATGTTTTCATGCATGAAGTGTTCTTTAAACAGGAAGGTTGGATTGGCATTTCCTGTAGGAAAGCATATTGGATATGGACATAGTAACTTTCTCTGGTCACCTGCTGCAAGATGATGGAAGGTTAGTGAGAGCCTGCTACAGTGGGTTTTCTAGAATGGCAAAGAAGGTTTGGCTGGAGGCAGAAAACCATGTCAAGCTGAATAAACACAGTATCCTGTTGCAAATTAAATCTGTTTAGAGACATTCCTCATTAATCAGTCTTGTGGAGATTGGCTCCAGTACCATCTTACTCTATGCAAGTTTCTCCACACAGCTAAGTTTTTGGTCAGGTCAATTTGTACACGTTTCTAACTGATTACTGAGTGCAAATTGAGAGTTACCGTATTTTACATTGTTGGGTCTTAAATCTGACTCAGAGCTCAAAAACCCTGTCTTTGCTTTTCAGTTCACTGATTGCCATGTGTCTTGATCCTGTGTCATTCATACAGAAAGGTTATTTGGTTTGTCTGCCTGTGATTTCTCGTGGCTTGAGAGATCTGTATATCATGTGTCTTTATGCTGAAATCAGCTTACCTTGCAAGTAATCTTTACCAGGGAATTTTTGCTTTGCTAATTACTAATTAGTAATTTAGTCCAATTCTTACAAATGCAGTTCTTGCAATTTTAAAGATTCTCATAGCATTTAACAAACCACAGTGCCGTATTACGGCTTGCTACTTCACAGAATCATAGAATGGTTGAGATTGGAAGGGAACTCTGGAGATCATCTGATCCAACCCCTCTGCTCAATCAGGACCACCTAGAGCCAGTTGCCAAGTACCATGTCTAGATGGGGTTTTAATATCGCCAAGGAGGGAGACTCCACAACCTCTCTGGGCAACCTGTTATTAATGCTTAGTCACCCTCACAGTGAAAAAGTGTTTCCTGATGTTCAGGAGGAACCTTCTGTGTTTCAGTTTGCACCCATTTCTTGTGGTCTTGTCACTGGGCACCACTGAAAAGAGCCTGGCTCTGTCCACTCTACACCATCCCTTCAGGTATTTACATACATTAACAAGATGGCCCCTGAGCCTTCTCAACTCTGGGCAAAACAGTGCCCACTCTTTCAGCCTTTCCTCACAGGCGAGTTCATAGAATCATAGAATATCTCAAGTTGGAAGGGACTTATAAAGATCATGAAGTCAAACTCCTTGATCCTTGCAAGACTACCTGAAACTAAACCATACGACTAAGAGCATC
This sequence comes from Leptodon cayanensis, assembly GCA_027564655.1. Taxonomy (NCBI): domain Eukaryota; kingdom Metazoa; phylum Chordata; class Aves; order Accipitriformes; family Accipitridae; genus Leptodon; species Leptodon cayanensis. The sequence goes on along the minus strand of JANXJC010000007.1, from coordinate 26,735,087 downwards.
GTCCAGACATTCCTTCAACTTTGACAGGCTTGGTGCCATGACCACTTCCCTGGGGAGCTTGTTCCAGTGACCAAACACCCCCTCAGTTAAGAACCTTTTCCTAATGTTCAGTCTGAACTTCCCCTGACACAGCTTCATTCCATTTCCTTGTGTCCTATCGCTGGTCACCAGAGAGAGATCAGCACCTCCCCCACTACCACCCACCTTGAGGAAGTTGTAGACTGTGATGAGGTCACCCCTCAGCCTCCTCCAAGAGGACAAACTAAATGACCTCAGACACCCCTCATAAGTCTTGCCCTCAAGACCTTTCACCATCTTGGTCACCCTCCTCTGGACACACTCTAATAGTCTGATGTCATTCTTGAATTGAGGCACCCAAAACTACACGCAGTACTCAAGGTGGGGCCACAGCAGTGCAGTGTAGAGTGGGACAATCACCTCCCCCTACTGGCTAGCTATGCTGTGCTTGATGCATCCCAGAACACGGATGGCCGTTTTTGCTGCCAGGGCACACTGTTGACTCATATTCAATTTGCCATCAACCCAAACCCCCAGATCTCTTTCCGTGGGGCTGCTCTCCAGCCTCTCATCCCCCAATTTTTACCTGTAACCAGGATTACCCTGTCCCAGGTGCAGAATCCGGCACTTGCTTTTGTTAAATTGCATAACGGTTGGTGATTGCCCAGATCTCTAGTTTATCCAGATCTCTCTGTAAGGCCTCTCTACCCTCGAGGGTGTCCACAGCTCCTCCTAGTTTAGTATCATCAGCAAACTTAATGTACATTCGATTCTGGCATCCAGATCATTTATAAAAACATTCAAGAGCACTGGCCCTAAAATCGAGCCCTGGGGAACCCCACTGGTGACTGGCTGCCAGCCTGATATAACCCCATTTACTATAACCCTTTGAGCCTGACGCATCAGCCAATTGCTCACCCAACATATTATGGACTTGCCTAGCTGTGTGCTGGACAGTTTATCCAGAAGGGTACTGTGAGAGACACCATCAACAGCTTTGCTAAAATCCAAACCCACTACATCTACTGGGTTCCCATGGTCAACTAAATGGATTACCTTGTCATAAAAGGAGCTTAAGTTGGTTAACCAGGACTTTCCCCTCGTGAACCCATGCTGGCTATGACCAATGCCTGCATTGTCTCTCAAGTGTTTTTCAATAACTCCCAGAATAACCTTCTCCATAATTTTACTAGGCACTGACGTGAGACTGACAGGCTGATAATTACCATGGTCTTCATTCTTATCCTCCTTGAAAATTGGGACAACATTTGCTCCAGTCCCTTAATCATCATTATGGCCCTTCATTGAACTCTATCCAATATGTGCATGTTTCTCTTGTACTGAGGAGCTCAGAACTGGACAAAGTACTCCAGGTGTGGCCTCACCAGAGCTGAACAGAGGGGAAGGATCAGCCCCGTTGACCTACTGGCAATACTTTGTCTAATGCAGCCAAGGATGCCATTTGCCTTCTTTGCTGTCTTGTGTTCAGCCTGGTGTCCACCAGGACCACCAGGTCCTTTTCTGCTGAGCTGCTTTCCAGCTTACTTGAGTAAGCTTTTCTGTAAAGTCTTGTATCCCAAAGCTTTATATACTGTGTACTCACTGATCAATTCACCCATCATCTGAAACTCAGTGGTCTCTGAGATGAAGAATGGCAGATATGCAGCAATGCTCAGGAACAGAACAGGAAAATTTGGACCCCTAAATTCAATGGGTAATTAATCATACTAGCACGTAGCTGGGTTGCATTCCTTCAGGGGCCCAGGTTTGCATTAATTACTTGCTCAAATTTCTCACTGAGGTCTCCTCTGCTGCAAGAGTGTTTCAAGTTATTCCATGCCTGTTAACTTTGTAAGAAGCAATGACATCTACACTTTATTCACTTCAGTTTTCCACCTGTATTTCCCCCTTTTCTACTGGGAAAGAGAAAGAAAAATGGAGGAAGGTAAGGGGAACTGCTTGGCCTTCAGCTACTTCTTCCCAACTGAAACAGAAGACACTGCCTCTTTCACACAGTTATTAGGGGCCACATGGCCTTGGTTTGAGAAGATTCATTTGCAAGACTCTTATTCTTCCTGATGCAGGGTTTCTCTGAAGGCTTTCTCTGAAATTTTTATGGAGGTTTCCATTGCACAACTGCATTTATGCACAAAGTACCAATCAGGAGAATAGCAGTGACAGCATGGATGGTAGCACAGGGCAGGTGCCATTGTAGCTGCAGTGACTGATCAGATATTCAGTGCAGCTTTCGTTCTCTTGCCTTTCAGCATCCTATTTTATCCATTATTTGACATATTTTGCCTTGTTCCATTACAATCATTGTAAAGAAATAGAAGTGAAACTAAGAGATGCGTGGTACTGTGCTATGCTGTAGCTAACAGCAAAAGGGGCGCAGCTCAGTTCTTGTTCCTTTTGGGCACTAATGCATCTGTGTATTAAGGAAGACAGTGTGCCATTACCAGTCACATCCATGAGAGGGTTTGAACATGAAGGTGCTCAAAGGACATGATAAACCAGGCTCATTGCTAGTTCCTGTGCATGTAAAAGAGGTATGTCCCACAACAGTCTGTCCCACATGGAAGTGACTTATATTGATGCTGTGGTGATCTAGCTGTACAATTATAAATATGAGCACACAACAGAAGGAAAAGAAAGTTAAGGTTGTCCCAGTAACTTGGCCATTGTATACACTCTATTGTTAACCTTGGAGGGAACAGAAGCCAGTGCTTCTGTTTGGGTGCTGTTTCACAGCCAAAGAGCTTGGCATAAAGCAGAGAAAAGAAGTAATTACATTTTTATATCATGTCCCTGCTACAAACAAGGCTGGACCACTGTGGAGCTACCACTGGTCAGAATCACCAGGTGGAAATGAGACTGAAAGGAATCTGAACTTTTATATCTTTTGGGTATTTTTTTTTTTCTTTTTAAGATTTACATCTTTAAAATGGCTGCATTAGCATGAGCTTTCAGAGAAAGAAAAGAGGAAAAAAAAACCCAGGCTATATGAACCCTTATTCAGATTTCAGTTTTAAATTTCTATAAGAACTAAATTTAAAACAATCACTAACAACAGAGTTTACATAAAATTCTCAAACTGGAAAAAAAACCTATCCATTTGCAATCAGTCATTATAATTCACTAACTTAGGCCATGTACAGAACTACACATCATGTAATTTATGAAAGCAACAAGTCTCCTATTAATCACAAAACCACATAAAGTTATAACCAATACACAGAGCTAGAATAAAAGCTGCATCTTGACTATTCTGGAGGTATATAAGAGGGAGAAAACTGCAAGTAAAAGAGGTAATACATTAATAGACTATAGATGAGGGTCATGAATGATTTAACTGTTTAGTTGTTTGGTTTTGGTGGCTTGCAATGCATATGTTTTCTATATGAAAATGACCTGACAAGTACTTGCACCTTTCTCAATTGGATTGGTTTAGTTAGTTCTAAGTCATGGTTTTCAGTTTTGATTCTGGTAATTTCAGGTACAAGTGGGTCCACAACATGGGGTCCTTTCCCTCAAAATTGTACTAGCAGTGGTACCCCTGGGAATAAAATCAAAGCAGGGAAGAGAGGATTCAGTTCACTGAGATCACAACCTCTATGAGACATTAGCCTTGCATTTCTTTAACACATCCACCAATCTTCCCACTGTGAGGTTATCATGCTATCTGTTCTCTCCCATTTTCCATCAACAATTTTTTCAATTTCCTATGCTTTATAATGGGTGAAGAAGAGGTTTTGTTTCAAAGGGAGATGGTTTCAGAGGTGGTTTAAGTCAGGAAGCTTTGCCAGAGGTAAAGAAAAGTGAATACATAGAGGGGAAGGGTTATTATTGCATAAATAGGACTTAATTTTAATTGCCATGCCTCTTTCTGTACTTTCTTAAGCCAAGTAGAAAATATTTCAATATAAGTGTACCAAGGTATGGAATAAAGATTATTTTTATGAGTCAAAGGACAACCCTATGACAGCAAAACCAAAGAGGTAAAGTGAGTTTTTGGCTGTGATGATGGAGGAGGGCTAAGAATCAAGCTTCTCTATGGCCCTGATGTTATAATATATCTATGTGCACTGTGGGCAGCAACAGATTTTTAAAAACTTTTTTTAGGATCATGAAAATAGAGATAGTTCTTCCTGACTATTTAACCATTCAAATATATGCATACACACACACGGATACACACACACACTGGCACACATATACATATATATATAACACCTTTAATCTTCAGACACGAGGGTAGTACAAACAATAATAATAATGAGAAGCAATTCTCACTAGTTTATAATTGCCTAAATAATTTATTACATAGTGTTTTCCTTCACAGGAACTTTTGTAGTAACGACAGCTAGAATTTTTTTTCCTTTGGAGACTCTGTACCTTCATATTATTTTCTTGGTTGACAGAAGTAACCTGAAGGGCAAATATTTTAAGACAAATTGTGCTTGCACTTTTAGTCTTTTTTTCTTTTTCAAATTATTTCTTAGCTTAAACTGTAACTTACAGGTGGATTTGACAAAACTTCTCTATGTTGAGTAGATGCAGCAGAAGAAAAGGCCAGAATAACACTGAGCTGTGCTCAAAATGAGCAAGGGCAAGTACCATGACAGTAGATCCACAGAGCTGTGTAAATGGTTATAACAGTTATTACAATTTATAACAATAAATTAAGAGACCACCCTATCTAGGACCTCATTTTGGGGAGAATACAGAGGGCAGAAATCAGAAAGATCATGTGATCAGTAAACATGACCTACAAGGAAAAACTGTCCGTTTAATCAGAGAATGCCAAGGGAGGCCGTTATACCCAAAAGGTTGCTTTGTTTAGTTCAATGTAGCAGATGGTTTGGAAGGCCTTTCTGATAAAATAGGGGGTGTGGCCCTGTGAGGGGTTGCCTCGAGTGGCTGTTGAATTTGCATCACTGGAAATCTTCAAGAACAACAAAGGCAAACACCTATCCAAAATGGTTTATGTATATTTGATCATGCTTAAGACAGCTGCCACATTGGATGGCATCTAGCAGTCTCTTCCAGACCTGTTTTCCATTATATAACATTTAAGATGCCTGTGGCATCCTTAAAGGAAAAGACATGATGGCGAATAATGGACCTCATAGAAAAAATTGGCCTAAAGCTGGATTTGCATCTACTGGAGGACATCATGCATAAAGAAATGAAGCAGCAGAGGTGGAACAGCCGTATATCAGATACATACCAAGTTATTCATGCACACCAAAATACTGTCCTGTAAAATTTTACAGCTCTTCATTATTACCCAGTCAGTGCTGAAGGCAGTATAGCACTATATTGGTTATTGTGCTCACACATCACTTTATTGTCTGGGAAGATGTAAAAGTAACTAGAAAGGAAATATAGCAAGGAAGAAGAAACCACCTAGAGGGAGAATCTTGGCCTGTGCTTCAGTCCAAAGTTGGTGTGTGTCAAACTGCAGGCTGTAGGCAAAAGATCTATATGACCTTACCCAATAAGACAAATGTTTTGAGGTGTCATACAAATATACAAGAGCATGAACACAGAAAGCAGCATTGAACAGAGTGATGGGTCATCTGCAAACTGAGATGAAATAGGGTCCAGATGTTCTCAGAATTCATGAAGCAACAGGCCAACTAAACACTTCTGCACTCTCCCAATAGTTTCTAAGCTGTGTCATGAAGACATAACTTCCAGCTCCAGGATTTTATATATTACCACACCATGTGCTGTTTGGAAAGTGATTGGCTTGTTGTATTACTTGAACACTGAGAACCAAAAGTTAACTTGAGCCAACATCAGAGCAGTGAATTAAATACCTCCCATTTTAAGTATCAGATTTTCTCAGTCTCTATTACAAACGAGGTATTGCCAGGAGACTCCTTTTTTAACATCATTTACAACATTTCTTTTCAGTGGCCCACAGAGAATGCAAGGAATCATGTTTTGCATAAAAAGTTAAAGAAGGCAGCTATGCCAAAAGACTAAATCCTTGTCAAATGTTGATACGTTGCCAGTAGCATAGAGTAACAATGGAGACGGGTGGACCACTCGGTGGATAAGGAATTGGCTGGATGGTCACACTCAAAGAGTTGCAGTCAACGGCTTTGTGTCCAAGTGGAGACCAGTAACAAGTGGCGTTCCTCAGGAGTCCATATAGGGACTGGCGTTGTTTAACTTCTTTGTCGGCGACATGGACCATGGAATTGAGTGCACCCTCGGCAAGTTTACCAATGACACCAAGCTGTGTGGTGTAGTCGACATGCTGGAGGGAAGGGATGCCATCCAGAGGGACCTTGACAGGCTTGAGAGGTGGGCCTGTACGAACCTCATGAAGTTCAACAAGGCATGTAGTGATAGGACAAGGGGTAATGGCCTCAAACTGAAATAGGGTAGATTTAGATTAGATGTAAGGAAGAAGTTCTTCACTATGAGGGTGCTGGGGTACTGGAACAGGTTGCCCAGAGAGGTTGTGGATGCCCCATCCCTGGAAGTGTTCAAGGCCAAGTTAGATGGGGTTTTGATCAACCAGGTCTAGTGGAAGGTGTCCCTGCTCGTGGCAGGGGGATTGGAACTAGATGATTATTGAAGGTCCCTTCCAACCTAAAGCATTCTATGATTCCACGATTCTATATCTTTTCATGGCCATTAAGATTCAAGTTGTCAAAGCTAAGGTTCCAGTTTCACAATCCCATATCACTCAGCCATATCACTGTGACCTTTGTGTGGGATCTTTGTGAGAAGGAAGTTCTCCAACATCTGGGCCAGACTACATTGAGGAAGATTTACTTTTTGTTTTAGAATGAACAAAATTATCTTCACCCTGCAGATACTGTATTTGGCGGAGATTCCTTAAGCAGAGAAAAACAAATTTTAAAATGATGAGACAGTAACAGCTTCACTAATTAGGGGCTAATTATGTCAGACTCAGTTATAACACAAATGAAGATATAAAGAAATGGCCATTTGAATATGAAAGAAAGAGTGCCAGTGAGGAACAGGGAGAGAAGCTATAATCCTTCTGTTTTACCTTATGGTCCTTTTTTCAGGCTATTTCCCTCAGGCTTCTTTCCTTTGAAAGAGGCATTGGCAAAATGCAGATTAGTCTGACTACTTTTATCCAGCTCCTGGAAACTGGTTTTAAAGAACCTGCTTGTCCATGCTAGTCTTTTCAGAGACTGATGGATCTGGGGGTTGGGGGGGAGGCAGGTGTTGTCACACCACACAGGAAGTGCTATTTAAGTTCTGTTATCAATGAATGTGGTGATATCTGGGTGCTGATTTGTTATCAGGCATCCTTAAAATTAGAAATACTGCTGCTAAGTTTGGATGTTTGGTGTAACTATTTATCACCTTTTAAATGGACACCTTGGTGCACAATACATTGAGGGGGGAATAGATAACTGTCCTGTAAAGTCTGAGGCAGCCTTGAGAAAAAGGAAGATGCAGTTGTGCACTGTGCTGAGTTTGCCAGACCTTGCTTTATGGTAATGCAACAAACGAGTGGCTCAGTCTTGAAGTGCTTACTCAAGCAGTTTTCCTTTCGTTTCCGTCAGGCACATAGCAGCAGGGAACAAAATAAAAGGCACCTCACCTTTCACATCCTACACAGAGTCAGTGCTTCTGAGCAGACCACCTGCATATATTGAGCATTCCAGGGAGGGAAAAGCAGTCCCCATCTTGACCTGCATGTGTGCCGAGTAACACATATTCCTTGCAACATCCATGCATAGTTCTTTGATCTCATTCCATCCCAGAAATCCAACCTAAAAAAATCATAACGCAGTTGTCCACCTTTGCTGAGAATAAGAGACAGTGTGGCTGCATCTGTACTGGTGATGTGAAATGTGTGATTATTTCTGTCTTGCCCAGAGGTAAACACAGAGGACAGAGCCTTCCCCATACCCTCCTCCTCTGGGCCTCTAGTCCCTTGCTTGTGCCTCCCACCATGATTCCCCCCTTATCTTCTACAGTGGCCCAGCTGAACTTAGAACTGCTTGATCAAGACAGGGGAAACAATAGTACTTTGCCCGGCAGTGCTACCCACAGCCAGGCACTCCCAAACTCAGTACCAGCAGTGACAGATGTATGAGGGGAAAGTTCCTTTCAAGGTTTCATACAGCACATCTCAGGATTGAGGATAAAAGCCCAGGCTTTATTCCATGTGATCCTCCCCAGTCAGCAGTTGTGCTACAGTTCAGTCAGGGGGGACTCAGCAGGTGGTGTTTGACCGCATCTCTCCTCACTGAAGCAGAGACCAGAGCTGCCAGGGGTGGGACATTCAGAAAAGGGCTCATGTAGCTTTTCTTCACGGGAAAATGGCTGAGGAGGAAGGAAGGAGAAACTTCAGAGTGTTTGCTCATTGTGAGCCACCAGACCTCTTTTCTAGGGAGCTTCCCAGAGGGTGGGATCTTTCTTCCTGAATGCAAATCGCAAATTCAATTGACATTCAGCTCACTTGGATTTTTGCCTGAAGCACTTCCTCTCCCTCAAATAGTATATCTCAATCCTCTTTAAAAGTGATATGTTGCATCAATGCCAGAGAAGAAAAGACCAAAAGGGAGCTTTGAGAGATCCCAGTCAGTTTTCCTACATTCCCAAATCACTCATGCTTTGCTAGGGACCTGAACTAGTGTCAAGAATAAGGAACAGCAAAGTGTCGTGGAGCTCCCACAGGTGGAGTTGTGTCAGTGTCCTTGGCTTGAGCTTCATGGCACCACTGCTGGATCCGGAGTCAGTGGGCAAAGGGGAGATGTGGTAGAGCCCTGAAGGTTGTGGGTGAGGAAGGCAGTGTCCAGGTATGCTGAGGAGGTGGCAGTCCAAGAATGGCACTGGGAAGGAGGAGAAAGTGGCAAGTGTGGGGTTTGATACAGGTGTTGGGATGCCTGCTCTAGTAGGTTCCCTATATTTACAGCATCAGAATAAAGATCATGTCACAAAATCTTCCTGATCTTAAGCAAGGGTGGGAGGAAGCAATGCTTATAACTTTTACTCTTCTCAGCAAACCACTCCTGGTAGCCCACACCACATGTATGACCAGCTATGAAATAAGCAACCATTTACTCATGCCTCTGGCATGCAATTGATGTTAATGAAGCTGAGCCATCAAGTAAGGAATGATCAGGCCTGCAGCCCTGCCACAGAAGCTGGAAGGGCATCTGTCTGCCAACATCACAAATGGAGTATAAAACTGATACTGAGAAAGAAAAAATTGAATTACCTGCCAGATAGGCCAGATAATCACTACCTTCAACAATAATTCAATTCACAGTGTGACAAGCCTATCCTTTCCATAGAATCGTTATTCAGTTCAATGAAGAAACTTCCCATGTCAGGCCTTCGATGCTAAAAGCCTCTGTACCTCCCAGAGCTTTCACGTCAAAAGCATTATTAGAACATGGATGATATCATACAATCATAGAATAATTTAGGTCAGAAGGGACCTGCAGGAGTGATATCAGCTGTACTTCTGTCTTCCAGGTCATCATGAGCTGCAAGCAGATAAAAGTCTGGAGTGAATATCCTGATAGTACTTTAGCCTGAAGATTCAGGTAGATCAACGTAGATTTTGTTGTACTTCCTTTCAGTTTCCCAGTCAGTCTTGTACAGTCCACACCATCTGCTTTCTGAGCTACTAGGTTCACAAACTGAGTGGGAAATGAGTCACACAACTGTGATCTGAGCTCCCTTTTGAAGTCCATGAGATAACCTGGTGAATTACCAACGTGCAGAAGGGAAATTGTGCCCCCAATAACAGTCTTAAGCAAGGTAGACTGAAGAGTGCAATGCAAATTCCCCTGGTTTAAAGACCCCTTAGAAGACAAAATGAGCAAGGCAAGATCTGACTCTGGCACTAGGTGGTTTGTATGTAGTAAAGGAAAGTAATTACATCTCCCTGGGAGAGAAAGAAAAGTACAGACAAGAAGAAAAATGAGATGTCCTGTTTTGGACAATAAGACAGAATGCATGATGAGGCGGGGAATAAAGGAAGACAGAGTATGAAGTATGAAACTGGCATGCAGGATCAAGGCATGATCTTTTTAAAAGACCCATCAGGTCCCAGTGTTGTTGACAACATTGCTATGTGTGGTTATGCCAGCAGAATGGAGAGGTCACATGCTGTCGGTCCTGGGAACAGGCAGAGTGAGGAGATAGTTCGGGAGTATCCTGCAGGGGTATTTCTACCAGAATCTCTCTGTGCTGGCACTGCAGCCTCAGCTTTCACAGCTGTTTGCCACTGTTGACTTTTCTTCTTTACAAGCTTCCATGTTTCATAACCAACAACTGAGCAGCCCTATTTTTCAATGCCAAGTAACCCCCAGTTTTCTGCATTGATAACTGGGAGTAGCCTAAGAAACCTGCAGATCCAAATCTTCATTTTTATGAATTGATGTATTTGCACTGACTTTAATTGACCTGTATTAATTTCTATCAGCTGATGATAGATCTTCCTGTTTAGGCAGGACCACATTTCTACCCTGCCTGTGAAATCCGGAGCCTGTAATATCTCTAAATTCATGTAGTGACACGGGACCTTCAGGGAAACTGCGTTTATTTTACATGATTTTGTATTTAAAGTGAAAAAAGAAAAAGTAAGTCAGCTACTTCGTGGCAAATAGTACTGTGAACTTAGTGTGACCACTCTGCCAAATTTATTTCAGGATGATATATTTGCTTATTAATTATCACATTTTAGGTAAATGCATACTTTTCTTTATCTACATGCTTAACAGGGCTTCGACCTTTTTGGCAGGTTTTCCATTGAACTGTTTCCTTGCATAAAAGTATTGGAGCCATACCTCACTTTTCCTTAGAAAAACCTCTGCAGTTTTTCTGACCCTACTGCCAGCTGGGAGAAAAGATTAAAACTCCTGAGCTGTGAGTTACATTAGTGAAAACTCTGCTTATCCATGATAAAGCAAAGTGTCGGCATGCCATGTAAGGAACAGACCTCTTTCTACCTTTAATAACCTTTTCTTATAGGCGATGCAAAAACCTCTGACAGAATCATAGCAAGATTTGGGTGGAAAGGGACCTCTGAAGGCCTGTAGTTGACACATTTAGATCAGGCTTCTGAGGGTCTTGTTCAGGCAAGTGCTGAAGATATCAAGGGCTCTGGATTTCATTACAAAACGGTATCCATTGTAGGATTGTCATCCTACATCTGAATCACATAACAAGCAAATGCACAGCAGGGCTACCATTAATTGAAAGTGAAAGCAGGGTCCAAACGAATCCTAGTCCATTCCAAATGAAGCCAAATACTTGAAATCCTACTTGCAGTGCACCAAAGCTTTCATCAACTTCTTTGTGTCCAGTATTCAAGCCATCCCTTCATTGGCTTGAAAGTAAAAGCACAGGGCTAACAGACAGGTGAAGAGGGAGGACTCTCAGTCTGTAACCTGAGTGAGAACCTCACAGCATTAATGGGCTAATCCTTCTGGATCATGGAAGAAGTCTTCATTCAATAGCTGTGAGACTGATTTCAGGTCTGGAAAACTGCTTTACAGTGAAGGATGTAAGGAATCTACCACAATTAATGTACAACAAAGCCAGTGTTTTTAAAATTAGTTAGAGTGGTTATGTAGGAGCTAGTAGGTTATGCATGTAGTATTACAGTCCTAAGCAGGAACTACAGTCGGGGGTCAAGATTGCATGATGCTAGGAGCTGTACACATAGAACACATAGGGACACATTTTCAGGCTTATAGAAAACTCTTAAGTATTCAATTTGCCTTGATTTTAAATCCTTGTTTTCTGTCCTGCCTTTGCAAGCCACACTTTCCCAAAACAGCACTCAGCAACACCCAGTGCAGAAAGAGAATCGGCAGTCATGAGTCACGCCTGAATGAAACACAGAGACCTTTGACACAAGTGTGGAGACAAAACACTCTGTCTGAGCAATATAATTCATTTTTATTTTGTTTTTGAAATCCTGAAATTAACTCATTACTTTTGCTTACATGTATATTTTAAAAATAAAAAAGCAAAGCAGAAGGTTGGCTGAGCTTATCTAGGTATGTATTTATGCTTTTGCTAGGAACAGGCTGTTAAAGATGTGCTCTTTTTCTTTCTAAATGTCAGCTTTTACTGAACAATCCATTCTGCTGTTGCAATGACTTATTAAAAAGAGAGATACAGTGAAATGCTAAGCAAGCCAAACAACCCAGAAAGCTGCTTATATCTATTTATTTATCTAGCATTTGTCTCTGCCCAGCCACCTTAACTCCTGCCTAAGAGGCCAAATGAACTGCAAATGCATAGCTGATGACACTGGGCCTAACAGAGCCTTAAAAATAAAGACATGTACTGTTTCTTTGAATTGTCAAGGAACTAGGACTTTCCAAGTCTGAATTCAGTATAGATCCTAAAATTAGTCTTAGTCCAGTGTGCGCTGAACCTATGAGGCTTCAACGCTTTCTGAGTAGTGGTGAATTTAATGCATATACTTGAAATTCACTGCATTAGGTTGGTTTTGGTGAATGAATTTTGCTTCATTTTACTTCTTTTGTTGTCCAGTGAGTAAAGTTTTTCTTCTTTTCCTATTGTATTGGCTTTGAGTGGCAAGGTTTTGGTAGCGGCGGGGGATTACAGGGGTGGCTTCTGTAAGAAGCTGCTGGAA
>JANXJC010000007.1:26702875-26717920 GCA_027564655.1 Leptodon cayanensis | reverse complement strand
GTGCAAGCACTGCTCAGCAGTAGCCAAAACACTGGTGTGTTATCAACACCTTTCTAGCTACCAATACAGAGCACAGCCCTATGAGGGCTGCTATGGGGAGAATTAACTCTATCTCAGCCAGACCCAATACACCAATTTTATCTGGAAATGATGTAGGATTAATCACAAATCTTATCTTTAAGACAGGTGAGTATTACCATTATAAAATAATAGGTGCATATTATACTTCATACAAAGCCATGAGTTCAGAAGGATGTGAAGTCACACACAGGCAAACACAGTCTGTACTCCAGCACGACTAGGCCCTGGCCTACAGAAACAGGGGACAGTTATGTCCTAAGGAGTAAACTAGATGTCAAACACAAGTTCCCAGAGATGGGTAGAGTACCACTGGCAAGCAAGGAAATTGCCGTAGCAGTTCCCTGTTCCCCAGTGCATGAATACACAGCTGAGCATCACAGTGCCATCCTACAGGGCAAAGGCAGCAGGAAAATATTTTTATTTATTATTTTTTATATCACTTTGAAGTAGCTCATGGCATGTGTCACCATTCTTTCTAGGTGGATGGAGGCAGAAAAATGACTTGTCTTCATCTGTCCTTCTGCATCTGTACTGTTTTCTGACTCCAAGCCCTACTTCAACTGGTGCAGTCTCACTTAGACTGAACAAGACTACCACCATTTGGAGCAGAGAAGCATCTCAAGACCCTTTCCCCAGCTTTCAGAATTGCCCATGTTACTCTTTTAAAATTTATTTATTTATGCTGAATTATTTTAAATGTTTTTCATGAGAATTCAAAGTAATTTTACTTCCCTATTCTGTAAATCAGGGGGAAATATTTTTAAAGCTTCTTGGCCTGACCTTCTACCTCCTTGAGTCACTGGTGCCTATGCAAAGTGGCATTAAATCATTACTGAATAAGGATGGCTCAGCTCTCATCATTTGTTGCTCAGCACCTTACAGTGTGAGTTATGCTAGAGCGAAAACACAGTGGATCGTGAATTTTGAACAAAGAAAAGTGTTATGCCCTGGAGAAACCAGGTCCTAGACTCTGGATGCAGTGGCAAAACTGATCTGTGTATTTATACAAGGAAAGAGAAGGGGAACAATTTTCCCCCATGCCCATAATCTTCCATTTAGACGTCTCTGGGCCAGCAAGCCTTGGTATGGTTTCACTCCCTCTGCTTTTCATAGCGGTGCTATCAGGACTAGAATGATTTATACCAGTTTGCAGAGACACTAGAGACTGAGCGAGGCAGGAGTATCGCAAGCTGTGGCAGTGGATTAGGAAGAGTTAAAAGAGCTTAAAAGAAAGGTTAAGTGGACAGAGGCATAGTTTTGTTGTCCCTGCTGGTCTTCAAGAGCCATCTGCGGCCTGACAGGTCACTCCTGGCATGCTGACATACCTGTCAGCCACCCATTACAGGGTAACCACCAGCTTGCTTACTGGGAGGTCTGCAGTCATCCGCAGTCACCAACCTCCCAGCGCCCTGAAGTAATTAAGGAACCATGGGTGAAATAAAGTAAATTGTTTCCACTTCTTTATAAACAATTTTAAATTGATACCAGCGAGTGTTTTATTAATGCCTTTTTAAAGCCAATTGAAATTAAAGATTTCAATAGCAAAATTATGTTACCTTCAAGGAAAATGTCTTCAATAATGGACTGTACTTAGCTCAGTACATTAGGTAGTAGCATTGAGGAGGATAAAAACAAAACAATCTGTTTATACTTTTAACAAATTTTTGTTCCTTTACAGTTTAAGGATTTCCCTGAGTTAATGTCAACAATGAAAATTCAACCATTTGTATCACACTTCCATTCTTTTCTGGGTATCTACAGCAAATAGATGTTTTTTAACAGCATTATGGACTTTATTCTTCAATGTCAATTTACAAACAAGCCAGTAAGTGTAAACTTGATTTATGAGAATGTAGCCTGAATTAGCATGGTTCAGAACAAGGAAGCCAAAAGAAGAGTCAGCCATGGACATACTGACTTCAGATGTGAGCCCACTTCAGGTGTGAACTTGTGTTCATATCTGAAATATTGTTGTGCTGTTGAAAAAAGTTAATGGCAGTATTTCAGATTATATCATGCCAGATACAGCAAATGCTTGCATTTTAGTGGTAGGAATATGTCCCTCCATATTCTCATGTGAAAGTGGAGCACCTTTTTTCAAGAAAACTAATAATCTATGTTTTCCTCATGTGGAGAACCATTTGAATGATGCCATCATTGATTTAGACTAACCTGTAGTGGAAAGTAACTGGATTGGGAATTATGAAATGGGGTGTGTTTCAAGTGACTATCTTGCTGAAAGCAATAAAAGAGAATAAAAGATGTGCAATGAGCAGAGGAAAGCTGAACTTGCAGATAGCTGGAAATAAATGTTCATCCCCCTTTTACAAAGGAGAAACTATGAATTAAATATGACATTTGGATGTTGAAGCAAAGGTTTGATTTCTGAAAAAGGCATTGATTTCAGTAGTGGGATTCTACCCGTGGATTCTCTTATTGTCACCAACCTGTCTAAAACCTGCCAACCCCCCCTGTTTGTTTTTCCAGTCTTGGCTAACTTAGATTAAATCAAATGATGTCTTAGATTTTCTCTCATTAAAATCAGTGTTGATTTTCCAGACAAACTGCAAAGCAAATTCCTGTGATCAGAGTATCTTTCTTTCCCATACAGGGAAACTTCAGGAACTTAGCATTATGGTGAACTTAAAACTCCTTTGTCACAGTGGCCTTGAATCCTTTAGGATTGGAAATGCTACTAACAGAAGTACTCTGAACAAAAGAACTTAGTGCTTTGATATGTTATGAATTCCAAATTTGCAAATTAATTTAAGAAACAATTGAACAAATTCATGGAAGAAAATACATCAGGGTTATTTAACACTAAGGTACTGCTAAGTTTGCTCAGCTGCATATTGCTGGTAGCTGGGAAGGTGTAACTAGGGAAGTACTACTACATAGGTTACCATAATATTTTTCCCCCAGGGATCCACTACAGTACCTTATTGGGTGCATAATGTAGATCTAGATGATCCAGTGTGACCGTGTTAATAGAATCCATTCAGCTGTGGTCGAGACGCACTGATTATGAGAACACAAAATGGGTATATGTGTATTTATTTTATTCTGTTGCTTACATGCCAAAGTTAAGCAGACTTTCTTTAAAGGAAATGGAATGGAAATTCACTCAGGGTAGACCCCAAATTCAACAAGTTCGAAAAAGGTGAGATTAAAGTCAGGGCAGTAGTTCAACCTTGACTGTATTCTTTGCTCTGTCTACCACTGTAATCGTTCACTCCCATGTCTTGGATGTTGGCCGTAGGCTGACCAGAGTATAAGAACTCCCACTGGGCTCATGAAGGTCACTATGATGA
Organism: Leptodon cayanensis; assembly: GCA_027564655.1. Taxonomy (NCBI): domain Eukaryota; kingdom Metazoa; phylum Chordata; class Aves; order Accipitriformes; family Accipitridae; genus Leptodon; species Leptodon cayanensis. The sequence goes on along the minus strand of JANXJC010000007.1, from coordinate 26,714,528 downwards.
ATGGTGATAAATTAACATGTTTTGCTTCCACCAGCTGTGACAGAATAAAACAAAGTTATGTACTGAACACTGCAGTTATTAAAATCACATTTGTCATGGGAAAAAAAAAGAATGGAAAAAAAAAGAGATTGAGGACTGAAAGCATAGCAGGAGACCAAAAGACTTATCTATAGTGTCATCTTTATCTGTAAGGTAGCTTATTTTCTTTTTTTTTAAAAAAAGGGGGTCTCCATTGCATTGGACTGGGAGAGGATCAAAAAAGACAGGTGGAAGAACGAAAACCAATTCTAGTCTGTGGTATTACTTGCTCTCTTCTAGTCCCAGTAGCTAATTGTCATACTGGGGCATGCTGCAAGGTCAGCTGAAAATAGCTCATAGCAGATAATGTATATTGGACTGTTCAGCAGGCTCCACCCTGCATGGCTTGTTTATCTGTTTGAAAATAGTTTCCTTGGGGATCAGGTTATGCTAGTGTTGAATCAGTTTTTTGTGTGGCGTTAAATTCTTTGACAGGTTACCTGTGACATAGAAATGAGGTGCTAAGGTCCTGTGTACAGCCGCATCAGTTAATGTTTAAACTAGGGAAACAATAACTAGACATGATCTAGGGTTTAGGAATGAACTATTAGACAATGGGGCTTTGTAGGTAGGTAGAATGCTTGTGTCAGAAAAGATAAGGGATTGTGGTCTGATCAAGAAACCTTGAAGAACCCCTTGGAACTGCCAAGACAGAGGAAGAAGTAGATAAAAGGTAATTCCTACAGGGGAAGCTTGTGACCACCGACTCATTGACCAGATACTCATATGATACCACCTACTCAAAAGAAGACAAGGAAGGAAGAAGACAGAGTCTGCGCACTAATTTACATGAGAGGTGAAGAAGAAAGAACCGATCATTTAGGGAAATACTAATGAATATGTATTACTTAAGCATACAAATGTGGGAATTTTTGAGACAAAGGTGTGCTGTCTTGAGACAGACACCCATTCATGCTCATCAATGAAATTGATTTGAAAATACCTTGACTCTGTGTGTTATTGACTTGCATACCAGGTAAATGAACCACGTTTGAGGGACAACATCTCCAATGCAGTAATTCTCTACATCTCTGGATGGCAATGATAGTTGTTTTTTAATGGCGCTCGTGGCATGGACCTGGTTGTTGTTTGGAACAAGTAGAAGGATTTATGCTAGCAGGAGTCTTTTCCAGGTCAAGTGACCCCTTGTGAATTCTTGTGGATCATCTGGACTGGTTAAAGGGACACAAAGCTTCTTCTTTTTCAAAGGTTTTAAGGTTGGAAAGACCTTCAGGAAGCTTTGAAGAAGCTCAGCATGGAGGATCTGTCTATTTTGTATTTTCGGCCAGGCACCAGCTAGGTTTGCTAATGAGCCCTTTCTGAATCAGACACTAGGTAAGCATGTTACTGGAGTGCTGAGCACAAATAAAAGAACTGTAGAAGTGTAACTCAATGACTTGGTAAAGGACTGAACAAAGACCTACTTCATGAGGAGATACTAATTTGGTAGGTAAGGTAAAGATCTGCAACAAAAAAACTGCAGTTGTATTGCCTTTGCTTTTTGCCATCTGGGCTGCCACAGCCATTACATCTGTTTCAGAGAAAGTAAACAGTATATTAATAATGCATTTTGTGAATCTGTTGTGTTCCATCTCCTCCCTTAGCTTAGGAACAAGAGGACCTCTATTGACAGTTACAAATTGGCCTGCTGGACTCGTTCATCCCTATAATATTGGTGGCTTGACCTTGATACATCTCCTAATGTCATTTCTATCTACTCCTTATTTCCTATCACTTAGATGTGTCTATTTAGCCTCTGGTGTATCTCTTCCTGTTTTAGTCATAAATCCTTTCCTTTCAGTTAGAAGTTGAAGGTATACTTGGTGTCCTGTCTTATAAAGCATAGCTATGACACTGCACCTAAAGGATGCACTATAGTAAATTTTCTGCCTGAGATTTCTTGGAGTAAAATATACCTATTTTTTCTATATCCATCTAGATATCCATTGTTAAAAAGGGATGGCATATAAATATTTGATTTATAGTAAATCCATCCACAGCACCGAAGTTGAAGTTATGTGCCTAAAGTAGTATACATCACTGAGGATGCTAAGCTTTTATCTAGCACACTTGAATTCTGTACTGCAGTGCACAGAAGCATAGTGGGGTGAAAAAAAGGTAAGTAGAACTTTAGGTGCAAGTTTATCTCAATGTGTATTTGGCCACCTTCTTCCTATTAATGCTAATAGTGTTGTTGCATGCATACCTGTCACGTTGCAGTTTCTCAGGATGATGACCCAGGTTTGCTGATTCCCAGGTCAGGATTAAGGTGAAACAACACCAGGGATCCTTTAACTCACAAAACTCAACTTTTATTTGCTCACAACAAGACTTGGCATGCTCTGGCATGAAACTATGTCAGTAAACTGTGTAACATGCTAACCACACATCACCAAACATATACTACAGACCTTGCTTATTTGGGGATCAGTTCAGGGAAGACAGTAAGGAGGGCCCTCCTGTTGAGCCACAAGGGGTGGCTGGATCCACTCCTAGTCCCAGACTTGGTCAACGGTTTATGTCTAAAGGGATGAGGTGGAGGGATTATGGGGAAAAAGGAGAGAAAGAGAGAGAGAGAAGAGAAAGATTTCACCAGTCCTGGGTCCAGCGTTGGTCCAGTCAGCCAAGTGGTCCAGTTCTGGTCTGTGTGTGCACCTGGGGCTTCAGTTTGTGTCCTTCTATCATCCTTGCCCCTCCTTAGGACGGGCACTTGAACTCATTAGGCTAATTATGTGTCATGAGCAGTTTGTGAGCCTTTGGGAAATGGGTCCATGGGCTTGGGGCCGTTTGGGGAGTAACTTCCCCTTCCCTGCAGACATGACTGTTGTTTGATCTTTGGCCATGCATGGTGACCTGTCCTGCTCAGCATATCGGGACAGCAGGTCAGAACAGGGAGCTGTGCACACACCCTGCCCTCCTGTTGCTGATGTCCTGGCTCTGATCTGTGCTGATCGGCTTCTTTTCACCTGTGGTTCCTTGCTATGCAGGGTTCATTTTTATGTAGAGTTCGTGGTTAGGCAGAACTTGCCCCACCACAATGTTTGTGACATTAACTCTTTCATTCTCTCACAATACCTTAGACAGCAAGGTTGCCTCTGTATGGCTTTGGTGCTGGAACTAGCCTTGGCTTGAGGAAAGCCTCTAAGGTACAAGAAAAGGCTGAAAATATTTTAAAAGTGATGTGAGACTGTTGGTGTATTCAGTCTATCCCCTGTTACGGTATTCTAGGTCTATCTTGCCTTCTACCCCATTATCACCTCTTTGCTTATCTCAATCTTTCTTAAGAGCATATGAGACATTGAAATTAAAACTGCTTTATTCCTACCTTAAGAACACATTGAAGTGAAATATGCACTCTTCTTTGTAATGTTTCAAATGTGCTAACCTGGGTAGCATATCTGCTAGTATAAACTAGCGTTAGCTAGTGAAGCGTTACCAAGAGTTCTACGATTTGCATGATGCATACTTAATATTGTCAAAACACTTAGTGGGGCTCCTGCTGGATTTTATAATTTCCATGTGGTAATTTGTGTAATTTGGTGTGGTAGTTTATGTCATTTGTTCTTCTGGAATAAGTCCTTTCAATTCATTGTGTTTGTGATTTGGGTTTTTTTATAACCAGCATAACTGAGGTATAGCTGTGCATTGTGAATAAGAAAGGTCCTTTTTCCAATAATGTCTGTGATGAATATATTAATGGAAATAGCAATAAGAATATCTGAATGTCAGTGTCACAACAGAAAAATAAACAGGTGTCCTGGGAAAAAGTTAAAATTGCTGAGTATCTTACTGTTATGTCTGTCTTAAGGGTTTATCCAAGGCAGAATGAAGCCAAGGAGTAAACCCACTTGGACTTAAAGGTTTTCAAATCAAGCTGCTAATACCTCTGTTAGATAATGTCACGTGTTAGAGTTGATTATGATAATAAGTCAAAGTCAGCACTTACATCTTCTGTAATATCCTTCCTCTGTGGATTGCAGTGTATGTTACAATATTAATTTTCATTGTCCTGCTGGGAAAATTATTATTATGCCCATCTCCTCAGTGAAGAATATGCTGAAGCATGTTGAGAGCTAACTTGGGATATCCAAGGTTACACCATGGAATGGGGAAAAGTTAAACATGGAATGAGAAGGGCTGGTTGAATAGTTTATTCTGACAAAACCTTTTGTAGTTTTTCAATGGAAAGCCTTTTTTTTTCCCCTCTTTAGTTTGAGTTTCCCCCTGCCTTGAAGGCACTTTTGATTCAAAATAAAACAATTATTAGCCAATACCTCCCTCCCTCCCTCCCTTCTTTTCATAGTTGGCAGCTATTTGTCATCATTTTATATGAGTATGGATAAATGTTTTGCCTCTGATCCCTCAGTGAAGTTGTCATTCCTAGAAAAATGGGGAGGTCAGGTGCAGGTTCATTACTGGTGGGTTCAGGAACTTATGGGCAGGTTTTTTTCTGGTAGGTATTTAGGGACTGGGTATGTCTGGAGGGTACAGAAGACACTTGGTGCAAGCCCAAACATTTTCTCTGGATGATTTGCACTGATAGTAACTGTATCTAAAAGTCAGATTCTTTGTATCAGCATTAGCTGATCTTGTCCAGAATGAATTACATGAAGTGCCAGCATGATTGCTTTTCAACAGCCAGGATAAACTGAAGGAGAAGATAAATGCGTTCTCCCCAATAAGTGTCACATCATATGTCCTGCACTTCTGCAATATTAAGTTCCTCTTCTAGGACCATAGTTACTCCCCTCTGCGTGATTCCTGGTTTCCCATGAGGCTTGAAAGTTAAGTTGACATTCCCTAGGAACCAGAAAGGGAGAAATATCTGAAATGGTTTTATAAGCAGGAAGATTTTTAGGTGGTTTTTTTTCCCTATAGAGATAGAAAGATTATCAAGGGCAGCTGGCCAAACCCATCATCAATTATGAAAAAAAAAAAAAGGTATTTAAAAACTTATTTACGGAACACTTAATGGTAATTTTTAAAAGGATGATTCTTTCATTATGCTAAATTAAAGTATGAATGCTGAAACTGTTGAAAAATGCAATAATTTTACGATGACTCTCCTGCTTTTTCAATGTAGCTTTGATACCAAATAAAGATCAACAGGAAATGAGATACTTCTCCTACTGGTCCATTGTTATAAAAGGTAAAAGGGCAGTTACCTATGCAGTGAAATGAAAATGTATTCTAAAGGATTCCTTCAAGTCATCCTAACACCTGTTTCTGTATACAAAGGAGCAGGGCTAATATCTACACATACTCTATATAGCCAAAATACATCAGTCTTTTATTCCTAAAGGATAGTGGAATAGGAATTCTCCATTTTTTTAAAATCCCAACATCTACTTCAAATTAAGTTTGGTGGGAAAAGGTGATTGAGGTGCCCCTTAATAGAGAAAAATTTTAGAAACTGATGAACTCTTTATCTTCATGGGAAAGGCGTAGCAAGAACCTCTGTTCAGGAACTAAAGACAGACAAAGTTCAGTTGATAAATAAAAATGCATGTTTATGACAGCCAGGGTGATTGAGGAGGATGAGGAACAAATTCCTGAAGGAACTTTTGTCTTGATCATCTTCAGAGATGCCTTTCTGGATCTCAGGTTTGACACCAGCACAAAAGATATTACTTGATGCAAGAGTGATGTTCATGAGACTCTCTGCCCTCAAGTAAGATTGTATAATTGTAAGGAGCCTTTTTGTCTTTAAATGGCATGACTGATAGCCCAGGCATGCACAGCTCTTAAGTGGAGTTTCTTTGAGACTGGTCTACCCAAGTTTTCAGGCTGGGGCTGTCCAAGATGAATGAAGCAGAGATATTTTACCTACGTTGTACAACCAGCTGTGGAAGAGAGGATGGGAAGTATTGTACCACCCTAGATAAGCCACTTTCCTGTGGTGCCAATGACCATCCAAGTCTCAACCTTCATATCCTGACTTGAGAAGAGTCAGTGCACAGGAAGATGTAGTACTCTGTTTTCCTTCAGCAATGTAATATGAACATGTTCGTGATTATCTGACATCCCCATATACTGCTCCACTGAAAAATTCACCTTTAGTGTCAACAGAAAAGGGGGTAAACTTGACTGCAACATACAGAAGGACACCACACCAAGAAAAAAAAATTAAAACAAATAGTTCAGAAAGGGACTGTTGTTGAGGATCCTGTGCTTTGGCACCTTCACAGACATGAGAAAGTATGTATGCAGCTAGTTCTCAGAGATGTTTGCAAGGAGGAAAATCTGCATGTGCACAGAAGCAGCAGGGCAATTTATGCATTGTGGCTGCAAAAAGACAGTGCACATCATCTGCATGAGCTGTTCATACAAAAGAGAAACTGTGGTATTATGGGTTTTTCCATTACACTTCAAGAAGAAATTGTGTGCCAGTTCACAATGATAATTTAAGAGTCTTCAGGGTTCAGAGTACAGTGCTGCATGATGAAAGGGCAGTGTGAGAATCTAAGAATATATCTTTCCCCATCTAATCTTATTGATCATGGATGGAAAGGTAAAGAGGGAATTGCACAGTGGGAGGAACAGGAGAATTTTAGAATTGGTCTGTAGGAAAAGGTGGAGTGTCATGACCAAAAAGTATGAGTATTTGGTCATTTAAATCTATCTCGGAAGGCAACCTTTCTATCACTCAGTTCTGTCTCAGTAATGGTTCCTGGTAAGTCCTACAGTAAAACACTTCTCCTTTCACCATGCACCTCATACAGCATCTAAACCTGCTCTGACCCAAAGCACCTGGTGGCCATTTGAAACTGCATCAGCAGGGTGAAGGAAACAGCAGTAGGCAGAAACAAGCCATAAAAAAAAAAAAAAATGTTGAGGGGGAAGGAAATATGTCATCATTTGTTTATTGTGCATTGAACTTATATGCCAGAGAGATGAACATCTGCCAAAAGTACATCCTTGTCCTTTATTTTAGCAAACAAGAACAACATACAAGAGCAGTTCAGCTTTAAGAGAATGTGTCCTCAAAGATTTGTATAAGCAACCCACTTACCTAATCTGGGATGAATTGGAAGAAAACAGCTATTAAATAACTGACAGCTTTATATGGACTTTCTAATCAGTTCTCTCCTGTTATTTGGACAAAGATTTGATGGATGGGCCTATATAATTTGCAATGAAGTCTTATTTTACAGTGATGAGAAAGTATAATTTGTACTTACATTGCAATGTTCAGATAAACAAATTTATAATTATTTATATCTACCTGTAGTATTTATAAAGAACAGCCTAGCATCAGGGTCCTAAATACATACTCAACGACTTCAGTAACTGACCTAATTATCAAACTGCTTCATATAAAGTTAGAGATTTCCCCTGCTACTCATGAGTTATCTTCATGGGAATCCTGGGAAAGCTGATTATATGGAGGGAGGGAGAAGCAGCAGAAGAGGGTAGACCAAACAATTAGAATTCCAAATGACGCTTTTTAATGGGTTAGTTTTTTCATGGTGATGCAAGAGCCTTTTATAATTTACAGCTGTGTTTTAGTTTCTAAGTCTAACATCATTTTCTGATTATGTTACATAAAGTGTTGATAACATTGAGAATTAGATTTGAATCAAGAAAAGCTTACTCCTGGGCACTAGATCGCTGACTGATGCACCAATCCAGGAAAGCACTGAAGCACGTAATTTTATCCCTGCTTGGCAGTGTACATAAAGTCATGCTTTATTTTAAGCATGTGAAAAGTCCCATTAACTGTTAAATTAAGCGTGTTTATAGGTGCTGTGCTTATGTAGAGAATACAGAAGAAGCTGGTACATAAATTTAGTAGAAAATAAAATGAAATCAAGTATAGAAACCAGTAAAAGTTACTAGTTTATTCTCTCCCATTCATCTCACAAGTTGCCCAAGAGGCAGGTATTCTACAGTCATGACATTAACATCATTTATATTTGTCTAGAAGGAGCACTGGTTTTGTACTAAGACCCCTCGTGTATGAGATGCTGTATAAACACCAAACAACAATAATCCTGCTCCGGGTAATTTGAAGTCCATTTCTATCTGATACTGCAATACCTGTCACTGCCCTTATCTAAAAGGAACTGAATACATGAATGAGATACTAGGGTGTTGGGAGCCCACTTAGGGTGTCCTGTCTCCCCAGTGAAGGTGAGATGAAGTTCATACATTTCACTCAAAGCAGTTCAAGTTCTTTCTAGTGTAGGGAGAGGCCTTTTATACAGATACTGCTGAAAACTTCATTCAGGAGCATCACATGGATTCCAGGTGTCTCCTTGCAGATAGATGTTTGCAAAATTGGGATCTGTGTTGTTAACACATTAGGAGCCGCTTTTTAATCCTAGTAAAGTCAGTTAGGGTCTTTTTGTTGACACCTTAAGGTGCTTTGTTTAAGGCTTTTGCAGGCCAGAGGTTGCATTGGGGCCATGATGTCTCCCAAAGCACTGCTGCATAAAAAGAATTGGCTTTTTATTATAATGAGTAATGAAATACTCTCCAAAAGCAGAATTAGGAATTTAAAAAAAGTAAAAAAAAAGTGTTGTTTGTGTTAATTAGCAGGAGACAAAATATCTTTGAAGCCTGTCTTTCTTGCACTTCTGTATTTTTATTAACGATACATGGTTTTGCAATAAAAGCTGAATTTATATGCCAGACTGTGTTCTTAGCATTGCTAAAAACCCCAATATGAAGCTGAATTCATGTACAATGTCTTACAAAACTGATTAAAAAAATTAACATGAAATTGCTAAGTACTGCCCAAATTAACACAAATCAGAGTTCATTATATGGCATTAGGAGCCAATTTATTGCAATCATTATGCCTGCTGTTAGAAAGAACCATATGCCAACTCCAGAAATAACAAGCATTCTGAATCAGAGTCATTGCTGTCATATTTGCATCTGAAATATATTAATTGATCTCCTGTGCATATTAAAATTAAACCATACTTTTTTGCTGGTGAATATTCTCTCAGAAATTTGTTGTGTGAAGGAACAGACTGGGTGGAGAGAGATGTGATGCTTTAGAGGAATACTTATTCCAAATTATGGTGTATTCTTAAGTAATTGAACTAATTCTGCTTAACTAACTGAGGTCCTAACCATCTTTTGGTTTCCACAGTAGGAAGATAAGCAGTCATACATGTCAGAGGTGTGAAATACAATGTTGTTACCCATTTCTTCTTGTTCTGGTGGTCTTCTGAGGGATGTCCTAAGGAAGCTTCAGCTCTAAGAGCTAATGGGTGAATAGCCCAGTGTTTAGAAAAGTTGGCCCTTCCATAAAGGTTTGCTGTACTATGGAAAAAGGATAATAAGTACTCTTGACCAATCCTGGACAAAGGCAGTGGGAAACTTCACATGAGAAAAAAGAAGCAGTTCAGCAGTTGTTTCTGAGCCAAGGGGAGGTTACGGGAGAGAAGATGCATGTGAAGTAACATGGTGGAAAAGTCTTTACAACAAGATAGGCCATGGAACTCACTTGGAGCCTGTGAATATGTGGGAGGAGGAGATGAAGTATTTTGAGAAGAGCAGAGAGGTGATTAAATTAGACAAGCCAGATGTTGGAGTTGGAGGGGAAACCCTGCCATGGGCAGGGACGGTGAAAAAATACCTGAGAGAACCAGAGACTGGGAAAGGGATGTGTCAAGAGACAGTTAAGGCAAGATGAGAGAATTAAGTAAGACATAAGAGGACTAAAGAGGGCAGCTATCCCATATTGCTTTTCCTGTAGTTGATTCTGGTCAATTGAGCATGAAGAAAATCTTCCCCTCTCCCTCTTCTCCCTTGAAAAGGAAGAGGTATCCCTCAAGCTGTCCACTGAGATAGTCCTTAAGGACTTCTGGGCTAGTTCAGGTTATCCCTTTCAAATCCCATGGGTTGCTCTAACCTGTAGCTTTCTTGATTCCTACAGGCCAGAAAGAATGGTTCAAACATGCCAAGTGAGTATTGATTGCTTTGCTCCACTCTGCTTCTGTGAGAGAAAATTTTCTGGAGTACATTGTTCAGGGCTTATAGCACCAGTACATACCAGTCCTGCCCTGTGAAAATGTCACATGCCTTTCTATATATCCTTTACCAAGTGAAGACAGCATTTCTGTTGTCGTGTGTGAAATTTGAGTGGCTGTCATCCTTAACAACAAAACCAGAAGTAAACTAGAAATAAGTAGCTTGAACAAAAACAATCATTATATCAGCATGACCAAAATAGTCCAGAAAGCCTTAAAACTTGTCTCAATTAATGTGCAAATGATGGCAGTCCAATGTTAGCAAGCCAAACAGCTGTTGTGCTTACCTACGCAGAGGGTAATTTCTCTGGGATGATGTGGGTTATCAAAATCTTTAGAAATAATATTATCAGGAGCAGCACACAATGCTACAGCATTTATCCTTCACCTACGCTATTCTTGTGAGTGTAGAGAACATAAACACCTTGCTTTCTATGCAGGAAGTCAGATAGCCCGAAGCAAGAATTTGAGAGCTGGGTGCTATTAACCTTCAGAAAATGCCAGGATGCCAGATACACTTTAGCAATTGCATAAGGAGAGTAAGTCTGTACTTGCAACTATGTTGTTATTTTGCACTTCTTGCCAGTAAATCTAGCTACTAACCTCCACACACAGTCACTGAACTCAGCACTGCACAAACACCTGCCATCCCAATCAGCAAGTGATGTGTTAGAGATGGCAGAAACTGATGCATTATTATTCCTGTTGAGAGGTGGGGGGTCCAAATCCAAGAGATTAAGGATTATAGCCAGTAAAGCTTTTTGATGCCATCATGACATACAGAGTGTTGTGCGAGCATCCAGGCTCCCTGTACAATACATGGGAGAACTGGGCAGCTCTGACTGGGGTACACATCAGCTTGCATGCTAAGCAGGGAGTCATCCACAGACAACCTAAAGGAAGAGCTGTAGCGAAGTAAATGGCTGAAGCCCTGGATCTAGGTTGCTGAACTAACCAGTGCTACCTCCATAAGATCTCCAGCATAAGAGGTTCTTTATGGGGTGTTAGACAAAGAGAAACATTGCTTTGGGATCTGCTTTGGGTTGAGTTGGGAAGTGTTGAGCTAGGAAAGCACTGTGTGGGCAAGAGCTGCTCTTCCAGTGGCTTTACAGATCAAGAGAGAGATGCTGAGTGCCTTTTGCAACCAGCCATGCAAGAGTTCCCAGAGAGTAGTGCTACAAATGGACACCTTGATTCAGTCCATATCTATGTCTGAGTTGCCTCTTTCTTTTTCCATCCTTTCCAATGTCTTTATGGGTAGGGTTACAGTTAAGGCAGTGATGGTGTTCTCTGTATTGTCCAGCTGTGTCCCAGCATGTTGTCACTCAGGGTTCCCATGAGATGTTTTCCAGACAAAGAGAAGGCTAATAATCTCAACATGTTGATAAGTGAGCTTACAATTTGCCTTTAGTCCTGTTTAGCCCATATTACAATCCATTCTTGATAAATATTTTTTTTCCTGAATAAAACCCAAGATGAAATCAAGACACATTTCAAAGAGGTCAATGTTCATTTCCATGCTAATTTGACAGTCTGAGGCTACTTTTGTTAGATTAAGGAAACAGGGGCTCTCTTAGTTCCAGAGGGGG
>JANXJC010000007.1:26658083-26669151 GCA_027564655.1 Leptodon cayanensis | reverse complement strand
ACATCAGTGTTATCAACATTCTACTCATCCCAAACTCAAAAACATAGCACTGTACCAGCTACTAGGAAGACAATTAACTCTATCCCAGCTGAAACCAAGACAAAGGTGCTTGCATAGGAGCTCTGATTTTTCTCAGAACCAAAGACTATATTTGAAGGAAGAGATCCACACTTCCAAAGAAAACTAATGAAATTTAGCATATTTATTAGGAAGCTCAGATTGTATTACAAAATACTCCAATGATCAGTCTCAGAAATTTTCTGATTTCATTGGAGCCTCTTTAACACGGTTATGGTCCTCTAGCACCTCTCAAGTTGTTAGTCTTGTGTCTGTCTTCCTCCTCTAATAGAACTACTCAAGAAATAATTTATTGTGATAAAAATTCTGAGGAAATGATCTTTTAAAGAATTATTTCAACATAAAATAACAAAGTAAGCATGGTTTGGGTTGGAAGGGACCTTTAAAGGTCATCTAGTCAAACCCCGCTATCGTGGATGGGGACATCTCTCACTAGATCAGTTTGCTCAAAGTCCCATCCAACCTGACCTCGAACACTTCCAATGATGGGTCATCCACAACTGCTCTGAGTAACCTGTTCCATTGTCTCACTACGCTCAATCGTAAAGAATTTTTGCCTTATATCCGATCTAAATCTTCCCTTTTTGAGTTTAAAACCATGGGCCCTTGTCCTGTCACTACAGGCCCTGGTAAAAAGTCTCTCTCCATCTTTCTTATCAGCCCCCTTTAAGTATTGAAAGGTCACAATAAGGTCTCTCCAGAGCTTTCTGTTCTCCAGCCTGAACAACCCCAATTCTCTCAGCTTTTCTTCATAAGAGAGGTGTTCCAGCCTTCTGATCATTTCTGTGGCCTCCTCTAGACCCTCTCTAACAGGTCCATGTCTTTCTTGTGCTCAGGGCCCCAGGTCTGGACACAGTACTCTAGGAGGGGTCTCACCAGATCAGAATAGAGGGGAAGAATCCCCTCCCTCAACCTGATGGCCACACTTCTTTTGATTCAGCCCAGCATATGATTGGCTTTCTGGGCTGTAAGTGCACATTGCTGGCTCACGTCTAATTTTTCATCCACCAGGTATCCCCAAGCCATTCTCCACTGGCTGCTCTCAATCCATTCATCCCCCAGTCTGTACTGATACTGGTGATTGCCCCGACACAGATGCAGGACCTTGCACTTGGCCTTGTTGAACTTCATGATCTTCACATGGGCCCACTCCTCCAGCGTGTCAATGTGCCCCTGGATGGCATCCTTTCCCTCTAGCATATCAAGTGCACCACTCAGCTTGGTGTCACCTGCAAACTTGCTGATGGTGCACTCAATCCCACTATGTCATTAATAAAGGTATTGAATATTACCAGTCCCAATATGGACCTCTGAGAGACACCACTTGTTACCGATCTCCATTTGGAAATAGACTGTTTGACTGCAGCTTTTTTGATGTGGCCATCCAGCCAATTCCTTATCCATCAAATAGTCCATCCATCAAATCCATATCTCTCGAATTTAGCAACAAGGATATTGTGTGGGACGGTACCAAAGGCCTTACAGAAGTCAAGGTAGATGCCACCAGTTGATCTTCCCTTATCCACCAATGCAGTCACTCCATCATAGAAGGCCACTAGGTTGGCCAGGCACAATTTGCCCTCTGTGAAGCCATGTTGGCTGTCTCTAATCACCTCCATGTCATCCATATGCCTTGACATAGCTTCCAGGAAGATCTGTTCCATGATCTTATAGGGCACAGAGGTGAGGCTGACTGGTCAGTAGTCCCCAGGGTTCTCCTTTTTACCCTTTTAAAAATGGGTGTGATTTTTCCCTTTTTCTAGTCACTGGGGACTTCACCACTATTCAAATATGATAGAAAGTGGCTTAGTGACTACATTGGCTAGTTTCCTCAGGACCCTGGGATGCATCTCATCAGGTCCCATGAACTTGTGTATGTTCAGGTTCCTCAGGTGGTCTTAAAACTGATCTTTTCCTATGAAGGTGGGACTTCATTCCCCCAGTCCCTGACTTGAGATTCAGGGACATGAGTGATGTGGGAAGAGCAATTGACAATGAAAACTGAGGCAAAAATTCTGTTGAGTACCTCAGCCTGTTAGTTGTCACCAGATCCCCAGTCTCATTTATCAGGGAGTTACAATTTCCTTTGTCTTCCTTTTCTGATTAATGTACCTGTAGAAGCCCTTCCTACTATCCTTCACATCCCTTGCCAAATTTAACTTCACCTGTGCCGTAGCCTTCCTGATACCATCCCTACAGTCCTGAGCAGTATCCTTATATTCTGCTCAGGATGTATGTCCTGCTTCCACTGCCTATGCTTTTGTCTCTTGTGTTTCAGTTTGACCAGGAGGTTCTTACTCAGCAATGCTGGTCTCCTACCTTTTTCTCCTGGTTTCTTACACATGGGAATCAAGAGCGTTTGTGCTCTAATAAAAATGTCTTCAAATAGCTGCCAGCTCTCTCCTGCACCTTTATCCCTGAGGGCAGTTTCTGAGGGGATCCCATCTGCCAGTTCCTTAAACAACTGAAAGTTCACTTTCCTAAGATTTAGGGCCTTGACTATACTTTTCACCTAGCCTATATGCCTTAAGACCATGAAATCCACCAGGGCACGATCACTGCAGCCCAGGTTACCACCAATCTTGACTTTTCTGATAAGTTCCTCTGCATTGGTGAGCAACAGGTCTAATATAACACACCTCCTTTGGTTGGGTTTTCTGTCACCTAGATTAGAAAGTTATCCTCAGTGCACTCCAAGAGTCTCCTATACTGCTTGCAGCTTGCTGGGTTGCTTTTCCAGCAAATATCAGGGTGGTTGAATTCCCCTAGCAGGATCAGAGCCTGTGAGCATGATGCTTCTTGTAGCTGAAGTAAGAATGCTTCACCAACATCTTCCCCTTGATCAGGTGGCCTGTAGTAAACACCAACCATGAAGTTTCCTTTTTTGGCTTGGTCTAATAATTTTCGCCTATAAGCTTTCAACCTGTGCATTGCTGTTTTGCAAAGAAAGCTCTGTGCAATCAATCCAGTTTTTAACATAGAGGGCAACACCCCCACCTTTCCTTCCTTGCCTGTGCTACCCAGTTTATAGCCATCAACTGTAGCACCTCAATCATGTGATTCAACCCACCAAGTTTCAGTGACAGTGAAACTTGTGATCACAGCTTTCCAGTTGCACAATGTCTTCTAGCTCCTTCTGTTAAGCATGCTGCATGCATTGGTGTAGAGACACTTCAGTTTCACCATTGACTCTCTCACCTTTTGGTGGAACTTTTTTGGAGAGTTGGGGGGCATTCCTCACTACTCTGGTAGGTGTGCTCATCCACCCTGTTGTTTGTGAGTACGCAAGTGCCATGGCTTTGGACACCAACCCCCAAGTTCATTAGTTTAAGAACTTCTAATGGAGTTGGTTTGTAAAAGGTGAAAGCCCATGTATGATTTTTAGTTCCTCAGATTGGCAACACTACTTCATTTCACCAAAGGTTTTTATCTCAAAAGATTCTCTTTTAGGTATATAATGCATTTCTTTAGGAAAATTACCCATTTTCAGTACAGTTGAAGTCATGTAGTCCTGACACAGTGTATCTGTGTAACAGAAATTTTGTCATGCTTGGGTTTTTTTCTGAAATATTTGGATTCTGGAATTTAATGATAAAATGAGAGTCTTTATTTTCTCATTAGGGGAAAGATAAAATTTCTAGCTCTTATAGACAGAAAGGGACGTTGCAAAACATGACCTCCCATTCGTGAAGGAACTTGAAGGAATATAAAAAGAAGAATGATAGAGTTAAATTATTTATGGAGCTTCTATATCATCTGATTAGGGCAATACCATCTAATATCGCAGACAGTGTCTAGCAGAGATCCATATCTGGGCATAGACAAAAGCAGGTTTGCTGAGACTCGTGACTTTGTCATAACAAATACCAAGTAAGGAAGAAGGTACAGAAGGTGGAAGAAGGATTATTGATGCTTTTGGCTAGGTTTATGTCTGCCAAAAGTTACTACAGTCCTCATTCTGGCTGCTCGAGATCAAGTCATCCTGAAACCAATTCACTGGCATGATCTCCCTGCTGTCACACAAAACACATACAGTTTGTGTTAAGCCCAGCTTTGAAGATGACTGTGAAGACCCCTAAACAAACCTGTCAAGGACTATTTATGCAGGCATTAAATTTTCTATGGAGATTTTTGCTGTGAAAAGGACCACATCTTTTTTTTCTTCTTCTTCTTTCAAGTACTAATGATAAATTTAATGCTTGACAGAGGGGTCTGTGACAGCCAAGGGAAAAGAGCAAGAAGCTAGAAAAGATACAAACAAATGTCAAAATTGCTTCCTTATGTAACATCAATGTTATTGCTGTCATGCTTTTAGAGGCCATGCTGACATGTCACACTGAGAGGCGAAGAGTATGGCGGGAGGGGCAGTGAGAATTGCCACCGATAAAATGCAGTTGTCCTGAGGAACAATGTCAGGGGACCCAGAAGCTGACATACACAAAGTTAATATTGTATTTCTATCTCTTTTTGTTAAAAAAACCACATGCTCAAAACCTTCAGTATAGCATGTGTGGATAAAAACAAAGTTGTTTGTTTATTTATTCCTTGCCAAGGAATATGATTACCCCTTCAGGCAGCAACTATGCCAACTAAACTTGCACACTGTGGGTAGTGTTACTGGGAAATTGAGTCCAGAGGTCAAAGAGTATGTATATGTATGTGTGGATAATATGGAGCAGAACAGGTTGTGGTGCACAGGCAAGACTGTTAGCACAGCTTTGAGATACAGTGGTGCTAATTCTAGTAAGCTGTAGGTAATAGTCTCTTTCTGAAATTGAAGTAACCTTGGAATACTTGATTTTTGCATTGCATCTGCATGATGACTTTCAGCAGCACTGTGAATGAAGGTGTTTCAGGTGCCAGCTCTAGACCTTGGTCTAGATCCTCTGCCAGGACTCATTTCTCTTATTATGGAACAGCCTACCCTGGTGGAACAAGGCAGAACAAATCAGATCCCCAAATGTTGGAACTTCCTGATGAATTTTCATTTAGCATCTATGTAATAATACAGTGTCTCCTGCTGCATCTGTGAGAAGAGAGACACTACCACTTAATTACAAATAACTGCTTATCTTGGCCTGTGGTTTAGGTTGTGGTTTTGGACATTAGTTTCAAGGCTGGCAGTGTTGTTGCATATGCAGATATGCAAGGCATATTTGACTTTGATTACATAAAAAAAAAGGTCAATATTTCTCCAAAATTCATTATTTTATGTGCTGGTGTTGCTTTGGAACTAAGATCTGCAGTGAAGACATGGGTCCTATGATGAAAATACAGTCTCATCAGCAGACTAGAAATTGTGGAGGTTTTGTGTGGCTTTCAAACATGCAAACTGATAGGGACAACATTTTTTACATAGAATGGCTATCTTTGACCCAGTGTGCACTCCTTACTCAGAGAATGAGAGTTCTGTTCCTGGTCATGTTGAAATTAGGCTTTTTGATTCAATTAGGTTTGATAGGAGATCTCTCTGAGAAGCAGTAAGAAATATGCCTTTGTGTTATGTCTGTTAAAGTCACAGCCATGGAGGGAGAGAGGTGAAAGGAATTTGAAAGTATTTTTACCCCCTGAGAATTTCAATATCTGATCTAAATCTTTTCCTATTCTAAATATATTAGATTATCTTGTGTCCACGGGAAAATGAAGGATCTGTTACATGCCCTTGCTATATTACCTAAGTAAATGAGCTTTCTAAATCATCCAGTAAAATCTGCTTTGTGCTGTGTCAACATGCAGTTGGACTGAGATATTAGGTCTATATTGCCCTGGCTTTTATATGTGGGGAGAGGACTGATGTAAGGGAGAGCTTCAGAAAAGTTACAGGTTTCTCGGCACAAGATCCCAAATACATCCTAGGATCTGGACAAAATACCACTCCAGCACAGAGTCCACATTGATATGCAGGGAAACACAGCTTCCTTTCTGTTTGGTAGCTGAGTTCTCTGGCTGACGCCCATAGAGATACAACAGAGAAAATCAGATTAAGCCTTTTCTTGTTCCTGGGTTGCATTGTAAAACTCTACCATCAGGACTAATTTTCAATTTAAAAATTGTTCAGATTTATTTCACAAAAGATTCTAGCTTTCTGTAGAAAATGCAGAAGATTCTGTATCTGATCAAGAAATCAAATTACCATAAATATTATCTGCATTTTTATAGTAAAAAAAGTGGGGGACATCAACTCTGAAGTGGCACTGGGAGTTAGTATACATGTGACTTATGCAGTTATTCTTGTGGGCTAGACTCTCACGTGATGTATCCCATCATGAGATACAGAGATTAGAGTGTATTGGGTTTGTGTGGTGGGGGTTTGGTAGCATGAGAGGGGCTACAGGGATGGCTCCTGTGAGAAGCTGCCAGAAGCTTCCCCAGCTCCAAGTTGGACCCACCTCTGGCTAAGGCCAAGCTCATCAGCGATGGTGGTAGTACCTCTGGTATAACATATTTAAGAAGGGAAAACTGCAACAGAGGAGGAGAGTGGAATGTGAGAGAAACCCCTATGCAGATACCAAGGTCAGTGAAGAAATAGGGGGAGGAGGTGTGCTGGAGGAGGGGATGCCCCTGAAGCCCATGGTGAGACGGCAGGTTGTCCCCCTGCAGCCCATGGAGTTTAACAGTGGAACAGATGCCCACCTGCAGCCCATGGAGGACCCCATGCTGGGGCAGGCTGATGCCCCCAAAGAAGGCCATGACTCTATGGGAAAGCCTGAGCTGGAGCAGCCTGTGCCTGACGGACTGCAGCCCACAGAAAGGACCCATACTGGAGCAGTTTGTGAAGAACTGAAGCCTGTGGGAAGGACTCATTGAGAACTGTCTCTCACGGGACGCACCCAATGCTGGAGCAGGAGAAGAGTGAGGAGTCCTCCCCCTGAGGAGGAAGGAACAGCAGAGATAATGTGTGACAAACTGACCCCCAACCCCCATCCTGCATCTCCCTGGGCTACTTGCCGGGGAGGAGGTAGAGAAAATTGGGAGTGGAGTTGAGCCCGGGAAGAAGGGAGGGGTAGGGGAAGGTGTTTTTAAGATTTGGTTTTATTTCTCATTAGCCTGTTTTGATTTGATTGATAGGAAATTAAATTGATTTTTTTTCCCCAAGTTGAGTCTGGTTTTTGCCCATGACCATAACTGTTGAGTGATCCCTCCCCATCCTTGTCTTGACCCACAAGGTTTTTGTTTTATTTTCTCCTCCCCATCCCACCTGGGGGAGGAGTGAGTGAGCGGCCGCATGGTGCTTCGTTGCTGGCTGGGCTTAAAGCATGACAGAGAGGAAGAGAGATTAGGTTATGAGATGTCGTGTGAGACAAAATCTAACCCGTGGGACCAACGCTTCTGTGAAGCTCCTTGTAGTACTTCAGAAAAGATCTATATGGAAATTAGTTGAAACAGTCAATGTTTTCTTTTCTCAGCGTCATGATTGTTGGGGGGAGGTGCTTAGCAATAAGACAGGCTAGGAACAATGTCTGCTGTGTGTTTCAACCATTCTCCTATCACTGAGAGGACCCTCTGAAATATCCAAGTCATGGACTACAGCCAGAACTGATATGGCCAGTGAAGGGATGACATCACTTCCTAAAAATGAAAGCCTTCTGTCACTGTCATAATTGCCAATGCCATTGAAATTGCCCTGGCTCTATTTAATCCTTATAGGTTTCCCCACTCCTCATTTCTAAATTGCCATTTTTGCCTTTTATGCTAAAGCTAAAGGCACTTTGAACCTTGCACTTTGCACAGTGAGTTATGAGACATTTTAAATTGAGGTGTATTGAAGGATAGTTTACCTCTGGCTCTCACAGATTTGATCTGAGATTTGTTCCATAAGCTGCAGCAGAGTGAGAAATTTGCAACTTAGAAGGATTGAGTTATATTTATGTTCTGACAAATCCTCAACTGTAATAGACTGAGAAATGTTTTATCTCTAGCACTTGCACTTTGCTCTGAGATTTGCATCATTTAGAGGGGAATGAAATTGCTCTGCACTTGTAGCTTTTCTCTCTCTGATAAATGGCCTGAGTTTCTGAGATCTTAGATGAGTGCCACAGTGAGGAAACATTAAAAATTAATAATATGTGACTCTCTGAGGAACAAAAAAGATGCTGACCTCTTTTCATTCAATATGCACCAATAGAGTCATCTGGAAAGGGAAATGCAGAACAACCTTAATTTGAGGAATTATGTGCTAACGAGATCCTTCAGTCTGCCATCTCAAAGGAGGTAGGGGATGGAGATCCATGTGGCAGCAAAGATGCAAGAGCTATTGATGTGTTAGAAACCACGGAATTGCCAGAGAATGGTCACATAGGAATTAGGGCTTCTCCCTCAAAAAAGGTGGTGGGATCAATAGCCCAAGTGAAGTTCATCTACACCAATGCATGCAGCACGGGCAACAAACAGGATGAGCTGGAAGCCATTGTGCAGCTGGAAAAATATGATATAGTTGCAGTCACAGAAACATGGTGGGATGACTCACACAACTGGAGTGCTGCAGTGGTTAACTATAAGATCTTCAGATGGAACAGGTAAGGAAGGAGAGGCAGTGGGGCAGCTCTGTATGTCAGGGAGTGTTTTGACTATCCAGAGGTGGATGGTGGTGATAATAGGGTTGAGGGTTTATGGGTGAGAATCAGGGGGAAGGCCAACAAAGCAGATATCATAGTGAGAGACTGTTACAGACCACCCAACCAGGATGAAGGGGCAGATGAACTATTCTATAAGCAGCTGGGAGAAGTCTCACAATTACTGGCCCTTGTTCTCGTGGAGGACTTCAACTTACCAGATGTCTTCTGGAAATACAATACAGCAGAGAGGAAACAGTCTAGGAGGTTCCTGGAATGTGTGGAAGATAAATTCCTGACACAGCTGGTGAGACAACTAGGGAAGGCACCCCACTGGACTTGTTGTTTGTGAACAGAGACCAACTTGTGGGTTATGTGATGGGTGGTGGCCATCTTGGGCAGAGTGATCATAAAACAATAGTTTTTGATTCTTGGAGAAGTAAGGAGCGGGTTTAGCAGAACTGCTACCTTGGACTACTGGAAGGCAGACTTTGGTTTGTTTAGGGGTCTGGTTGACAGAATCCCTTGGGAGTCAGTCCTGAAGGGCAAAGGAGTCCAGTAAGGCTGGACATTCTTCAAGAAGGAAGTCTTAAAGGTGCCAAAATACGAGCCGGTGGGAAAGAAGACCAGCCTGGCTGAACAGAGAGCTTTGGCTGGAACTCTGGAAAGAAAGGAGAGTTTATGACCGTTGGAAGAAGAGGCAGGCAACTCAGAAGGACTACAAAGATGTTGTGAGGTTATGCAGGAAGAAATTCAGAAAGTCCAAAGCCCAACTAGAACTTAATTTGGATACTGCAGAGTCATGACCCTGTTTCTCGGGACGATGACTCAGGTTTGCTGATTCCCAGGTCAGGATTAAGGCGAAACAAAACCAGGGATCCTTTAACTCACAACAGAAATTGGCATGCTCACCACAAGAATTGGTATGCTCATAACAAGAATTGGCATGAAACTGTCAGTAAACTGTGTAATGTGCTAACTATACATCACCAAACATATACTACAGTTCTTGCTTATTTGGGTATCAGTTCAGGGAAGACAGTAAGGAGAGTCCTCCCATTGAGTCAAGAGGTTCAGAGCGGACCCCCTTGCTTTCTAGACTTCCTTTCAGAGAAGAGCCTAGGGGCTGCTGGATCCACTCCTAGTCCCAGACTTGGTCAACAGTTTATGTCTAAAGGGATGAGGTAGAGGGCTTACAGAAAAAAAGAAAGAGAGAGAGAGAGAGAGGAGAAAGATTTCACCAGTCCTGAGTACAGCATTGGTTCAGTCAGCCGAGGGGTCCAGTTCGGGTGGGCCCATGCATGTGGGGCTTCAGTTTGTGTCCTTTTATCATACTTGACCCTCCTTTGGGCGGGCACTCAAAGTCATTAGGCTAATGAGGTAGCCTTTGGGCCATGGGCTTGAGGGTCGTTTGGGAAGTAACTTTCCCTTCCCTGCAGATACGATCTTTGGCCATGCATGGTGAGCTGCCCTGCTCAGCATGTCAGAACAGCACATCAGAACAGGGAGCTGTGCACCCTTCAGCACGGCCCTCCCTGTCTTGTTGCTAATCTGTGTTGGTTGGCTTTTTTTCACTTGTGGTTCCTTACTAGGCAGGGTTCGTTGTTATACAGAGTTCGCTGTTAGGCAGAACTTGCCCCACCACAATGTTTGAGACATTAACTCTCTCAGTCTTTCACATGCAGTAAAAGACAATAAAAAATGTTTCTATAAATACATGAGCCACAAAAGGAAGGCTAAGGAGAATCTCCATCCTTTATTGGATGCAGGGGGAAACATAGTGACAAAGGATGAGGAAAAGTATGAGGTACTTAGTGCCTTCTTTGCCTCAGTCTTTAATAGTAAGACCAGTTGTTCTCAGGGTACCCAGCCCACTGAGCTGGAAGGCAGGGACAGGGAGCAGAATGAATTCCTCATATTCCAAGAGAAAAAGGTTAAGGACCTGCTACACCATGCAGACATACACAAGTCTATGGGGCCAAATGGGATCCACCCAAGGGTACTGAGGGAGCTGGCAGAAGTGCTCACCAAGCCACTTTCAATCATTTATCAGCAATCCAGGCTAACCAGGGATGTCCCACATGACTGGAGATTAGCAAATGTGATGCCCATCTACAAGAAGGGCCATAAGGGAGATCCAGGGAACTACAGGCCTGCCAGTCTGACCTTGGTGCCAGGGAAGGTTATGGAACAGATCATCCTGAGTGCCATCACATGGCACCTACAGGACAACCAGGTAATCAAGACCAGTCAGTATGGGTTTATGGAAGGCAGGTCTTGCTTGACCAACCCGATGTCCTTCTGTGACAAAGTGACCCGCTTAGTGGATGAGGGAGAGGCTGTGGAATTTGTTTACCTGGACTTTAGTAAAGCCTTTGACACTGTTTCCTACAGCATTCTCCTGGAGAAACTGGCTGCTCATGGCTTGGACAGGTGTA
>JANXJC010000007.1:26632937-26651420 GCA_027564655.1 Leptodon cayanensis | reverse complement strand
GCATGGACAATGACTTTGCAGAAATATAACTATAAATATGTGTGTATTCTAACAATAAACTGGCTTTCACCTGATCACATTGATCGTGAGGTGGGTCCGTGACTTCTGCGTCAACAGCATTCCACCCTGAAGGTTTACTTTCCCTTAAGGGATGTGGGGGAACATATCAATAAGTCACTTCCAGCAGTCAATCCACAGACACACACTCATATTTTACTCAACCTTTTAGAAGATATTTACAGATCTTGGTAATTAAATGGACCAGCATATAGAAGTGCCATACAGCAAGGATGGTAATTAGTCAGATAAACTTTGATACCAAACTGGGGCAATCTGAGAATGGTCTGAGTTCTTGAGATAATTCCTCTCTTCACTGCATCAAAATTGTTCTTTTGACTACAACCTGTTTTCCTCCCAAGCATAGTCTATGTATTGTGTTTTATTGAGTTTTTTAAGTGTGAGAAGACTGAAGTGTTTTATACTGTCAAGGTAATTTGAATCAAAGGAAAGGCAAAGAATACCTTAAAAGATGTTTCATGTATTTTAGCTTAGAGTTTAATTAGCAGGTTTACTTGGAAATTCTTCTAAAAATAATTCTTTCCTCAGGGAGTAAGTTCTGTAAAGCTGAAGGAGATGCACTTGTTATGTATCAGTAATACAGTGGTTTACTCCCTGTGGCAAGAACAAAACTGAGTTTGGACCCAGCTAGGGAGTTGGCAAGAGTATCTTCACAGGGAAACCTGGATAGGAGTAGGCTGATCTGGGTGTCCAAGGAGACTTTTTTCCTTACTAGATACAGTTAATTCCTATCCTCACAATCAGTGTCAGTGTGGTTTGTGCTTTGAACCACGTGAGTTTGTAGTCTCTATCTTGTATCCCATTGCTTAAGATTCTCTGGACATTCTTAGTCCAGAGACTCTGGGATTACTTTATAATTGAAATTCCTAAATACTGCTTCTGCAAAGCCTGCACCAGCATTACAAGTTTCTTGTTGTAGCTCTTCTTCTACAGCTTGCCATATTCTTCTCCTGTAGACATCTCATGCTGTTACTCCCATGACTGTCTAATTTATTTCTTACTTTTTAATAACCTCCTCCCAAATGCCTTTAACTCCAATTGCTATTTGATCTAGAATTATTGCTACTATAACTTCACCATAATAGTATCCTGGAGCTCTGAGGCTAAGATCTGTCAAAAACAGGCATTGAATACCACCCTTTTTGCTGCTGGTTGTACAACAAAAGGCATAATCTGCATTTGTTTTTTGAAGTGAACTGTTTGTCAGACCATTCTACTTTTCTCTGCCAAAGCTTTGTAAATAGACATACTATAACTAACTACCAAATGCTTTTAACCAGGCAACTTTAAGAGACAAGGCTTTTTGCATGCTGACTTTTCAGTGTTGCTCACTGCTGGGAGATGCAGCTGAAATCTCTGTTCAGAAGTTCACCAATTATCCATCATATTTTTTACCATTTTCATGGAAGCTGGAGGCTTCATTTTACCCATAGCAACACAGCTGTTTTATCTCAGCCTCTGCTGAGCCTTCTTAAGTGTACTTCTTGGTTTCTGGAGGGCTAACGGTATCTCTAGTTGTGTTCTGAAAAATAGTATTCACTCAAAATAGGCTTGTCCAAAGGAACATAGTGCTTGTTCTTCATTGCTGATTGGACAGAGTTCATGGTGCTGTAATTGGGATTTCAGTCAAAGGCTGCTAATGCTAAAAGGGACTATTGATTATAGATTTTGACCAGGTGTTCTATCTTTTTCTCACATATTTGCAACCTGTATTGTTATCAAACACTTAAATTAGAACATCTTCTCAACAGCTTCTAGAAGAACAAAGGTAGTAAAAGAGGGTCAGAGGAAATAAGGCAAAAAAAGACATTGTGACTTTTATGTGTACAGGGGTTGCAAACAGCAGCTGCCATTCATAGTGACAGGCAGCTGCAATCATACCACATTTTATGCTAGTTACACATGTCAATCTCTTCCAGCTCATTATGGATTTTAATGTTTAATTAGATCGACAATTAATTAGTCATTAGAGATGAGTGAAATCCAGAATTTCTATCCTGTGATAAATTCCCATGTTTCAATATGGATTTTTGTGCCAAATTGATGGGAAAGGATCATATTACTCAGAGATGGGGTACCAGGCTTGTGATATAAGTCCTTGGGAGCCATACCAGCCATAGTGGTATGTCCAAACCTACATCTAATACTTGAACACAGAGTGGAGTCTGGATATTGTACTAATATCAGTCTTCAAAACTTACTGGCTATGGAAGCTAAGAAAGATTGGTTTGCTCCCTATGAACAGCAGTTT
The DNA here is from genome assembly GCA_027564655.1 of Leptodon cayanensis. Lineage (NCBI taxonomy): Eukaryota > Metazoa > Chordata > Aves > Accipitriformes > Accipitridae > Leptodon > Leptodon cayanensis. The sequence continues at coordinate 26,649,091 of JANXJC010000007.1, read as the reverse complement.
AACTTCTAAGTTCGTTTATTCTTTTACTTCCATCTGAAGCCCTGTAGTCTGATTGTGGCTGTGACAGAAAGCAAAGTAAGATGGTGTTCATAGGGAACACCAGTTGTCCAGTGGCTGTTTGTTTGCTGTCCTACTTACTTAAAACAATTACTATATTTGGGGTCAGAAAGGGTCCCTTTGCCCTCTTGAGTAGTATGAAGGACAGGCCACTTCCTGAGACTCTGGGACTTGTAGTAATACCATGTCTTTTGAGCAGGACCCAAAGCTGCTGGCAATATCTCAGTTCCTTGTGACCCTTTCCTCTGGTATACTATGGCTGTAGCTTTTGAAGATGATGTTTGATGGACTTCCAAGTTGTTTCCTGTCCTGTGTCTGGAGGGACTGGATGAACCAAGGGTCCTGAGAAATGTGCTCTGGTGAAAAACTGAAGCTTAAAAATCACCTGTAATAAACATGGGTCAACAGACCAAGAAACAGAGGGGATGAAGTAATTTCTTCCTGGCTGCTTAGTGTCTTGGCACAAATGCCTAAAGAGCCCCACCAAGGCAGGAATGCAATCACTTGCCCAAGTGTAACTACATAGGTGAAACTACCAGTATATTTAACTGAGAAAAAGCAGAGAATATTTCCAGGAGTTCTGGGCCCAGTGAAGCCCTGCCTTGCTGCAGATTTGTATCCTTGCTCTAGCCTATCTGAGTTTTCTGCTACTGATAAACAATTGAGTTCACACTGCCTTTCTTCCTGGTGAACACTTTTTCCTCTGTCGGGCTGCCTGTTTTCCATAGAATTTATAGAAACTTTATATTCTGCTTCTCCACCAAATCTGGTTGAGTTTGAGCAACTGATTCCAAAGTTACAAGAGAGGGAAAACTGACAGAGTCGAGTCACAGAAGCCTTGTTTCCTGGAGAAAAGGATAAATGGAGAACAGGGTAAAAGAATCTTTCATCCTGGTAGCTATTGACTCTTGCTGTGAATGTCCATAATGAGTAACATGATGCAGTAGGGAAATGGCTAGACAAGTGCAAGAAAAGCTACCTCCACTGCCAGGCTGTCATACAACAGTCAGACCCATACGCAGTGCCAGATGAGATTGATAAAAACAGTTATTAGAAATTGCTGTATTGAGATATAGCTACCAGGAAATACTTGGGTGTCATTTGGGTGCACAGGCCCAGGTTCTTACCTACGTACATAGAGTGGTAACTTATATTGAATTGTCCAATTCATTTCTGTGGGAGAACTTCTTCTGTTTGCATTGGGGTGGTGGAGAGGAAACCACCTTCGTGACCTATGGTGTTTCATATTGGCTGAGTAGAAATAGGAATATTAGCATATGAATAGGTATATATTTGGGATACCAATTACGTGATTTACCGTGTCAGGATGTTGCCTATGGTTATGTTATTGGTGTTACTTGCAAATGCTAATATCTTGTTCCTTGCTCTCTGGGATTTTGTGTGATGTTGGCCTCCATACTCTGCTCATTAATCTCCAGAAGAGAGGCAATGATCCAGTGGTTGAGACATACGGTGCCTGCAAATCTGAATGGATTCATGTGATGATAGCTGGCAGTGCTCCAGAAAGTCAGGTGTTTGGAGAAAAAGGACAGTACTATATATCCTTTCCTGCCCCGTTTCTAGTGCTAGCCATTGGCAGCCCTTTTCCCATTCTTTAGAAGTTTATTTGAATGAATAAACCTTGAAACTGTGAAAAACCCAGAAAAATTCCAGCTACCTTTGACAGTCTGCCAAGGCCTACAGTCTTAAAAACCCCTGAAGGTAATACTGCTCAAAAGTACACAAGTTTTAAGATACTGAAGCAGGATCAAAGCACAAGTTTGGCCTGAATTATCACAGTATTTTAAACTACTGCTTCACAGCTGCTAGCAGCCTCCTACTAAGGACAGTAGTCCACCTGCATCTGGTTGAGGTATTCAGCTGCAGGTATAGGGGAGTGCTCCCAGAAAACAATCAGCACTGTATTTAAATTTCCACTGAAAATTAGTTTCTTCCTCTTCATGTGCTCCCTCTTGCCACTGAGAAGATTTAGTATTCTTTGAGAGTGAAGGGGAAATTAAATTACTTCAAGAAACAAGATCGATGGTCCTAAGGAAAAAAAGAAGATTGAAATTCTCAGCTGTTCTCCAAGGTGATTAAATTCCAATTGTAGGAAGTGCCTTGTGTTGAACCTGCAGGCTGCACTAGGAGAAAAAAAATTTTTTTCATGCACATTTTTGCTTGGAGTCTCCCATGGTGCATTATCTCACTACATGACATTGACTTGAGTAGCAAATACAAAAAATAATTCTCATCACTCAAGATCAGCCTGGAGAAGATCATCCCATACGCCAGCATTGCCAGAATTCTCTGTTCACCTATAAGTTCTAAAAGGGACACACATAGATGTAGTACATATATTACTGATTTAGGCAACCCTGTATAGAGTGGGCACAACTGAATAATGGGAAGGGCTTACATTGTAATGATTCCTGCTCTCTCTCATTATTCCAAAACAATAGGAGACACCCCCGAGATGTCTCCTGACATTGTTTCATTACAGCTCCCAAGCAGGGGGCTGGTTACCTTTCATCTGGTGCTACTCATTTCAGTTAGATAAATGGCATCCTTAGTTATTCCCATTTCCTAGGACATCTGCCTATGGAGCAGTTTCGGGGCTTTCTTCTCTCAGGGCTACAACTTCCTGGAGCCAGACCTCAGTATGAACTAGCCTGGAGTGAAATCTGCACTGCTTTACCCAGCAAAGCCAACCTGCTAGACTCTCAAACCAAGCCTACAACTTGCAGGAGTGACTAGTGTTTCTGAGTGCCTGAAGCCCAGGATTATCCCCTACTTAAGCCTGGTTTTCTTCAGAGAAAAATAGGTTGAGGTTTAGCAGTTTCATGAGGAGCAGTGTCAGAAAAACGCTATCAACTGAATATGCCAGCCTGCTTTAATGCTCTCATTTCTGCTCTAATGAGCATAGGATGGTCAGAACAGCTGTCCAGTGTGGTCTCTGTTTGCATCAGAATGGTAAGGAAAGACACAGGAACAAACAAGGAGGCAAACATTTCTGAACCTAATTTATCCTAGAGATACATACTTTTGTAGCAGGTATATGCTTAATTTTGCAAAAGGACTGAACTATTCCTAATTCTGCTTTCAGCAAAAACAAACCTAAGGTTGCTGTCATTCTAGTTTGCCTACAAACACTTAGGAGAAGCTAAGAAGTCTACTGGGTCATTCCAAATAGTACCCATTAATTTATCTGTCTTTTCAAGGTCTATATACTTATTTCCTCTGGTTGTTGCATGTACACAAACTGGAATGAAGAATGCTTCCTGCAGTTCATAAAAAGATTAAGCAACTGGACCCAGTTTTAAATTTTATGAACTAGATTATTCTGTTGGAAAAAACTGCCACAAATGATTTGCTTTGACAGGTTATATGATATCAAGGGGAAATACATGTTTGATCATTTTTTCCAACTGGATAATTAATTTTAATTGCAAATAACTTTTAACTACAGAACAATACTTGGGCTTTCTTCCTTTGTAACATGCTTGGAATTAAATGGTCTGTATAAGAAAAGGATGGGAGGTGCTAACTTATTTTGAATAGTGTAATTCACAAAGTTACTTAAACGGAAAAAGTGGGAGACTGAGTTTCTTATTTCTGAATGAGCAAAATTCATGCAGTCAACTTGTTGACTGGCTAATATTAGAGCAAAGACTTAAATAATTTACCTTGTCAATTCAGTCTGTATAAATAATTGTGAAATAAAACTGGAGAGCAACATGGTGGTTTTATTTGAAAACCGCAGTTACTCTTTGTGGGTCTCATGAGTGTTTAAAATGGTTATTCATAATAATGGGTTAATTTGTGGAGATTGTGGGAATTTGAATAGTGCTTAACAGTGTATGATCACTGAAGAATTTTCAGGTTGTAATGGACAGATGCACAGACATTCGTCTTAAACTTTTCTTGGCACAGAGGAAACCACAAACACCAGTTTACAGAGCAGAGCCCTCCGGTCAGCTTGCACCACAACAATGACTCCTACAGCCTGGCGCAATCTCATAATCTCTATGGCACAAGCACAACAAAAGTTTGGCTGGTAGTCACAGCACTTAATGGGGGCACCGGACAACCAACGACCCCCTAAGCATGTGCTGTACACCACACGATCATCGCATGGCTCTGTGTGGCAAACGTTGCCTTGACTACTTAAGTTGGAACTGGGCGGAGATTTTAGGACTTGGACTGTATAAAAGGGTACCATCAGGAGCTAGGGTGGGGGACCCCCCACCACCAAGACACCAACAATCAAGAGGTCCAACAAGATGTCATTGGATCCTAGGGTGGTGATACCTTTTTTCTCTGTCTCTGTCTCTCTCTCTCTCTCCCCCCCTCCTCCTTTTTATCTGTCTTGCTCTTCCTTCTCTTTGCAGCACTTTATCTTGCTCTTCCTTTTCTTTGCCACATCTACCTCACTTCATATACATAGTTTGAAGTTGTAGTCATTTGAATAGTTCATCCACAGAGTTAAAGTTTGATGTTGAATCATTTTGTAAAGTCGGGTAATCTTCTCCACTTTCCCTTTGGTTTTGTGACTCACCTGGCAGACAGCAATATCTACAGTTTTTTCATGATCGTATAGGCTTTGTTAAAGCTTGCACTCAATAAACAATTTGATTGGTCGCTTGGTGTCGCTTCGCCTTAATTTACTCCGAGGGGATTTCAAGCTTTACACGACCTCCCCCACTACCCAGGGTAGCTTGCTGATCAGGTCGTGACACAGGTGCCTCTTAATAGAGGGATTGAGAGAAACGGGAGAACACAGAGAAGGAAGTGTGAGAGACTGAAAGAGTTAATGTCTCAAACATTGTGGAGAGCAAGTTCTCCTTAAAGACAAACCCTGCACAGCAAGGAACCAAGGTGAAAAGCCCATCAGCTCAGACATCAGCAACAGGAGGGGGAGGGTGTGCTGGAGGGTGGCAGCTCCGTGTCCTGATAAACTGGTCTGATACAAAGATCAAACAATGGCCACGTCTGCAGGGAAGGAGAAGTTACTCCACAAACCACCCCCAAGCCCAAAGGCTCACAAACTGCTCATTAGCCTGACAAGTTCGGGTGTGCACCCAAAGGAGGGGCAAAGATGATAAAAGGACACAAACTGAAGCCCTAGGTGCGCAAGCCCACCAGAACCAGATCCCTTGGCAGACAGAACCAACGCTGGACCCAGGACCGGTGAAATCTTTCTCTCTTCCTTTTTCTCTCTCTGTCTTCTTCTCTCTTTCCTTTTCCACAATCCTTACACCTCATCCATTTCAAGACATAAACCGTTGACTGAGTCTGAGACTAAGAGTGGATCCAGCCGCCCCTGGGCCCTTCTCCGAGGAAGAGTCTAGAAAGCAAGGGGGTCTGCTCTGAACCTCGTGACTCAAGGGGAAGGATCTCTGTATTCCCTGAATTGATGTATATGGTTACCCCGGGTTACACAGTTTACAGAAGTAGTTTTATGCAAATTCCTGTTGTGAGAAATCCTGCCACCTACTACCATGCCTCCCCAGTTCAGTTTGCTTCTGTCATGAATAAAATCTTTAACTGATCATTTGGTGTCATTTCACCTTAATGTAGCCTGAGGGAATTTCGAATTAAACACAGGCTCCCTGGTCTGTCCAGTCTTGATCGTGACAGGAAGGTAAAAGTAACTGGTGATTGGGTCTCATTTTTCTGAAATAGGAAGAACTTTTTTAGTTTAACATAATCCTTGTAGGGATTACAGTGCTGTAAAAGTGGCTGCATTTATGAAAAATCACAGCCCTGCCGAAAGGTATAGTAATAATACATAAGTATCAGCTGGCCTATAGAAAAGGCCCCTTACATGTCCAGAGCTTCCATTTGGAGTCAGGTCATGAACATTGGTTTAAATCTTTTTGTAAGTACTTGAACCTTTAATCTTCACATTTTTAAAAATTGCATTCCCCTTTAAAAAAACCCAACATCTTGAGTTACAAATTTCCATAAACCTAGGGCTAAAAGGACACAGCCAAAGCACTTTTCATAATTTCTGAGGGTTTGGTTTTTTTTTTTTTTTTCTTTTCTTTTTGCCACTTGTGATTCCTTGGAAGCTTGTAAGAGATATCGAGGGGTTTGTGGGATATTTTGCCTTCCCCCGCAGGCAAATGCATATCTTTGGGTTTACTGGGGTACTTGTGAATACCAATGAATTGCAATCATTTCTCTTTCTACAAACTGCATCTTGAGCAAAATAAATAATAAATTACGAAGGGATGCTATTAAAAAAAATTCATCCTAAATATTGGGAATATAAATGTTCTTAGTAGGACTATTCAAAAGTATTCTGTTAAAATAATTCTCTTGAAGGACAAAAAATGAATTTTCAGTGAGTTGACATTATATCCAAAAAGGATTTTCTGAAGAAAATTTTTGTTGTTATTTTATTTGTGGGATCATAACACCAAACACTGAAAATTTAAGTATCTTGGTTCAGCAACCTTCTGTGGGGCCATACGAGCGGACACAGTCCTTTGGGTTGCATGGAGTCCAGTCCATGGAGGAAAAAGAGCCTGTGGGATTATTTCAGTTCAGGCTGTGATGTGTACAAAGCTTGGCATCATTTCCAAGCAGTATATCTGAAGATACACTACTTGGGAGGCCAGTGCTGTATATCTTTGTAGGTGCATATATGCCAAAGTGTTAGAAATTCCATGAACAAAGAGGATTTTTCCTTGTTTTCATGATCAAAAAAAAACATTTTCTGACTAGATAAGGCTGGCCTTTTATTTCTATCACATTGGTTTATAATGCTGAGAAGGGCCATGCTGTGCTAGGTGCTATACATTTTTCTGTCCCAAAGAGCCTAGACCCTACTTTTAAGAGTGGGACAGGAGCAGGGACAGATTTAGCAGGTCCACCAAGCAGTTTGGCAACAGAACTAGAAACATACTGCAGATCTCTTACTTCCCAGCTCAGTTCCTTCCCACTTGTACCATGCCACCAGCCCCTTCACTGGGCCACCAAGTTAGGAGAAAGCAAAGACCTGAAACTTGTGAAAATTTCCCTTTCTTAACAAGGTAGTCCCTCAAGGATAACTGAGAGGAAAATTACCACCATGCAAAACTGCTTCCTACAAAACCTTCCACCATAAATATTGCTGAAGATGGTCAGGATGGGGAATGATGTTAGCTTCCCCTGCCCATGATGGCTGTGACTACAACAGGCTAGTCATGTAGAATCGAATCATCAGTCCCACTTGCAGTCCCTGTTAAACAAGAGCAATTGAATATTCACACATGTGACCAATTAGGCTCCAGTACTGTTAATGTTTTGAAAGGCCAAAGACTGCTGCTCCCCTTCTCCTGATGGAGGATGGCCATATAGATAACTGCTCAGTTGACAAGACGTTTCAGTAAACAAACTTGATGGATTGGGGTGGCAGGATTTAATTTAAGGGCAGACATAGAAAGGTGTGCAATAATTAGTCAGTTAGTTATCCATTAATAGGCTACTGCACTGAACTATTAATCATACATGAACTTAGTTCTCTTGTTCTTTAAAGGGCAGCTAACCCTTTTAAAGAGGGAGAAAGGCAGTGCTTCAGGACAACGGCAGTCCTGTAATCATATGCAAATGGTTGATGCTGACAATTGCTAGCAGAAATTAGGCCCAGATCTTTGAAACACATCAGTGGAAAATCAGTGACCCTAATCCACATTGAGTCTGGTATCTAAACCAGTTCCAATTAAAGAGTTTAAAAAGTCACAGACTGGACATTAAAAAATCCTTTTATTAACTTTTGAAGTCTCTAGGTTACTACTGTTTTTTAAGAAAACTTCTTTTCTGGCCTTTAGGGTTCACTCACTTTACCTTTTCAGGCTTTGCTCTGCACCTGCAAGGAATAACTATGGCATTTTCTTAACAGCCTGAGCTGGGACTTTCATGTAATTAGCTATGTGCTTGCAAGCATGAGGCTTTTCAAGGAAAATATCCCACGTGTTGGAGGAGGCTTGACAATGTTACCACTGCCCAGGGTATGTTCACAGCTGAGCACTGTCCTGCTAAAACTATTCCCTTGGCCTGATCATAAGAAAAGGGGCACTCAGCACCTTTGCAAAATCTTATCACCATCTGTTAGGCACCTCCACTGAACACATGAGCCTTCACTTCTCAATACTTCAGGTCACCTGTCTGTGATGTGACAATAATTGTCACCTTGTGAGGGAAGGTGAGTGGGCATGAGATGCAATTAATTAGGATGTATTCAGTACTTGGAGAGTCTTTGATGAGTGCAATCTCTAAAGAAGGGCATGACATTATCATTAATTATAATTGCTACACCCTTTGGCTCACTGACTAATTATTTTCAGAACTTCCTATTCTTGTCAAATTGTCATCCAGGACTTCCAGAAATGTCAGTTTTAGAGTGGTAAATCACAGGAGAGCTGACAGGTGGTACTTCCTGCACACATGGCCTTCCAAACAAAGGATCAAGCCACAGGCCATCACACAGGAAAAGCAGTAGCACTTTCTTCAGTGGGATGAAATACTGTTGTCAGTAACCTGTTAGACAACACATAAGGGAGGTAAGTTGGACTGGGGAACTCCTGACACCAGCTTTAGATATTATTCTGTCCCCATGCTTAGTAAAATTGAGGGAAGCATACAGCTATAATAAAACATGCCAGAAAAGAGGTTTATAACAAAACAAACAGAAGAACAAATGACAGAAGATTTGAAGATGTTTAGGAAAGGAAGAATTCTGCATCTTCAGGGTAGCCTGGCTGCCACTGCACTGCCACTGCAAGAGGAGATGAAAGAGACAAGGCCGATCCAGTCTCCTCACTTTCCATTCTTCTCCCTGTTTGTATTGGGTGCTAGTCTGCCTTCACATGTCACAGGTACCTCTGAGGGGATAGGTTAAAGGAGGTGAACTGGCACATGTTAAAATTCCTTAACTCAAACTTAACAAAATCTGGGAAGCATTTGGATTTGGGGGTTTTGGATTCTCAATGCAATCTAAGATTTGCACAGAAAGGACACCCTTTCTCCTACATTGCTATCATAAACTTTTTCAAAAAAAGTCTGTTCATATATGTGTCTGTGCTTGCTGTTAACCAAACACCAGCCTCAAATTCTGGCATTAGTTTTGCCCCATGTCAGTCTGGCAAGTGCTACTGTATGTGCTATGCATTAAGAGGCATACAATGCCTTCCTTTATATCCATCTTGCCATAGAGATGTGATACTAAACTCTGCCCCCAGTGCCCTTGGTATCTTTCTGGCTCCCTCCAAGTAACTCCTAGTAGTTATAGAAACTTTGGATATAAGTGGGTGATGGAGAATGGTTTAGAGCTATAGAAGAAAGGGGAAGCATTGTAGTGGATAATCAAACCCATTCATGCCCAATGTTCAATTGCAGTTATCCCTCTTCAGTGTTACTGAAGAGTTTTGCAGAAAACAGCAAAAAGCAGTTCTGGTAAGTGCCAAATCTATTTGCAAAGACGAAAAAACAATGTCAAGAGCAACTTGACATTTCTTCCCTGTTACCAGCTCTTTGCACTGGGCCTGAACTCTGCATGATGAGGTGGGATTGTGGTAAAGTCTTCCTATCAGCATCACATCACAGTAATACTTAGGTGGTAACACAACTTGAAATGGCACTTGGTTCCTGTGTAGGATTCATTATCTTGTCATCCTGTTATCTCTGATAACCTCCAACTGATTCATACTGCCCTTTGGAAAGATAAGAGCCAAGAGTCAGGATGATCATTAGGACTTAATAGACGGCTGCACCCTGCATCTTTTCCAGATGAACACAGGCCTTTTCCTATGCGCCACTGAAGCCTCACACGTTCTGTGCAAAGAAGTTGAGAGAACAGTCAGTCCGCCCGTCCCTCCTTCCTTCCCATTTCACTCTGTCTGTGAATCCACAAGCTTTGCCCCTCTCATTTGACATTAGACTTCATCATGTCTCATCCTTCTGCTGCTGAAATACTGGACTGGGTAAAGCACACCATTGGCTCCATAGCTCAACTACAAACTGCATGGCTCAGCACCCCTGCACGGACATGTGGAATTGCATTCTCTGAGACTAGTGATGTCTACAGTTTTGGAAAGAAAGGCTTCAGAAATTTCTCAGGCTGATCTGGAAAGGTGACTGTGCTGGGAGGAAAGCGAAGAGATCAGGTCCTGCCTTGATTTGAACAAGACCTAAGCTCTGGAACAAGATACCACTGATCTGCAGCTGTCACAAGGGTGATGTTGCCAGAAAGCATGGAGAAATAATTTTGCTACAATGAGAAATGCTCATCACTTGCTGTCTCAAGAAAATGCTAAAAGCTTTTTCATCCTGCTCACTTGCTATTTGCATAGGCAGTGCAAGCAGGTGCTGATAGGGTTGAAGGCATGGGTATGATTATTAAGTCCCTTTAACCAATTCTGTGTATTGTTGGAGGACTTTAGTGTTCACATTTTATGACAGGCAGGCTGGCCAACAACCTGTTTCTTGTTTATATGGAGACTTCTCTAAGCATCTTGATCAGATAAACATCTGTTTCCACAGACTGTCCTTTCCTCTCTGGAAAAAGCAGCTGGTGAGCTTAATCAACCTTTCTGCTACCACACAATGTGTCAGAACAGAGATGGCTTCTGTTCTAGCCTTTGAGATATGCTGATGGGCAATAATTTTCCAGTTGTGAATATTCGAAAGATTCAAGCAGCTGAAACTGAATTTCCTACCCAACAGGGGAAAAAGAAGGAACCCCCCAAAAAGCCCACTTCCTTTGCCAGAGATAGTGTTAGTTTGAATTGTCATTTCACATCAGCTATGTAACTACACATGCCCTAGACTGGGAACAGTGTTTTGATGCCAAGTTTATTCAAGCAAGAAATCCATTGTAATCTGACCCACTGGATGTTGAAAGCAGTTTTTATCAGCCACCTAAGTTGCCTTACAGGTAATTTGAAATTGGAAATGGCCTTATACCAAACAAAATCTCCTCTCCCTGCCCGGCCCCCTATTTTTTTCCCCGTTGTTCATTTCTTTAAGCAATTTCATGGTTTACTGGGAAAAGAAAACTGGAGACTGGAACAGATTTCTGTTTTGACAAGGGAGAGGATACTTTAAAATATGTTAGGGAAGAAAGCTGGCTTTCAGCTTGCTGCACAACTAAATGCAAAGTGCAAAAGCTTCTATGTTTTTTGTTGTCATCACAACAATCTTTTTGACAAAACAAGACAAGCAACTTGGACTCCAGAAAGTACCATTGTTTGTAAAGCAGATGCAAAACACCCTCCTAAGCTTCTGATGTTTTCAGGCTGACTGCCCTTGGCTTCCTGCAGAAGTGTACAGCAAACCTTGCTGCATCTTTCCAGTCCCTCCCTAAAGCACTTCTTCAGTCCCAAGGGTGTGTTTCATAAAGTACATATAGGATTTTAGAGCACAACTCCCAGTGAAAGCTGATGGGGCGCATTGCTTCTCCAGATATGCAGTCATGCCCACCTGCTTCTCTACTTCCATCTTGCTTCTGTACACTGTAAGCCTTATTCTGAGGAGGCATTTACAAGCTGCCTTTCAGGAACTGCAAGCAGTCTGAAAAGTGTGGTGATCCCATATATGCCTCAGTCACAAGCAGCAGTGTTTTGCAAGGGGTAATAGAAAAGAATAAGACTGACACAACAGAAAACCATCAAGCACGTTGCCCTGTTTAAAGCTACTTTTCTTGTGATAAAATAGTGCAACACGGCTTGGTATGTCTGTTGATGCAGGACCTGACTTGCTTTCTCATCTCTGCAGCTTCTTGCTTTGTTTCTTGGTTTCAGGACCAAGATTTCTAGCTGATTCTGAAGTCTGTGTTTAACATTTCCTACAGACAGAATGATAGTGTCTTCCTAGACATGAGGCAGCAGATGGTCAGGATACATGTGGTACCAGTGAAACATTAGTGATATGACTATCTGAAACCACTGGCTTTAGTTTTCTGAAGACCTGCAAAACCACACTGGGCTGGGAAAACTTTTTACCATCAGCTTGCCAACGGTCAGATAAAGAACTCAAAAGTCTTCCTGAGAATTAGCATAAAGTCCAGTTCCTTCAGGCTAAGCCCTGAATTATCCAGGTAATCAAAAATCTATTTTGCTCACTGTTTCTTAGGATCTAACAACTAAATACCAAATAGCTTTCTCTCACCCTCCTCTGGGTTCCCTAGATACCAACAACCTTTATCCAGGGATGATTAAACAATTAAATGAAATGCAGAGCAATTGGTGTCAACCTGTGTTTCACTTGGAAATTTTCTGCTTCTCTTGGAGCTTATAAAAAGGCCATATATGTCTGATAGCTCATCTGATTTTTTCCATCTGTCTCAGGCAATCAAATAAAAGATATTACCTCTCCCTATAAAACTTGCCTCATAAAATTTGATGGTTATCTTCCACTTCTCTCCTATGACTTAGGGGTTTTTTGGTGGATGGATCAGTGAAGGCCCAGTGCCACAGAGTAAACCATTATTTCTCCTCCTGTGAACTCTTGTCTGCATTTTTGTACTCTACAATCACTTAATTCTACCTTTGTTCTTCTGTGGCCTTACCACACCTGGTGGATCTGCAGCACTCCATGTGATCTGCTTTAAGTGAACTGAGGATCATTAAAAACTTTTAAAAATTAAAATAATATTTATTGACAGACAAAAATGTTCACAGAAAGTGTCTACTTGGCTTGAAGTTTACTTTTTATCAGAAATGAAAAAAAAAACGCCCCACAAAAAAACCAAAAGATTTTGTTAAAGAAGTAACCTTTTTTCAACTGCAACTCGGAAGAGCCAGTTCGGGGAAGAAGAACAATATGATTTTCATAAAATAAATTTTCCCATGAGCTCTCTGTCTGTTTTCCCAAACCACCAAGACACTCCTCCATTCCTGCTTTTTAATCCTCATTGTCTTCACCTTCAAATACCAGCATATTATTGCAGTAGTTGTGTTCCTCACTCAGAAATTATGAGTTCATCCTCTTATCTCCTGTGTCTTCCTGAAAGACTCTCCACTCATCCCTGAGATGATGATGTTATGACACTGGAATCTTGATGGTGAATGACAAGGACTAGACATCCTGAGAGAATGTCACTTCTGGGAATCCTTTTTAAAGCTGAGCTTCATTCTTGCTTGTATTCAGTGTCTTCAAATGCTGATCACCCCACTAATAGCAAGAGATACTTGTGTTTCCTACAATGCAAAGATTTCTGGAATGATTACTTTCTTCAGACGGAAACCATCTAAAAAGACAAGTTTTCTGTTTCATTCTGTCACAGGATTCGTAATCAGTGTTGAAACCCATTTAACTGCTGCAGAATAAATTGATACAGAGCAGAACAATATGATCATACTGAGACGGTATTTGAGGTTTTTATGTTCCATCAGTGCTTGGTTTCCCTTGATTATGACCTGTCAATTTTCCTCAAGTGTTTCAATTACTAGCTCTTTTATTTATAGATTTTTTTTATACTTCTGGAATTAAAAGATAGTTTTCTGAATGGTAAAACAAATATCTGATCTGCGTGAGCCCTGGCAGAGAAGGGTTTTGTTGCGGGTTTGCACTCTCTGCTTGGTTAGAACTTTGTATCTCTCCTTCTTTCATGAGGTGGGAGGTGAGCATTTTGTTTAAAAAAAAAAAAATGAAAAAGATTAGTGTGCTCCAGCCACAGAGAAATTCCTCCATCTCTTCCAGCAGAAGGCCCTCCCTGGGAATTGAAAAATGATGTGCCTGCTTCATATGACAGCAGTAGCCCTGTATTTGGCAGCAAAAAGAGGAGCATATGGCAGCAGAAGTGAAGGTAGTAGTAGCTGAGTATCCCATTCTCAGGTCACTGTTTGTGGGCATTTTGAGGAGGGAAGCAGTGCTTAGAGGTGGAATTCAGCAATGGATATCTATTCAGTAGTGCTTTTAAAAGTTAGTGGTAATACCCATTGTTTGTAATAGAGAAAAGAGACAGAACTGCTCCACAATCCAGCCAGAAGCCAATATCTCATGTTAATAGAGAAAGCAGGAAGGAAGGAGGGAGGAAGAAAGGGAGGGAAGGGAATTAAGTGAAAGAAAGAGAGAGACGGGTGGTTTTAATCTCTCTAACTCAGAGAGAGGGGAGCTTTCTAGAGGAGCCATCCAGATGCTGAGCAGGGAATTAGAACCCTGCTCGCTCCCTATCCAGAGCAGATGCGCTGTCATGGTATACTTCAAACTCAGCATCCAAACTGGATCCTTGCAGTGCAGCTTTGATGTCTAAGCAGGAATAAGCTGTGCATTTTATGTTGGCTAAATCTGGGGACTTTCTGCTGAGCAGAGGTTTTAGAGTTACTCTTCTCGGATTCCAGAACTGCTTACCTCAAAATCAGATTCAGAGCCTTTTAGAACACACAACCATTGCTTCTTAACAGGAGCAGGTATTTTTCTTAAAGTGTTTAACTCATAGTTGTATTAAAGTAATATTCTAAATGTGTTACTAATTAACCAAAAATACAAAATCTGAGGTGTCTTTGAAGAGTGAATTTGTCAATATTAACTCTATGAGGTGGTGCCAAAGCTCAGCTGCAAGTCACATGCCAAGTTGGAAGCTAGTAAATAGTCTTGCTGAAATGTGAATCCATGAGAGGGAACAGAGGAGCTGTTTGGTGAGCTGTTGAACAGCCGTTATTTGATTTATTTTTATTTATTTTACTTGTTTACTTATGCCATTGTTAGTTATTTTTATTCCTGAACTTGAAATCATTGTCAGTCTGGGAAAATACCCCAGGGCCCAAATTCTAACAACTGTAATGCCATTTGTGGAATGAGATGCTGCCCTCCCTCCCCCCCCCCTTTTTTTTTTTTACAGCTTCTCACCATTCTTGACACTAGAGATAAGTCATGCTGAGTTTGGGCTGACTCAGGGAATTTCCTGAATTGCTTCTTTTCAACAAACTGTTGCCACATGTTTCAGCACTTAGGGAATCCTCCATCCCTTACTGTTGCTACCACGCCAGAAAGAACACCTTCATTGGTTCGGCTGTCTGCTTATCCCCCATCTCCCTAAGAGCTTTCACTTTCACATCTAGGTTTCCCCCAGACCCTAGATCATCAGACTTCAGAAGGTTAAACAGTGCCAGTCATGATGGACCAGATGAGGGCTAATTCTCTAGCTATGGCCACCCATGTTAATTTAAACTCTTTTGGGGTACACTATTTTTGCTATTTCATTATGCCTCATTCAGCTCTTCCTTCAGCCCACACTTACCTCCCTGCAGTTTGTCAGGTTATTTTGAAATGGTTGACCGTAGAAATAAAAGAACCATGATGTAAAGACAGAATGCCTATTGACACAGTGACAAAATGAACATTTTTGATTAATTAGTATTGGTAACATACTATTGATCACAATAATTACTCAGTCCAACAGTGTTTTTTATGTTCTTAAAGCATATCTTTCTACAGGTCATAATTAACAATTGTTTTTTTTTTTCATTAACTGTATTCTTTCCATATGGTTGTTGAGCAACTTCACTAGCTAAATATACATGCCCATCAAAAACATGCTTATACAATTAAAATGGATTTCAAAATACACAGTGTAACCTCTACTTGAGTATCAATATTTGCCCCTTAGTTTTTCACTTCTTTTCCTTCTTTCTCTCCCTTTTTTTTCCACTTGATCATGGACTGGAAAGCCGAGAGTCCACAGCTGTTCTAATATAAATACTTACAGGGAAGAGGTCCAAAGAGAAATCAAACTTTTTTGCATGGAATTTTTTATTAGTAGACTGAAAGCTTTTAAGGATTAATGACCATATTTAGTATTTTAAATCTGTTGCTCACTTTTATAAGTTGTTCTGCTGATTTAGCAGAGATTTAGTCTTCCTTATGTGTCACAATATGTAGTAAAGGTTTGTGGGGTTTACCAATTCATCCCAATTCACTGAAATCTGGGTATTTAACCCTTCTAGGTTTCTTCAGAAGCACCTTTAGAGCTTGTAGGGGTGGATAGACATCTTGAAATGCAGGTGCTACAACATAGAAGCCTGACTAAGATTTGTAAAATCAGCATTAGTGCTTTCTTTTTGGAAAATTTGTGCTAATGGAGACATACCTGTGTGCATATATGTGTGTGT
>JANXJC010000007.1:26599665-26618452 GCA_027564655.1 Leptodon cayanensis | reverse complement strand
GGTGCTGGAGCATGTGCAAAGAAGAGCAACCAAGCTGGTGAAGGCTCTAGAGAGCAAGTCTTATGAGGAGCGGCTGAAGGAACTGGGTTTGTTTAGTCTGGAGAAAAGGAGAGGGAGATAAGGTCTCTGAGGGGAGACCTTATCACTCTCTACATCTACCTGAAAGGCGGTTGTAGTGAGGTAGGTGTCAGCTTCTTTTCTCAAGTAACAGGTGAAAAAATGAGAGGAAATGGTCTCAAGTTGTGCCAGGGGAGGTTTAGATTGGATATTAGGAAAAATTTCCTCACTGAAAGAGTTGTCAAGCATTGGAACAGGCTGCCCAGGGAAGTGGTTGAGTCACCGTTCCTGGAGGTATTTAAAAGATGTGTAGACATGTCACTTATGAACATGGTTTAGTGGCAGACTTGGTAGTTAGGTTAACGGTTGGACTTGATGATCTTAATGTTTTTTTCCAACCTAAATGATTCTATGATTTTATATGATATGTATATATATGGTAGCGTGGTAGGTTACTTATAGTGGTAGTATTGCATCTTCATACATTTTAGATGTAATTTGCCTCCCCCCAGCTCAGCAAATGAGGGCAATTTTGTAATCCTGACAGTAGGTTATGGCAGAAAATTTCTTAAGAGGTTAGGCAGGTAAGAGTGTGGCATGTGGCAGGTACTTTACCCATGCAATGCTCATATTTCTAGAGCAGTATGCAGCAAAACAACTGCAAGATAGCAACTGGCCCATCCCCAGTCACCAAGTCATCCATCTTCTAAACTTCCTAAAGGTAGAACACTGCACTTACTTTGTCATCAGGCAACAGGACCACAAATTTGTGCTTCCACCAATTCGAGCCCTATATGTGCAGACCACAGCTCTGCTGAGGAGCAATAAAAAGCTGAGCTCCTTTTAAGAAGAGCAAAAGTTGTCCTGACCTCACCCAAATCTCTCTATAAATTTGTTAAAATGCATCTTTGTGGATACTTGAGAAGCTGCTCTGTTGGCTGTTTTTAATGGCTAATAAATAGTCTTTGTGTCATCCAACTGGAAAGTTTAGTGAGGATACAGCGTGCCTTACAGTCCCTCAACTATGGTGGGCAGAATAGGGAAAATAACAGAGTGATAGGGGAAGAGGCACTAAGGGATAATAAAATTTCCTAATAGTCATAGTTGATTATTCCATGGCACACAGAACTGCAGGGCAAATAACTCCTTCTCAGACAAAGGCATGGTGAAAACGGTCTTCCTCCAGTGTGTGGCATTTTGAACATCTTTTTGTTTATTTGAAGGATGACTTATGTTTCTTGTCCAAGCTGATCCTTATCAGTACATTCCTCCAGCATAATTACTTATCTCTGTTTCCACTTCAGTCTTCACATTCTGACATTGTCAGAGAAGCAGAAACTATGCCTCAAAAAGACTTTTTTTTCTTACTTCTCCCAGGAATATGCACCTAAAAATATATATTTATTGGTTTATAAGAGGGGTTTTTATCCAAAAAGATCTTAAAAGCACTTTATGAATTATGCATGCTTAACTTTAGAAGAGATTTGAAGTAAGGGGACTATTACTATTCAATTATAACTTGGCCAGGCTGCTGGGGTTAACATCTTTGACTTTGGAAGACCTGTAACAGGATCACTAGTGAACAAGAGTGGCCAGGATGCCACTTTTACAATTAATGCAGAAAGCAGCCACTTTAACGGGACAATTTCCTCTAGCCCTAGTCTATAGCACTGGTTCTTTCCTCACTATCACGATCTGTTTGCATCTATCAAATTTACAGGACAACATACTCTGTAAATTAAACTTTATTTTATGAGCTCACTGAGAAATTTAACAAACAAACATGACAAACAATGGCTCAATCCCCTTTGCACTAGTCTATCATGTGAATGCACTAATTCATCACTTAAATCATCAGATTTCTCACTCACAATTTCTCTAATTCATAATTTGCAACTCATAACTTATTGCTTGTAACTTTTAACTCATGCACCTCTGAGGAAAATTAGTTACCTAGCCAATCCTGAGAGTGCTCATCCTTCCTCCTCCATTACAGTGCAGGCATCTGCTGGGAAGCACAAAAGTCTCAGCAGTCCAGCAACTGTTAAATCCGCTTCAAAGGCTTTTTGGGTAAGCTGATAGCTTCCAGCTTAGAAGTTAGATCTATACCATTTCCATAAGGTAGCAGATTCTGAGGAAACTGGCAGACAATCAATATGCAAAGATGATGGCTGCAGGAGACAGTAATCTGCAGGTGATAACGGCTCTATAATAGCCTTTTAGCTCTTTTTGGCCACCTGTCCTGCCTACCTGGTGCTCCAGCTTTGACCTAATGGTGCTGCTCCCAGTACGCATCAGGCCTTAACATGAGCTGTGTTAGCCAAAAACTAAGCAGGAGTTGAGTGAACAGTCACACTCACTCATAAAAAACTACTGCTAGTAGAGGCTTCTCAGAGCTCCTTATGAATCTTTCACTAGCTCTTGAGAATAAAAGTCACTCCAGTAATTAAGTCTCTAGCTTAGCACATGGGAGCCACAAGTTCAAGTCCCCTCCATCTTCTAACATGACTTCTGGCTGCCTATTTTGAACCAAATACTCAAAAGGACCTATCTCTGACTGTTACCTGATCAGAAAGTAACTCCTGAAACACACAAAGTATGTTTGGAGAGGAGACGTTGCTTTATTCTGTGCAGGGTGTGAGATGGAAGATTTCCACAAGTTGAGCCCACCTACTGAGGTTTTCAGTCCATACTTATACACTACAGTTAAAGCACCACGCCTATCTAAGACACATGTTCCTCCTAACTATTGCATATTAATTATGTTGAGCAAGCATGACATGTTTTTCTCTTGAGCAATCATCCCAGAGTCTTCTACGCTTGCTCAGGGGTCTCTGGTGGTCTTTGGTGGTCGTTTGGGGAAGAATACCCCTACTCCTTTTGTCCTTTTATGGTCACACATCATCTGAGGACACCAGGGTCTTTGTTCCTCTTGCCAACCCCTCATTTCTCAATGCCAAAGGAGGATGTATTTCCTTAATTAGCAAGTCTGTGAGACTGAAATGTCCATTATCTGGTGCCTTGACTATTATCCAAACACTCCTTAAACATCCTCTATTGTAAGCAGAATCTTAAACTAGATAAGCTTTACCTTGAGCACACATAATCTAAACAGTCCTTCAATAGCAAACATACCACACTTCTCGTTTTAGTTTTTTTCTTTAAGCTATCAAAGCCTTCTTGTTTATTAATCAGTCCTTTCAAGGCTTGACCAGGTAGCTGCCCTCTCCTGGTGCTGGGAGTCCACATTTGACTTTCAATGAAAAACTCAGAGAATAGTAACGTGTTTTCTGAACTTCCCAAAAGTGGAGGAAACCCGGGTTCGAGCCCTACTCCTCCCCAGTCTAGAGAGAAGTTAAGAGAAGATGACTCTGTGTGTCTGTCATGTTCAGACAAATTTGTAATAATGAGGCAAGTCAGACAAGGTAAGGCCAGCTTCTGCAAGGGACAGGGCTGGACATGGACATGCTGAGCTACAGCAGTGTAGCTCAGACAGTGACCAAGGGCAAGAGCTGGAGCTTAAATACAGCTCCTGAGCAAAGGATGGGAAGCCCCAGAGAAGGCATCTCACATCTCTCTTTCTCCTGCGGCTATTTCTCACAAGTTCACTTTTAGCCCATCCGTCTGATACAAAGTTACAGTATGTATATATTATCAATAAGTATTGTAGTATTAGTGTGTGGCTAGGGACTCACCTCCACATCCATTTAGCTGATGTATATTAACACAGTGTGAGCTCACATCAAAGTCTTCCCCTACTCACATGTACAGGGCAGTAGCCATTTGCTTTCATAAAACTTAAAAAAAATAAGTTTATCATCCCTTTCTCAAATTTAGCCAAAATCAGCCAATGAAGTAGATGTTACCAGGGAAGGGGCACTCACAAGTGCTGGGGCGTACGGTTTGCTTCCATGGGAAGGCAAGCTATAAAAATAGTAGGTCCACTGAAGCAAATGGACTGGTGGAGTACATGTGTAAGTGAGAGGAGAATCAACTTGTCAAGTTATCTGAGCTGTTTCTCACATCACCTTACCACCTACTATATTGAAGGGAAAGTCTCTCTTCTTTATAGAAAGGGCCTTCAGTGAAGGGGTTTTGGATTATGAAATGTATAACTGGCAGTTTATTCAGCTGCTGATATTTCCTTTCTTCCCTATTTCTCTTCTTCATTTTCATTTTTTATCCAACCACATTTGGAAAGGCCTTTGATAAAAAGCACTCCAGAGTCTTTGTATAAAGCATGCTTTTAAATGAACATCTCTCCAAAGCCACTCTTATGCTCCAGAGTGGGAAAACAGCAAAACTTTTCTTTCTTTCATATCAATCATATTGACCTGAGTACATTAAGACTACCTTCAAACCTGATTGCATCAGCACATGGTGCTGCAAGATAAACTGAAATTATGTGCTCTTTCCACTAAGGACAACTTCCAGAGGCCTCGAGACCAATTAAAACACAGCATGTCTGCTGACTTCTCAGCAGATAGCTGGAGAGAGCCAAAGTGCAATAGTTTGTAAATGTGATACAGAATGAAGAGTTGGTGCTTGTCACATGTTCCAGCTTCTACAATGTTTAAAAGGTGTGGGATAGCTACACATCCTTATGTGTGTTCATGTATTTTCTGCTCTGCCTTTGAAAATAATTTTTAATAGAGGAACTTTGAGAGATTGCTCTTCGCATGAATTCCTAAGAAAGGATTTTTGAAAACTGTAATTACATATGAAAATACTGCTTCTGAAAAGGCAATGACAGTGATTTCTTTAGCTTGTCCTTAAGTGCACAAACAGTAAACCAAGTAACAGGCTGGATCAAGCCTGATGATTTGTTAAACAGGAATGTTTGAATGTATGTTTCTCAAAAAGATTTGGAGCTTAATAGACAATATACCCTGCATGTCTTTACAGTATCAGGAGGCAAATTTAATTTGAGAAAGCCACATTTTTTCGGACCTGTCCATTGACCACCAATTAAGATGATCAGGTCAAATCTCTGAATTGGAATTTGAACAATAAACAAATGTGCTACAAGAAGAAGTGACTATGCTAGCCAGCTTGCTTTTCAATATATCATCTTCAAGAACAATTTTAAATTATGAAAATATTCAAAAAACAATTGCCAAAAACTATTGGAAGAACAGTGTAAAAACAAGGTACATGTAAAATAAGAACATAAAGCAGCAGCTTTAGAGTTCATGGCTTGGTTTCTTTAGGAAGATTTTTCAAGTGAGGTTTGAGTGCAGAATGATCTCATTGAGGAAATTGCTATAGAAATATAGGGGAAATTTTTCCTCTGAAACAGATTTCATTAGAAGAAGCTACTTTGACTAAACTGACCGTTTTCATTAAATTTCAGTATTTAGAAGATTTTCCTGAAAAATTAGAAAAAGTTTGGAGAACTTCAAATGTACTTTAATGAACTTTTTTTTAAAATGGAAAAACAATTCTTTTCTAAAGGTCTTGACTGATTTTGATTGTAGAAATATAATGCAGCCAAAATTAAAATGAAAGCATTGTGTTCGTTATTAGTTCAGCTGAAAGGAAATGAGTTAACACCTAACAAAAACTGTCACTGCAACAGGCAGTCCTGGGAATAAGTGTATTTTGTTAGTCTCTGCGACACCTTGTGCATAGTCAGTGTAAACCCTGAGTTTTCAGCAGCTCATATTTTTTATTTTGGATGTCCTTAGAACAGTCTTTGGTGTATCGCAGCTGCCCCAAAATCTGGATTTCTTGGACTGTCCCTTCTCTAGGTAACGGATTTCTGAATCCTATGCTGCATCTGTGGCACTTTTACTTATGATCAAATTTCTGCTTCAAAGTGGCTTAAAAGGCTGAATTCACGGCTGTATAAAGTTATTCTGGGTGGATCCTGGAAATGATAAGCACCAGAATAAGACATTTCATTGCTACTCTCAATCATTGCTTTAGCAAAGGTTGATTGAATCCACTGAACAAATAGCTCTAACAAGTATAAAGTAGTAAGTACACAACCATGTACATTTTCAAGGCAAACAAAATAAAAAAAAAAACCACACCAAAAATAGAAGCCAATAGTAGGTCATAGCCTCATCAGTCAGCTCAAGAAATAAAAAAAAAAATCACCTACTCGTCTCTGTTTCTCAAGACAGGCAGCAATTCTGTGCTTATTGATAACGTGTCTGATGCCTACCCAAGCCAGTGTGGATGCTCCTGGGAGAACATTCACAGAACAGCCTTCAGAGATAAGAGGACTGCCTTCTAATCAGGAGCCCCATTTCTGCACTGGCTTGACCTTCATGTAGAAATGTCAACCATTGGGTGGGATGTGGATTGCCAAGGGTTAAGCTCCTGCTAATCCATGCACAGACAAATAAAAGTTACTCAGTTGGATAATTCATTTTGTTAACCATGAAGATATCAGGTTTTAATGAAGTTGTCAAAGGCTTAGCATGGTGTAAATGTTGAACAAGACATTTACGTTAACAATTTCCACTTGTCAGGAAAAAATCTAATAATGGCAAGGGAAAAAAATTGTAAAAGCCGTTTCTTTAAACCAAACTCTGGGCAGCACTGAATTTCAAAATCTCATTAGTTTTAAAGATTATAGCTCAATACTAAGTGAAAGAAACAGAACAATATTCTTGACATTATTATTCATTCAAATTATTGTTGTATTTCAAAACCCAAATTGGCTTTAGAATAAAGGCGAAACAAGGAAATATCCCACAAAACTCTCCAGGACCACAGCTGAAGCTGAAAATAGACATCTCTATGGTTGCAAGAAGGTTCACAGCAGGTTACCATGCTTGTTAAATGTTTGTTTGGTATGAGACTGAATGTTTTGCTGGGGTTAAATTCCCATTGGCTTTGAAAAGATTTATTCTTTCCACTTTCAAGAGCAAAAGCAGTCAGATGGGGGCAGGAGGAGACCCACAGGTGAAACCCTGATTCCAACCTTTAGTGTGTTAAAAGCAATATGGACATATAAGAGCTCAACAGCTTGATTCCAGACACACAAGCTAAGACTTGTGTACGTAGATGGATGGGCTTGAGGTTGGTTTTGGTTCTCAAAACCTGTGTATCCCCTAATTTCTTTCCTGCACAGCCCAGCAGCTCTGGAGCCCCACAAAACAATGTATATTGGCTTAGGCTTGGGTCTGTGCTCCCAGTAAATTCAGAGGTTTTCTGCAGTTTGTGGGATTATGTTATTTCTTGTGCCCAGCAGTGAGCAGCCAGCCACAAATTGTGAGTAACACCTGCATGTTCTCAATGTTCTTTCCAAATACATACTCAGCTGACCTACTCTACAGGCTCTCAGCAGTCCAATCAGCCCAGTGAGCTGGCTCCATTCATAACTAGAGCAAGACTCCAGTAATGACCATGTGGGGAATCGTTTGATCATTTTTTTTCCTTCTCATGACAAGTAGAGGTCAATTTAGACCTGTGCCTTAATAAGACTTTAGTACAGCAGATGTTCTTGAGTATATAGAGAAGAGAAGGCTGAGGGGTGACCTCATCACAGTCTACAACTTCCTTAAGGCAGACTGTGGAGGGGGAGGTGCTGATCTCCTCTCTCTGGTGACCAGTGATAGGACACAAGGAAATGAAATGAAGCTGCATCAGGGAAGTTCAGATTGGACATTAGGAAAAGGTTCTTAACTGAGAGGGTGGTTGGTCACTGGAACAGGCTCCTCAAGGAAGTGGTCATGGCACCAACCCTGTCAGAGTTCAAGGAACATCTGGATGATGCTCTTAGTCATATGGTTTAGTTTTAGGTAGTCCTGTGAGGAGCAGGGAGTTGGACTTGATGATCCTTATCGGTCCCTTCCAACTTGAGATATTCTATGATTCTACGATTCTACGATATAAGATCTGGGTGTTTCTTTCAATCAACTGGAGTCTTTATCTTCATTTGTTCTCTTGTTTTCTCCAATTACCTTTGGGGGGAGGCAGAGATGCCAGGGATAGGCAGGTACCCAGCACAAGGTGACTCGACAAGATAGAGAGGTTTGGATATGCTTGTCTAATCCTGCATCTTTAGCATCAAGAAAACCTGATTAATTCTTGCAGAGAATAAGCACATGGAAAGAGCAGATGGACTAGCTCCTAAACTGTCCTCCACCTAGGAAAAGGTCCCATGTTGTATCAGTATATTATTTGGAGAAAACAGCTTTCTGGATCTTTTGGAGAGTGAGTAGGTAGACAGTGACAAGGCTAACCAGAGACAGGCAGGAATCAAATGAACTCCACAAGAGAGATTAAGGGGCCTTAGTAAATAGGAACTCAAAGCAGGATTGCAGCACATTTTTCAGCCCTAAATCTTGTGTCGCACACTGATTCAAGACTCCCTGGAGATGAACTTCTCCTGATAAAACTGGGAAAGGCACTCTGGGTTTTCATAATGTGAGTATACCTTAAATTAGCCTAAGGTCTGCATGCATGAGACAGATCATTGGCACCAGCTGTGATGTTTCCCAGTCTGTCCCCTGCCCCCTCTTGACTTGATCCAAACCGTTCTGCAAGGAGCAGTGTTAATGGTGTAACATCTTGCACCTGAGGCAACATTTCTGTCCATGTCTCATGCTAATGACTATAGCAAAGGATTGACTTCAAAGTTGGAAAAGGCCTCCTTTGAAAGCTCAGAAAGCAAAGCCATGCAGCCCAGCAGGTTTCTGCCTCTTCAAAGCAGTTACTAGAATGTCTAGCAGAGGGCACCAAGGACACCAATCTACAACTTCAAATGTGAAATCTGGAATTAAAAGACAGACAGAAACCTTGCAGTCAAAACTCTATTACGAAGGAAGAAAACTTTCCATTTACCTTCAAGCTCAGAGCCTGAGATGTAGGTAAAGAAAAAGGTGGTGGTTATAGTGTTGGGTTTGTAATAACGTCTTCTGAGAAAATGTATTTTCTCCCATTGCAAGCGCCGTACAAACCTAGTCTGGGAATACCGTCTTTGGTTACCAGCCATGGGCATGAATTGAAGCCTGAACTTTTTCTCAAATAGATCTTTTGCTGCTTCAGTGGTGGCACCTGATGTGCCTGAGTCACACTGTCAGTGGATCACATTCTCAAGCACTATGTGGCACAGATCTACAGGCAAACACAGATGTGTTGCAGTGCCTTAGTTTTAGGGGACAAGTTGCCTACTATATTTATTATCTGCTTGAGGTGCTTGACTTCACTCAACCAGTCATGGGGAGAGCCCCATGGAGGTCTCTATAAATAGGCTAACAGGAAAGACACGACACAGAAGATGGCAAAACCTACAGTAGCTGATTGAAATCACTAAGACCGAGGATTATACCAAACTTCATTCATCCCCATATGTTACTTCTTGAAGACTGTTGAGAGACTCCATCTTTCCATGCAGGACTGGTATCCTAAGCGGAGCTGAGTGCTTTCTCCCTTTCTCATTAAAAATGAGAATCAACTTCTTCATTAAAAATGCTGCAGGAGGATGAGTATGACAGAACACATACTTTTACCCAACAAATCAGTGCTGGCACCATCCCCCAGAAGTGGGATACTACGAGAAGGGCCATCTCCCCGTCAGAGATGCTGTGGATGCTACAAGGGAGGGAATGACTGTGGTCCATCTGGCTTGACTTGTTTATGCTTTGTTTGCAGTATAAACAGTAACCAAGAAATTACAGTTACAGATGGCCATAAAAACAGGACCATACAGGACAGGACAGTGCCTAAACAGTGTCTCACATGTTCCTGTTCAAGGCAATAGCATAGGGGTATTCAGAAGTGTCTTTCCAGCAAATTAGGGGCAGCAACATACGCATGAATATAAGAGAAAGCAGCAAATGTCTTAACTTTGCACAAAGGCTGGTGGAAAGACATACAGTGTCCCTTGAGGGATCTTGAAAATGAGACACAGTCTGTTTATTGCTATTCAGGCTGACTGTTTCATCTTCCTCTTTCCCTACAAGAACTGCAGTCTTCTACTGTACTCTCGAAAGCCTGTTTACCTATACCATGCCCATTTTCAGGACCATCTACCAGCTCTCTCACTCTGTTCTACCAATTAATTTTATAATCTGGCTCCTTCATCTCATGCTGGATTTTAGACCCTTAAAGTGGTGGCTAAGCAGTGGGTATCAATAGTTCATTCTGAATGCTGAAATGGCAAAAAAATTGCCACCAGCTTTTTATTCAAGAAAGAAAATGCATTAGTCTGCAGACTGGGTGGGGTAAAAAGTATATTTCAGCCTTTGCTCTTTATTTGTAATCTACCCGTGACTGCGGTGGTCTGAATCAGTGATATACATCTCCCTCTTTCTGATACCCTATGGCAGCTATAAATTAATAAAAACTAGGGACTTCAGTCTTGGAAGTGCAAATAGGTTTTGAGATTCTGAATGGGACAATGAGTTTTTCTCTCGAACTCAAAGGAGGAGTGTGGAAAGAAATTCCAAATTCCTGTCCCCTTTCTTGTAGTCACAGTTTCCATCTTGCTGGAAAACTACACCTGGAAGGACCTACAGAGCTGAACTGTCGGGTTAAAGTACCGGAAGTCAAGGCAATACCTGTGTCACTGGCAGCTCAGCAAATGCCTGGATGAACCCCTACTATTCGTGAAAAGAAAGCTCACAGAGTATGGGAAAGGCAAATAACATCTTACCGGTATTGCTAATAGGCTAGCAGACTCCTCTTTCTCAAAGCAAACTTCTTCAGGCTCCTCTTGGAGCTAAACACAAGAGGGATGACTATATCGAGTAAGCATCAGACAGGACAGCCCAGCACATAGTTTTCCTGGTGTAATTTGTTTTCCTTCCTTTAGGAATATTGTGAATTAAAAGGTTGCAAGCTACAATGTAATGAGGAAAAGTTACAGCCATTTGTGCTTCTTGTTTAGGAGGCAGCTCTTCATGGCCTTTTGATTTTAGTTCCAAAAAGAGTTTGACTACATACTACATCCATTTGTCACCTTTGGATATCACTAGATGTTGAAAAAGTAAATTACTCCAGCCATTCAGATGCATAAAACTATTTAAAGGGCACAGAGGTGACCTCTACTAAGGAATTCCTAGGCATTGCTAATGCTTTTTGTTCCCACTGTAAAGGACCATCTTTTTTCCTACCTTAGAAGACAACATCCTTTGTTAATTAAAGCACCAACAATTCTCTCTTTCAAAGACTGTCTGTCTACCTGGTAGAAGAATGAAGTGCTTTGTTAAAATTATGAACAACACCAAATAAAACTACCACACAGTCACTAATTGACTGAAAGACCATCACCTGCTATGATAAATAAAGACACGTCCATGACATGCAGCATAAATGCTGACTGGTATTCTGATTCTCATCCGATTCCTCCTGCTAAAATTACCATTTCACATCAGCTTTCATTTTTTCATTCTCACCGGATACAATAAAAGAGAGTCATGGAAAGAACAGCAAGCAACAATCCTTTCTTTCGTGTTAGCACGTTTCAAAGATTGAATTACAGGAACTGTACCTAGTAGGAATATTGTAACAAACCACAAGCACAACCATTGCACTTGAGTTCCAGGTAAATACTTTTCTGGTTTACAATTCTGCTTCCCTTCTTAGTCATCCATAATTAATCATGGAGAAGGAACAACAAAATGGGTTTGTTTGTTCTCAGACTAATTAATGCATGTCCTTCAGTAAACATTTTGATAATCTGCATGCCAGAGTGAGGGACAGTATTTCTGCTTATGTTTGCTGGACCATGCCTGCTATCCTGCAAAGAACAGTAAGATCTTGAGTCTTATGAAAATTATGACAACAGCACTGGACAGCTAGAATATATTTTTTTCTTTTTTCCTTTTTCTTCTTCTTCAACCCCCCCCCGCCAAGCAGTCCAATTTTCAGCATATCCCATTTCTCTCATCGCCTTAATAGAGTAAATCAAAGGACATAACGAGCAGGTCAGAATGTAGCTTGAACCTTTGCTCTCCTCTGTTTAACCCACTTCTACTGCCGCTCCACTGTATCAGACCCTGCTTTCCTGCAGCTTCCATGAATGCAAAAAAGCATAAGAAGGAGAGAACACAGGACAAGACTGTTCCTCAGCCTTCACGGGGGTTTACTCCACTTGTCTTCTCCTCTAGCTCTCAAGTGCTTTGTTCTGTTATTTCTGATGTGGGTAACAGAAATAGGAACCTTAATATGAAAGCAAAAGATAAGGATGTTTGGGTCAAAGCACAAGCTGCAAAGCAGAGCTATAGGCAAAGCAGAGAAGCAAGCTGACTGCCTGTAAATTACCTGCAGTGTGCTGTGTTTCATTAATTTCTGCCTTTACATGCTTCTCTTTATGTCTAGCTTTGAAACAGTGGTAGAAAGCCATGGCGTTGTTGAGAATAGGACAACATGTTCCACTTCACACACATGTGTCTATTTTACAGAAGGAGGAGGTTTGCAGCCCCATCGTTGAAGATATATTACTGTGTTAGGATCCCCCGTGAAATGTGTAATAACATTGTTTAACAAAAAAAAAAGAAAATTCAGCTGATTTTTTATCAGTACTTGAACTTTTTGACGAGTTCCCTGACTCAGGCTGTTGTCCTAAAAGCTGATTTGTTACCTGTGGTGCAATAGACCAATCTCACACACTCAGTAGAAATATTGCTTTATTCTGCACAGGGTGCTCGGTGGACTTTCCACGAATCAAGCACACCAGATTCATCAGGTGTTTCCCTTTTATACAGTAACAATTGCATCTTATTAACCTACTCCTACCTAATACATATTCAAATTATCTAATGCATGTGCATAGGATTACATAACCATGACACATCAGATGCCTTCTTCATATGCGTGGGGGTCTCGAGTGGTCTTCAGTGGTGGTTTGAGGAGGTATCCCTTCTTCACTTTGACCGCTAAGTCGCTCTGTATCGGGTCAGTGGTTCATTTTTCTGCCGAGAGGGACGCACCATCAATCAGGAAGAATAGAAAGGATCAGAATTAGTGCTCTAGGTGAGGCACCATTAAACAGGAAGAATAGAAAAGATCAGAATGATCTTGGCTAACTAACTTAATTTAAAACAGGACTTTCTAATCTGCCACAGGATTTTCTGTATCTGACATCAAGGCTACAATCCCTTGGGTTTTTTCTTTCTAACCAAAAATTTTTCCATCTTTCTTCCATGTTTAGCTAGAGCTGCTTAGCCATTTATGAGTTACAGGTAAGAATATGTGTGCTTAAAAAAAACCCCAACACACCCCTGCCCCCCCCCCCATTACAGCTTTCCAAGATAGCTTTGTTGACATTTACGATTTGCTCTGTTCATAGACCTTAACAGCAAGCCAAGCATTTTTTTTTAACAAAATGTGCCTGTAAAAGTACAAGTAGTGCATGTTGGAAAATATATCCCAAATTAGATCAACACAAAGTAGAGCCACTCATCCCTCTATATCGTACTTAAGGTGTCCCACCTTAGGGGTTTTTTGTTTTTCAAATACCTGTCTCTAACAGGATTTGAAGTGCCTTTAAAGCCCTAGAATCTGATGTCAATGGCATAATTGTGCCTGTATCCAGGGGCTAGTCCAAGATGCTGATGCTATCCAAAACAAGTAATCTGTCCCAGAGAACTGGCACAGCACTTATGAAACAAGGAAGCAAAACCTAGAAACATGTAAGTAACTGTAGGCACCACTGTGCTGACTTCCATCAAATTCAACCTCTCTTTTGAAAGCAGGGCTTCTCACTGAGACTCTACATAGGAATCTGATATCTAAAAACAGCCAGTAAATCATTTAAGGGTTTTAACTGGAGAAGAAAGAAATCGTTTTAAAAGCCTTATGGATTATTCTTTTTTCTCATTATTACCATAAAAAGTCCTCTTCTTCTCAGTGTTTGTATGAGTCAAAGAGGTTTATCTTAGGTGAACGCAGCTCCACCAAAGGACACGATATCCAGGCTGTATTTATTTGTGGTACACTCTGTTCCAGTGAGTGCAACTCTGCCAACCCTGCAGAAATTTGAGGATGCTCTTTTCTGAGGAAGAAGTGTTTAAAGTTTCACCCTGTGCATCAGATTGTTCCAGGACTAA
The DNA here is from genome assembly GCA_027564655.1 of Leptodon cayanensis. NCBI lineage: Eukaryota > Metazoa > Chordata > Aves > Accipitriformes > Accipitridae > Leptodon > Leptodon cayanensis. The sequence goes on along the minus strand of JANXJC010000007.1, from coordinate 26,604,386 downwards.
CTTTGTAAGTGTGCCTGAGTTCTGAGGCATTGTATTGCAGTAAAAGTCAGTCTCTCTCAGTGGCTCTGGCAGTTTATTTGTCGTTCAGAAGCCAAACTGTTTCACTTAATTGGAAAACACTGCTCACCAGTCTCTGGGCATATTGATGTGCTGTACATTTGATGGGTTTAGTTACTTGTGCAAATTTCTAATATGACCTTTGTTAATAAGATACATTCTCCATAATGGGCTGCTTGCAGTTTCCAAGAGTCATTTACATGATAAATTCAATAACAAGTTAGACATTGCTAATCCCGTACTGAAAGATCTGTCTGAATTGTGTTGGAGTGCCAGGGGGAATGCTGTGACCTTCCAACTGTTTTGGGATGGGAAGCACTATATCCAAATTCTGTGATATGTGACCACTCAGCAAAGACTTTTCTTCAAATGTCTCTCAATGTCCTGCCAGAAAAGTTGTGGGGGCACAGAGCAAACCGGGAAAATTGCTTCACATCAAGGATTTGATGGGCTTGTCTTTGGTAGTTGAAATAAGGTGTTAAGTCAAGATGCTCCCAGCATGTCTGAATTAAAGCATGTAATGGCAAACAGTGATTTGGGGCCAAAGATCTCTCACCTGTGTCATTGCATCTTAGTTTGCTCATGCCGTTTTGCACTGGGAGAGAGACTTTCCTTTCCCAACACATCCTGGTGGTATTTTGTCAGTGCAATGGAAACAGGTTGTTCCACTGCATAGAGATGGACTCTCTATACCTGACCTCAGTGCCAGAATACAGCCTGGCTCTCCACTTCTGAAAGTTGAATTCCACCATTTACCTACATGTGCTTTTCTGGGAACAGGCAGGCACAGCACTCCTGGCATAATACTAAAGAATACAATACATATCCCTTCCTCTGTGTGATTTGTCTCCTCCCACCACTGCCCATATAGATAGAGCTCTGTGCTACCTAAGGGCAGACTGTCTTCCACCTACATGTCTCACCCATCTCGTCTTCACAGACAGTTTTCTTTGGTAGCAGGGTCATGTCCTGGCCCTGGCAAAGGGTTGCTAGTTTCTGCCCTTGACTCAGGCTCACTACCAAGGTTTTGCTGAACAATCTATTGGGCAGGGCAGATGGAGAAATGGGCCCACACTTGCGTGGCAGTGGCATAGGGCTGTTGCCACCCCTCCTGCTCATTCAACAGGGAAGGCAGCCAAAACAGAAAGGGTGATGGAGGCATGAGACATAATGCAAATGCATATGTCTTAATGTACATATCCCTCTTACAAACAGTTAAGGAAAAACAGACCCTTCTCAAAGCAAAGGGAACTATTTTTAAAAGTCTAAAAATCTCCCTTGGTCATACCTCTCCGACTCCCACACTCTCCCTTTCCTACTGACGTTGCTGGAAAAGGTCATGTCCAATATTACATGTAGTGTGGCCCAGTTTAGATACATGATCCTAACCTTTTTGCTCCCATTTTTGCTGCCTATAAATGTCTGTGAGTTGTTGTTTACTTCCCAGCAAACTTTCTTACATTACCACTAAAGCAAACCTATGTAATTTATGCAGAGACTGCCTTTGGATTTTTCCTGGAGTTAATCCAAATTACAACAAAAAATATTGACAGACCAGAAAATGTAAATCTTACATTGCATTTTTATCACTTATTAAATATTTTAAATAAAGAGTGTTTTAAACTGAATTACATTCTCAGAAATATGGAAATGTAATTATTATTAACTAAAATATATTGGGACTATGTTTGCAAGCATGTCATGGTAAACAACGACATATCTTAAAGTACATAAAGCATCTGCAAAGCAAATTTGGCTTTTAAAATGTTGGTGAGCTTTGCTAGACTTTTATACAAAGTAAAAATAGTAAAACTACCTGGCCAATTGTCATGGTTTAACCCCTATGTCCAACGGAGCCAATGCCAGTCGGCTTGAACACGGACCCACCACTGGCCAAGGCCAAGCCCATCAGCGACAGTTGTAGAACATGTGGGATAATGTATTTAAGAAGGGGGGAAAGTTGCTGCGTAACAAAAACAGCAGCTGGAGAGAGGAGTGAGAACGTGTGAGAGAAACAACCCTGCAGACACCAAGGTCAGTGAAGAAGGAGGGGGAGGAGGTCCTCCAGGCACTGGAGCAGAGATTCCCCTGCAGCCCGTGGCGAAGACCATGGTGAGGCAGGCTGTCCCCCTGCAGCCCAGGGAGGTTCATGGTGGAGCAGATATCCACCAGCAGCCCGTGGAGGACCCCACACCGGAGTAGGGGGAAGCCCGAAGGAGGCTGTGACCCTATGGGAAGCCCATGCTGGAGCAGGCTCCTGACAGGACTTGTAGACCCATGGAGAGAGGAGCCCATGCTGGAGCAGATTTTCTGGCAGGACTTGTGACCCTGTGGGGGACCCACACTGGAGCAGTCTGTTACTGAAGGACTGCATGCCGTGGAAGGACCCACGCTGGAGCAGTTCGTGAAGAACTGCAGCCCATGGGAAGGACTCAGTTAGAGAAGTTCATGAAGGACTGCCTCCCACAGGAGGGACCCCACACTGGAACAGGGGAAGCGTGTGAGGAGTCCTGCTGCTGAGGAGGAAGGAGTGGCAGAGACAACGCGTGATGAACTGACCACAACCCCCACTCCCCATCCCCCTGCCCTGCTGGAGAGAGAGGAGGTAGAGAAAATTGAGAGTAAAGTTAGGGCCAGGAAGAAGGAAGGGGTCAGGGGAAGGTGCTTTAAAATATGGTTTTATTTCTCATTATCCTACTTCGATTTGATTAATAATAAAATGAAACTAATTTCCCCAAGTCAAGTCTGTTTTGCCCATGATGGTAATTGGTGAATGATCTCTCCCTGTCTTTATCTCAACCCACAAGCTTTTCATTGTATTTTCTCTCCCTTGTCCAGCTGAGGAGGGGAGTGATAGAACAGCTTTGGTGAGCACCTGGCATCCTGCCAGGGTTAATCCACCACACTGTTCTTAGTGACACTTTGTCTGTGCTTAGAATAAATGAAGGTCATATGCAAAAAGTATTATATATTCTTTTGCGACTTTTTGTCCTGGAGACATTTTAAAAAAACTACTTATTAATTACTTTCACATTAAAATGGAAGTTCAGGATATCTAGACAGACAGACAGGAAGGACTAGAGGAAATGCATGATGATGAGAAGATACTTCAGTCTCTCAGTCACTTCTAGCTGAAAATGAGTCCAGTTCAGTTCCTGAGCAGTTGCACCTTTTTGGTCATCTATTCCCATCGGTTGTTTGCAGGAAAAAAACTTGAGGATTATCGTGTAAGATTTTACCTTGGCAAAAAATATGAGCATAAAAAAGAATTTGAGATTATTTATGACCTGTCCTATTATGACTAAGAGAGTTAAATTTCTTTTGAACTTGGGAGTATCTGTTATTTTCAGTTCTCTTTGCTGAGTTGAACTTTATGAATTGCTGTTTCTTCTTCACTTTCTTCAAGAAGCTATTTTTAGATCTGTAATGCTAACATTAATTTGTTTCCTAGTCATACCCAAAAAGCTGCTTTTACCTGGTGGGCTTCCAAGTGATAAGTTTGTCTCGTGACTAAAGCTGAAAAGGTAATTCTGAACTAAATATGACATTGCTCTTCTAGATGAACTGTAACAAGTAGGAAACAGGGAGACCCCAAGTATCATTTCATAAATGCATGCAGGTGATAAGTGAATTCAGCTGAGATGAATTCTTTTAGGGGGTCTCAGTTCAATTGCTCCACTATTGGCGTCTGATCCATTCCAAGTGCCTCTGACTGCTCCAGGAGTCTCCATATACCCCAGCCACCACCCCAGTGCATATGAGGCTGTGTCTCAGTCAGCCGTGTGTGGCAGCTTCAGATTCCTGAGGGTATCTCAAATGACACTAAATGCCTGTGTCTAGGCAGCTGAATTGAGCCCACTAGGTCCCTTTCTGTAAATTAGGCCATACTTGTCAGAAAGAGAAGCTGCTGGTAGCTGAGCCCTTTACAACATCTGCCTGTTATTTACGTTCCTCATTTGCAACTCAGCTGGACTGAGAAGATCTAACTTTAAAGTCGCTGCTGAGACTGGGAAGATTTGATTTTAATCTAAGTCAAATAGCCTTTTTTTTCTCTCTGGTGAAGTTCTAATACTTTGGCATTCATTTTCTCGCCATGAATTGTGGCCAAAAGTGCGGGGAATTTCATAGATGGGATTCTTCCCTGTGTTTTCTCTTTTAAATATCAAAACATTTCACCTCAGCTCAGTTCCACATCAAGCTTTTTCTTCTCAGTTGCTGCTGTGACATCTATGAGTTGTGGTTTCTTTGCTTTACGACCCAGTTCTGCACATGCTTTTCTTCCCCTCGTTACTGAAATCCGGAATAAAACTCCTTAACAGCAATGAGAAGTTAAGAAGCAGGCACTCCTTTATTGCAGTGCTGGGCACAGGGGGGATCACTCCTCCTATTGTGTGCACCTGTTTAGTCTAACTGTGCAGGTTAAATACACACCTGTTATTCATATTCACTAAATTTCAGGGAAATGTTATACATAATCATTAACTTTCCAGTAAATCATTAACATATGTAAATGTCTCTTTACCCAGGCACAGTGAAAGTCTCTGGTGGTCTTCAGAAGCCCTCTGGCGGTCTTCCATAGTCTTCCTGACTTGTCTGCTTCTTGACCTCTCTTAGGTGATTCTGCGCAGTATGATTCTCACCATCATCTATATTAGTTTACATAA
>JANXJC010000007.1:26577197-26599565 GCA_027564655.1 Leptodon cayanensis | reverse complement strand
TGGTTAACTGATTTTAAACAATACTCGAATTCTTATGGTTACACATAGTACATTTCCTAAAGTTCCCAAGTTCCTATGGCTACATTGCAAACTTCACACTCTTATATTTTATAATTTTACTTTTTAATCAAACCTGGCTCTTCTATATAATCAAATTTAATTTCTTTATCAGAGTATTTGTAACACCACTGTGACACTGCATATCCCACATGGATGCCACATGGTCACAAAACTCTACAACAAACTTGGTGAGCCAGCTAAGGGGTGGCAGTGGTGCATCACAGGATCTATTTTTCAGCACAGGAGCCTTTCCAAGAGGAAAAGCAGGATACGAGCCAACAACACTATGACACAAATGAAGCCAGAACTATTAGAGTCACAAGTTTACTGAAATCAAATTTTAACATTCTCCCTTGCTAAAATCCAAGCAGCTTATCCTCTTTGTCTTAATGCAGCCTGGCAGAATCAAGAAACTTCCCTGTAAAAACATCCCTTAAATGTGCTAATTCTTAACGTATCTTTATTGTTTTAGTTGATAAATACATTAAAGGGTGATTCTTAATGGAGCTTAATGAGTCTATGTTAATGTTAATTCTCATGTTACATTACTATGATATCTTAATCCTCCACTCATTGTCATCCCCCCCACCCCCAAAAGCAGCAAACAACTCATCAGCATTCTAGAAAGCAAAAGATAAGTATCTTTATTTTCTTTTTTTAACTGTTAAGAAGGACACTAGAGTACTAGAGCTTTTCCTGTAACAGGTTATCTTCTGCATCAGCCTATGTACAAGGCAATCTACTTATCTCCAGCAAGTCTCTCAGGCCCTTATTGCATTTCTGCAGTGCTAAAACATTTCTATAGGATCAACATATGGTAAGAAATTTAAATGCTAGTGGGGAGTCTGAGAAGAACTCACACTCATACACATCATCTTAAAACAAAACACATTTCCTAAAACCTGTGAAGGGTGATCTCATAGTTATGGAAGATAGATCTCAAAAATAAAACAAGTAGTTTGGGTTGTTTTAAGGAATCTGTGCAGCGCTTTGTCAGAGTAAAACTGCTCTTCAAGCTGAGGTGTCAACAGGAAAAAAGTACACTTCTAAAGAAAAAAATGCTATTTTGCTACCAATGATGTGAAAACAGCTTTTTACAGTGTGCGGTCTTTTTAAACAAAAGTTGGAGCATATCTAGCAGCTTCAAGCTCAGAGCAAATCCTTCCTTTCAGAACACCCTCTGCAGAGAGCACTCTTGCCAATTCTGCAAACAGGGAGTTGCTTCCATCTGCTGGAGACCAAAAATACCTCAAGTACAAACACCAAAGGTCTCAGCCAGGTGCTGGGATCATTTGAGAAGCCTAGGAGTGCTGTATCCAGAACATTGGAAGGTAGTGTTACAACCTGCTCCTAAAGGAGAGGATAGCCAGAATAAGTAATGCCATCCCACCCATTGAACAGGTCCTGTTTATGTCCCCTGTATGAAATTCAACAGGAAGTAAGATGAATTAAAATCAGTAATCCCTCAGGCTGGTATCCTCTTCCAGGGAATAAGCAGTTGTGTCTATTCCAAAGACACAAAGCCTTTCTCTAGTGTACAGGGGAACAGGACTAAACCTTGAGAAGAAATATCAGGCTCAACAATCAGATTAGGGACTGGAATGGTCATCTAACAACCCTCATCTTCACCAATGTGTTCACAGGTGTTACTCTGATGGTACAGGTGTTTTGAAGCTGGATTTATTTGCTGTAATAATGATCATTTGAGAAAGCTTCTTGGAGCACTTGGCAAACATTACTTCATTTATTCACCCAGTATCTCCATGTGAGGGATGTGCATTTTATTAGTCTTTTGAGACTGATCATAAACACATCTATGCACACATTATCTTCACCAAAATCCTGTGCATGAGCAAACATATTTTGAGCCAGAAGCCTTGTAGAATGAGCACACCGACTTTGTACTCCTTGTTATCTGCTTCCAACAGATTCAAAACCAGTATAAAAGGAGGTGTGACTGATCTGCTTTGTGTCTGCTCAGACATAGTAACTTACAGTTTAGGATCTGATCCACCATGCAGGTTCTGAATGAGATTTCCTTGGAGATTTTCCCTCAAGCCTTGGGGCTGACATATATGTGAGTGCTAGATGAAGAGAAGATCTGTTCCAGCCTCATTCCCATGGCTAGTACTGTATCCTCTCCCATGGGAAGGTTTGTGTCTACTTCCCTGTGCCCTTAGGTACAATTAAAAAGCCATGTATTTTTAAAGCAAGGAGGAAAAAAAAATACTGTAAAAGGGTACTGTGCCATTTAAAAAAAAAAATATCTCTGCGCATCTGAAAGAATAGGGAAAAAAAAAGGAAGAAAACCTAGGCTAGTGAAATGACATTAAGGCAATTAGCAAATTCATCATTTATGTGTGCCAGCCACTTGAAAGAATCCAATGACTATGGTGAAGATCATCATAAAGCACATATTTTCCACCTAATAATAAAACCCATTGTTACCAAGTAGAAAGATGTGCATATTTTAAGCATGTTGTAATTAAACATTCATTTCTTTATATTTGATTAGAACAATGTGCTCATTATTGTAGAAGTCCACAAGAGATATAATCATGTCTTTACTTATTCTTTGCTATTAGAACCAGATTTTGGTAAGACTGTTCAAAGTTTTTCTTCTTCCTCCTAACCTTCTCTGTTTTGATATGTTCACATTTATTTTTCTCAGGGAAAAAAAAAGAATTATTTTTGTTTTTACTTAGCTGGTAAAGGATCTGGTACACAATTGATCATGTAGTTTTCATTCAAATAACATTGTGAATTATTTTTTTCTTTTCCTATTCCAAACATGAATAGAAAAAATCAGTTGACATTTTTATTTTGTGTAAGTGTCCCCTACTCTCCAGCTTGCTATTAGAAACCTGGCATCCAACATGTGAACTGGACCGCTTCCTATGGCTTGCTCACATGTGAAAGTTTCAGTGTTTCAGTTTCTAGTACTCTTTCTGATAATGTTTCAAGTATCCATGATTGCATAACTGAAAGTAGCTTTTTTTTTTTGTTGTCAAACAGTCAAGTGGGGAAGCCCAACCACTGCTCTTTCTGAATGTTTGTGACTGAAGTTTATGTTAACAGCAGCAAAGAAGCAAGTGCAAAATGTATGAACACTATGGAAAATCTTCAGAACTGTCCAATCAGCTTAACAATCACGTACTTCTTAACAGAAGCTTTCATCTGGAGGAATCTCAAAGGCTTCATCTAATTGGACTGTGTCTCTAAGTCAAGATTGTATCTGTCTAAGTTAGTTGTATGGACTCATTCTGTAAGAAGAAATAGATACTGTCTCCCTCTGTACCTGTGAGATGGCAAACATGGATGTGTTATCTTACTTCAGTCAGGAATCAGCCTTTTACATAAACTCCACTTTATCTACATGTATAACTCTTCCATTCAGAGACGCCTATCTAGACAGGACACATCTACGTGACCTCCTGTGTAGAAGACACAAACAGATTTTACCTCTTACCTATGCTAAAATCGAAAGGCTTCCTTTCTTGTATGAATCATATCAAATAGTGTCAGAAGATCATGGTATGGAACTAATTTCAACCACATAACTTACTTCATGAAGGTCAAAAGGACCAGTCAAACACTGAAAGTCCTTTGCTTTAAGTAGTTCATGCCTTAAGTTCATGCTGTAAGTAGTCATTATGTAGTTCATATCCAAGTACCTTGCTGAGTTGGAATAATTAATTCCATATTAAAATTTAAATTACATGGCTTAATTTTTACTTGTTTTGATGTGCTTAATTAATATTCTGAGCAAAATACAAGCTTAAATCTTCATTTAAAATACAGAGAGGATGCTATCACTCTAGCTGAAGTTTGGAACCCTTTCTTATATAGAAGGCACGTATGAAAGCTTTAATCCTCAGTATTCAAGGTACAGGTTCTATAACTCACGCAAAAGCTACTTTCACCACCAACACGCAGAAAGGAAGCTCCAGTTAAAATAATACAAGGCAAGAAAAGTCCAATCAAATTAACTTTACACTGTAGCGAGGGAAATTATGCTGATAAACTGTGATGTTAAATGAAAGCTTAAAGAAATCTAGTCTTTCTAATCTTGACACTCTGAAGAATAGCACCTGAACTTTAGCAAGTAAGATGGAGAAAAAGAAGCTCTAGTTGTGAAAAACTATTAAACCAAGGGCAATGTGAAACAAGTCTGAGACATGTTTCAGCCTGTTCTTCTGGAAACTGGAGGGTGGCATAATTCAGCAAATGCCTTTTACTGAATATGAACTTGGAAGAAAGCCATTATATATGGATTCTGCATATAGTGAAGGCAGTGTGCACCACACCAGTGTTAGGTTTAGGGGACAGATGCCTCCACCCCAGCAATTTATTTTTCTTTTAGATCTATTGAGATGCAGCTAGATTTATTGGCATTTACCTGGGGGTTATTTATTTCTCAGGGTCAATATTGCAAATAGCAAAGGACAATGTATTTTCAGCTCTTGTTGATTCACCTGCATCCTAAGATTAATTTCTCAACTCTACCAATTACATTTGCTTTTGTCAGGGCCAAAACACAGTAAACCCTCTCTCACTTTTATGTAGTTCAAAATTCTCTGCTTATATTTTTCTGTTCTGGAAGGTTGATAATGACCCAAAAAACAACATGCTGATAACTTCAGTGAGTGAGAAGAGAAAGAAAAGGACATCTCAAAGATAATAAAAGCATCAGGTGATAGAATAAATATCTCAAATTGTACTGGGGGAGATGATAATTTTGTTTACTTGTTTGCTGCTCATCCAATGCTTATTGTCATCCACTACATTTGTTCCATCACGGCTAAGAACCAAGCCTGGGATAGTATTGCACCAAGTATTGTGAAAACATAGACTAAAAGGCAGTTGCTACCCAGAGATTTGTCAGGCTGCAAAGTTGGAGAGATCTTTTCCCCCGAGGAGCTCCATTTCCGAGAAATGCAGAACTAAACCTACTTCCACAGAGACCTCGGACCAGGCAGTAAGCATGTTTTTTGCCAGAGATGCTTGTGTAGCTGTCACTGGAGATGTCAGAAGGGAAGAAAGGCTTTCCACAGAAGCGTATGACCATAGCATCTGGAAGTGAGATGTGTTTTGTTCTACCTGGGAATTCTCTAATCCTGCTAGAGGAAGGATGGTTGGTTGGACTCTATGGCAAGGGAGCAGTGTCCTCCCACTCAACATTAAGGGATGTTATAAGGTCACAACATCTGGTAGGCTCCAGGCCTTATGGCTGCTGTTTTCCTGTTTGCAAGTTCAGCCAATAGTAAAGCTGAGTGTGTATCCCAGAGATACACACACACAGAGGGCACTAATGTGGCCCCCCTCACATATAAAACGTCCTCAAGTTCATCTTGTTTCCCCTTTCTTATCAGTTACAAAGTCCATGTAGTTTTTTAATGGTCCATCAGTAAGTGACCTGAGAGTTTAGGTCTTTGTCATTGTCTTTGTTATCACTTATCCAACACGTGTGTGTCTCTGTATGCTTTGTTTATCACTTTCCCTGTTACTTATGACTCCCTTTGAAGTGAAAAGTTTCTTCATGTGATAACCTCAGTGAAGCAGAACATTATACAGACCCTTACACTCATGGTCTGACTGTGGTCCGAATCCAGTGGGAAGATCCAAGACAGGAAAGGCAAAATGCATGCCTGCATCCAGGCATAGACTGTGTGCAACTCCCTAGGTCAAGTATCTCCGAGTTTAGTTGTTGACCAAGCACCGCTTCACACTAATAGCTCATCACTGCAGCAGGCCAGACTCTGACCAAGTTTGATTTTTCTGTCTGTCTTGAGTTGGCTTAGGAAGAGTTTCCTGCCAAATTTTCATGTTTGAAGGAATGTGAGGACTAAACATGCAATACAGGCAACTGACACTAAAACTGTTTCACAAGTGATGACAAGAAAATGTCCTCAGTCTGATGCTCAAAGCAGAACTTCATTGGTTCTTTGCAGGTGTGTTTTACTGATGCTCAGGTTCCTATATCTAGCTGTTGTTCATTTGCCCACTGCTAATTAGCTGGAAACACTTCAAATGCTTACTTCTCCTACTGTAGTTTGAGTATGATACTGTTAAACTAAGCAGTTCATACTCCACAAAAGAACAGCGTTTAAGCTAATTCCTGTCTCTGTCCTAGCTGGGGCCAGATTCTCATCTTACCTTTACATTAAGATAAAAAACAGTATCACTGTTGGTTTCCCTACCAATTATTCCAGTTCCCCTGTAGTATAAGTTGAAGGAGATGATTGGTTTTTTTGACCAGACCATATTTAGGAATGCCAAGTAAATATTTTCCCTGCTTTTATTTACTAATTGCATTTCCTCACCCTAGACATGTAACACTTATCTCTAAGTACATATTACATTTCCAAGGTCATTATAATCCCTCAGCTTTGCTTTTTTTATACCACAACCCAAGGCATGTTATCACAGCAAGGCTTGCTTTCCTACCAAGTCTCATTGCTGAGACATATACTCCAGTAAAACGCTGAAGTGACCCTTTTAGACATCTTGCAGAATCTCCAGTGTCTGGTTGTTGGAACTTTTCTGTGATTTAAGGACAGGTGCAGCCAAAGCACCATTCAGATTGTCAAGTGTGACAGAGAGAAGACTTTCACCATTCATTCACAGCTGTTATTAAAGGTTTGCAGTGGAATGTGAATGCAGGATGTAGGGGCTACATCCTGATCAATCCTACCAGGCAAGAGCCAAGAGTGCCTCTGGCTCCTAGTGAGGTAGTCTAGACGTACACCAGCATAGCAAAGAAAGGGGGAATATTATTTTTCAATAATACTGCTTACAAATCATTATTCTATGCTACAGTTCATCCTCATTCCGTTTTCAAGGGCAGAATCATTGTTTCTTAAGGGCTCATCTGCTCCTGCTGCTTATTTCCCTACTTGAAGTCAATTTGCAAAATTGCAGTTGGTTGCGGTGGAAATAATTATGATGTCAAAACCACAGTATTATGACTTCAGTTACAGGCACAAGTAGCTAAAACAGATGAACCCTTACGAATTAAAGAGAGCCTTTTAAGGCAAGCAACCTAGAAAGTAAAAAGCAGGGAAAGAAGGAAGGGAGATAGGGAAGCAGAAGTGTTTCAAAATAAATGGATTTTCAAAGTTCAGCATGCAGCTATCATTTATCCTTTCATGCCAGACATTTTTGCTTCCAAGGAATGAAGATGCTTTTACAATGCAGACGAGCCTTATACAGTTTATTTCCATCCAATATTAAAACAACAGGGAGGAGATGAAAGATAAACGATAATAATTACCATAGAATTGTTAAGTGATTGTAGCTGTTATGACATCCTCAGGTCTTTATTATTTCACTCAATTTCCAGAGGAGAATGAATCCAAGGCCAAAATGTCTTACTCTGACCCAGGTGAGTACCATCTCCATGCTGAATGTGGCTACTCACCTGAGAAAGGTAAACAGGATTAGACTGTTTCACACTGGTAGCTCCTTTGGAGTTGCCACTCTGCTAATACTGTATTCCTGCTGATAACTCATAAAAACTAAGCCTCTGAGAATTTTACAGTACATGAGGTGTGTAACTAGCCCTTGCATGTTATTAAGCCTGACTCTAATAGTCTAATAAGCATTAGGGATGGCATATTTTAGCAATGAACTATCCCATTACTTATACAAGAAGCTATTGATTCAGTATACAGCATGGTAATGGCATTGAAATGTAAATCTTAATACAATACTGACTAATATTGTATATTGATTATACTCTAAAAGATACATTTCAGTTTCAAATTTTTCTAGAGTGTCCATAATAGGTTGCAACAACTTTATAGCACTTTCTGTTACTTACAACTGACTCTCTTTTTTCTAACTAAACATTAAAATAACAATCAATTTTTCAACTCATAACTCACACTAACCATCTCATTGTTCTCCTGTTTTCAGGTAAGCTGTCAATTTAATGCAACATTGCAATTCCTGGGTTGCCTGAAGGATCAGTGGCCTTCCCCAATATGCTTGCTTCCTGCATGTCTGCTGCTTGAAAATCTACTAAGGCGGGACATAGAGGAGGAGCAAAAGAACTGAGGCTTCTTTCATAGCCAGCTGCTGTATCGCCCAGTGGGATCCACTAGCAGTGGATGTCAAGGAATAGCCTTCACACTGCTGTCCAAGGAAAAGATCCTGCTGACAGCAGTAGTAACTGGCAAACCAGGTGACCCAGAGAAAAACTGCAATTAAAGGAATAAAGGTGATATGGTCTCCTCTGACTTTTGGAATTGCCTTAGATGAGTCATTTAAAGTTTCCAGGTGAAACCTTGGTTCTGTTGAGTTAATATAAGTATCTCAGGCACCCTGAATAGTTCTTCTCTCCTCTGCAATATAGGGAATAATAACATTTCTCTTTTCTGTCTGAGTTATCTGTTTCGTTCACAGGGATTTTCAAAAAGGAATTATCAACCAAAGCACCTCATCACAGCACTCGCCTGGGGCCATCAGTGCTTTTGCAATCCATACAGCAGTAATAGATGCAATAAATAATAAGGTCCTAGAAAGAAATCATAGTCCAACTAAACAGCCTTAGCACTCAGGGCATCTCCAAGGGCTTCTTGAGGCCATTTGACTGCAGATGCAGGGTTAGTTTCTAATTACAGTGTTTTTCCAGAAGGGCACTGGGTGAACTTAGAGCAGCCCCAGCAACACATTCCCTTGTCTTTCCAAAAATCTGCTTTCTCAACACTTAGCATGAACCTGCTTTTGTCATCTCTTGTGCTGCCTCTTGTCAATGTCATCCAAAAATATTCTGAACATCTCCTCTTTCTCTCCTGAGTGATCTACACTGCTTGCCCACTCTAAAGATAAATGTAGATCAAAGGAACAAGTGGAAGTCAATCTTTTCCTTTTTTAATATTTCAGGTAGATTTATTATCTTCCAACCCATTAACTTGTCACTTTATTAAGTACCTGAAAAGTTAATTCATTAATAGGAGCAGCTTATTCATTTACTAGGCAAGCAGCAATTGTAATTCAGGTAGCAATAAGGGATTGATGAAGAAAGAGTAAATGCCTGAATGGTATAGTAAATGTTATTGAACTCATTTTGTCTATGAGTTTGAAGATAATTAATCTTGCATTGTTAATAGCTGGAGATTGACTGATCAAGCCTTGTGTTCTTTGGACATTTCAACATGAGGCTATTTATAACTTGTCAATGTGGAAGGGCAATGCAAAGTTAGAATAAGAAAAGTTTGTGAGGAAAATTAAAATTAATTGAGGATATTCAATCTGTTGAAAAAAAATAATTTTACTTTCCTCCTTTCTGACTCTTTTCCTTTTTAAGCAAAAAAAAATAAAGATAGTTTAGGTGGGAGGAAGAATCTCCCTCCGCTCTCTGTTCTTTAGTTAGAAAAAGATCATGGAAGAAGCTAAACTTTGAATTGGGTTTTGCACTTGAAACAAGCTACATAAGTCAAATGCATGCTGAATTGCACTGTGCCTGGAGGTGGGGGCAGGTGAGAGAGGAGGGGAAAAAAAAAAAAAAAGCATTTGGAAAAATGCTGTGAGTTCATAAAGATCCTTGCAAGGACCCAATCTCCTGGCACCCTCTCCTCTCCTGAAGTCTTGGACTGAGAGCTCCCTTTTCTTAAGTCTGTAGTATCTGCAGTACAGAGCTGACTTTTCAGAGCAGCTCAGCTCCTAGGCAGTGCTCCTCTGAAGAGCCTTTCTCAGGACACCCTGGCTGTATGGACTCTCCTGGCTCAAGCTGGTGCCTGAAGTAGTCTGTTTTCCCACCACTGCTCCCATCCTACATCCTGCCCACCTGTGCCTTTAGCCCATGGAGACTACAGCATCTGCTCTCCTCCTCACACAGACTGAAAAAACTCAAGCCTTCACAGTCCAGACAAACCTTTGACTTTCACAAAGGCTTTCTTGGGATCTGTTTTGATGTATGTATTTCCTGCTCTTAACAATTTTATGCCTCTATCTTTGCCACCGGTAAAGTGGCAGCAAATTCTGTGCTTGGAGTAATTAACCTCTGTCTTCTCCTGTTTCCTCACCCACAAAATAGGCACAGTGTACCCTTTCAAGAAAGGTTTCACACTTTGTCCAGGCAGCCATACCACTATTAAAATGGTCTTTATATGACACGAAACACACTCTGTGATGGTGTGACATGATGAAATGACAAATGAAGCTGCTTCTCCAGTTCTCTGCATTTTTTTCTACTGCAGCTTGGGACTAAACTTAGCCTTTTTAAATGCTTCTTATTTATTTTATTCCAGGAATATATTATACTGAGCATGTCACAAAAAATCATTCTGAGTCACATTTAATGTTTAGTAATTGCCAGAAATGTCATCATAAGATAAAGGCAATGGCAAGAAGAGATTGTGTGCAACAAGAGTTAAAGTCCAGCTTGACCAACATGAGGACATTCCTCAGCTTTCAGACTGCAACCTACATACTTGTAAGACAAATATTGCAGTTGTCCAAGCACCTGAACACATTCCCTGATGCAAATCTGTGTACATCTGCACACACACACTCACAAACACTGTGCTTCCAAGGAGGGAACTGTAGTAAAATGAAGGGAGTTGAATTTTCCTGGTATTGTTGTCAAACTTTACAGTACCTAGTATTGTCAGCTCTCACTGTCTTTTTCATTTTTTTTTTCTGTTGAGGTCAGATGTTTGCATGAGAATCTCAGGTTTGTTTAAAAAAAAAAAAGTATGCTTTGTTTCTTTGTGGGTGTAGAAAAATACTGAAATTGTGTCTTACAGGTTTAACCAAGAGAAGCTTATCAAAAGATCTCATATTTATTTGTGTGTGTTTTTTCAACTTGTTTGTTTTTAAGCATACCACAAGTCTTGGGATTGCAGTGTCTTGTGTTTGGGAAAAAAAAAGGTAAGCAATGCTAATGTACTTTGTAATGGCATTTCTCCAGCCTGCCTTGTCATGCTTAACATTTGCACAGAAAACTTGTTCTACAGAACCCACAAGTCACTCAGTGTAGGCCCAGACAGGTTGTTTGATTGTATGACCACTTTGCAGAAATAATTTCTTTTTTGATACCTTTTTCAGCTGAGTAACATGAAAATCTCCTTGTGGCTATAAGTGGATCTTGAACTAATGCTCTCCTATACAAGAAAAGTCACTCTCCTGCCATGCCACACAGAGGAGAGACAGTCCCTTTCATGTCACTAAGAAAACGCCTCTTGCACGCACAGTTTCATTGTGACCCTCAGCAAACACAAACTTAGGGCTTTCTGGATGTTTTTGAAGTTGTCACCAAATTCAGGGAGAAATCACAAAAGAATTAACTTCACTGGACCACTGAATTTATGTCACTGCATCCACAAGAAATCCACATGCCTCTTTCTTGCATGAATCCTGTGTTCATGTTATTCACCTAGCCTGCCCCTGCTACTTCAGTGAGTTCACCTGATGGCGAGATGGAGAAAGAGCTTTTACTATCACCTCATAAAAATGAGAACAATCTATTTTATTCATTCATTCAAACAGAGCCCCAAGATTCAGTTACTTCAGGGCCAAGTCCATCTCCCTGCCTGAGCTGCCAGTTAAATGAGGTGATGAGGAGAGAAGCCATGTTCTGTGCATGAGCCTCTCTGTCCAACCAGCAGGTGGTTTTGCACTTACTGTTTTCCCTGATACTCTGTGAAGGATTATGCTGCAACGCAACAAGACTTCATGGCTGTATGCTTGCCTCAGTCCATGGGTTGCTCTACCAAAGCAGGATCCAGAATGAGTTCCTGGTTTCTACTGTCTTTGTGTCCTTCAGTAACAGCCTTAACATCCGTAAGGCTTCTTACATGTTTCTCCTGGTGTCCTCCTTTTTTGCTCCTTTGGAACAAAGGAGCATTCCTGCGTGGCTGTCCTGTATGTGGCACAGTAGAAGATAAATAACAATCCAGTACACTGTTCATATGTGGCAAGCTCCTTAAAGTTACCTCTGGCTGTGGTGGTGATAATCCTTCACATGTACAGTTATGTTATATTTATATAAAATATTAATATAAAAGTATTATATAGAAGTATGTATAAAGTATCTATATACGGATTTTAAATATTTCTATTTACTCAGAGAAATCTGGCAGCTTTCAGGCAAATGATGGTTCAAGTATTTCCTACCAATAGATTGGCAACAGACACTTCTGGGTGTTCAGGGTGCCAAGTTCTCCAGTGGAGATGAGCCAATCCTTGCACTTTGAAGCCTGAGCCACTAAAACAATGTCAGTGGTACACTTCCAGGTCCCCATGCCCACCATATACCCTGCCATTACCCACATGTCTAGCCTCATCATCCTCATCAGAACTAAACTCATTTAGTTTCTGAAATGTGTCTAGATGATTCTCTTCAATGCATATGACCATCACCTCTGCTTTTGCTATTCTCTTATTCAGGTTGCTGAAGAGCATTATTTGTTTTATATGGGTTCAGCAGTCTAACTCAGCCTGACTTTTGGCTGTTGTCTGCTCTTCCTTATACTTCACCTTTCAGCATTGTTTTCTAATGTGTTCTTTATTCTTTTCCTTTGTAGGCTGCCTGCTCATTTCTCATATCCTTTGAGGTTACTCATCAGATGAGACTACAGCCCTTTTCTGCAAACATGTTTCTTCACCTGGGATTTGATTTCCAAATAGTCCTTGTACTTTGCCTTAAAGAAATCAGTCCTGTGCTTCTTTCACATTCAGACCCTTGGGCTTCTCAGGCTCATTAACTTCACCTGGCTTCCTTCAACTATTCCATTTTACACATTTGAAAGCCAGAACTCTGGTTGCAAATCAGCTTCTGCTTATCTTTCCATTAAAGTTCAAGTGGATCAATTCTTGGTCATTGATCCCAAGCTCTCAAAGAGCAGAAAGTTGTGCACAGACTCCTGCAGCAGAATATCATCTTTCTCCAATGCCTGCCAAATGCATTTAGCTAGCTGGTATGCAAATTCAAGCATTGTGCTATCCTTTGGTCATTTCTGTAGGAAAACATCATCTGAAATATAATTAAAGCTTATAAAGACAGTATATCAATTCCAGTGTTTTAGATAAATTTACAAATTGAATCTTGGTAACTGTCCTGGTTTTGGCTGGTATAGAGTTAATTTTCTTTCTAGTAGCTGGTATAGTGTTATGGTTTGGGTTCAGTATGAGAAGAATGTTGATAACACACTGATGTTTTCAGTTGTTACTATGTAATGTTTAGTCTACAGTCAAGGACTTTTCAGCTTCTTGTGCCCAGACAGCAAGAAGGGTGGAGGGGCACAAGAAGTTGGGAGGGGACACAGCCGGGACAGCTGACCCAAACTGGGCAAAGGGGTATTCCATACAATGTGATGTCATGCCTAGTATATAAACTGGGGGAAATTGGCCTGGGGGGAATCGCTCCTTGGGAACTAACTGGGCATTGGTCAGCGAGTGGTGAGCAATTGCATTGTGCATCACTTGTTTTGTATATTCCAATCCTTTTATTATTATTATTATTATTGTCATTTTATTATTGTTAATATTATCATTATTATTTTCCTCACTTCTGTTCTATTAAACTGTTCTTATCTCAACCCACGAGTTTTACCTTTTTCCTTCCAGTTGTCTCCCCCATCCCACTGGGTGGGGGGAGAGTGAGTGAGCAGCTGAGTGGTGCTTAGTTGCTGGTTGGGGTTAAACCACGACAATACTAATGTGTTCCCAATATTTACTTGTAGTTTATGACATTTCATAAAAGATGAATCTGCTAGAAATTTTGGGAATGCAGTTTATCATCCAGAAGGTTACGTTTCCTCCTTAGCCCCTTTAAACCAGCATGGAGTTAGTAACTTTAATCATAATTTACTGGCATTTTTCAAATATTGGTCAACCACTGAACAATATGTATCTGCTTATATACTGACGGGCAATGAGCAAATCCTAGTTTCTGCCATGTTCACTCAAAACACAACTGACCATATTTTTTAACAGGCCAAAATATTTAAATGAATGGGACAGTCATAAATCCATGTGAACAAAAGGAGAGAACCAGGCATGCTATTTTTACTGCCTGCTAACCCAATTCCATTAGCTATATCTAAGTACATACTATTGTCTATTTTATACATACCACACTGCAAATTTTTTGGCTCTTAATGTAATTTTCTTGAAGACAAGTCCAGTTTTTGAGGGCTGCATGAGTCAATGCTGCAAGATCTGGCCCAGTTAGTGTGAAAGAACCTTGGTTATTCTATTAATTTGTTTAGTTTTGCAATGTGGGAATATTTATCCTTTCTTCAGTTTCCTTCATTCCTCTTAAATGTTTTTTTCTGGTCTGTAAGTCTCTCTTATGTGCTTGTGCGCTTGTCCATGAGTTAGAATGAAATATTGTGCTTTTGCTACAGGAGCAAGAGATTTATTGATTAACCCTGACAAGTGTTTTGCTGGGTTTTCTCTAACCCTGTCTTTACAGAGGAATATAGTTGACTAAAAAGAATTAGTCCAAGAGGAGAATATAGGGAAAAGGTTACAGACTAAAAGAAAGAGCAAAGCTTTAATACTTATCTCACTGAACAGATGGACATGGAGGAGTTAAAACACTTGTCTTTCGGTTTTCTCACAGATGTCATAACAAAATGCACTATAAATTAAAGAGAAGAGGGACAAAAGTTAGCTGGAAGATTGTAGTTGATATTTAATCCCTTGTCACCAAATCACCTTTTAAAAGAAAATAAAATATACTTCCTAGTGGAAATATTCTAAAAAAAGAAAGGACAGGGGGTACATTATCAGCCATTCTGTCCCCGATCATTAGCTATAATTACATACAAAGGAGATATACATGTAACAAATTACTTTGGGGTAAGTTACTTCCTCAAATTTAATTTTTATAACTGATTTATCCTATAAGAGCAGATCTTGTAAGATCTTTACAACTGCCAGATTTTAAACCATGTCTATTACATTTTTCTAAACAAGAGTTGATGCATATGAAATTAAGTTGTTTTCTCTTCCAGAGTCCTTGGCTTTCTCCTATTTGTATGTTAATGCTCTGGACAGTTGGATCCAATTGTGTTATATCCTGAAGTACCATTTCTGCATACATCTATTGAATTGACAACAACAATAACTCATTCCCACAGGTTATAGGTTTAATGGGTTATTCATCTTGTCTTAGGTCTGGAAAAGAAATAAGAAAAAGTTCCCTGACCTTGGGACCTGGATTTTAAAAATGAGATGCCTGTGTTACTTGCCTTATCTGTTGAAAAAGACATTAAAGGTGAATCTGTTTTTCAGATCTGTAATGGTCTCTGCCTGGACCTATATGCTTTCCGCTGTCTTCAAGAGTCTTTTTTTTTCCATGCAAGAGAATATACACTGGCAGTAAATTGTTGGTTTTCTGCTTGGGGCTCTTGCTGTGTTAATGCCTTCATTCAAGGAATAGTAATAAAAGCATCAACCTACAGGCACTTACAATTATTTGAATTTCCTACTTCAGATGTGTAACAGTGAGCTGGCTGGGACCTATTACATGTGTAGACCATATGCACATGTGTTGGGGAATGCTAGTTTTTTTCATTGTGTTAATGAGTGTCCAAGAAGAGATACAGAAGAATGGTTCTGGGCACTTGTCCACATTTAAGTAGAGTAGAAAACACCTTGTCACATTTGTTTGAGGAGGATTCTTACAGAACAGATCTTAGGTCTTGTTTATGTATGTTAATTTAGGCTGTTAACATAATTAGACAAAACATAATCAGGTCTCCTTACAAATAGGGACTATGACAAATAGGGACTATAACATCTCTTCCTCACAGTTAAAAGCCCCAAACAACTTTTGTTAGGGTCCTCTTTCTTCCATTGATTCCTCCATTGATGAGGAATCTCCAGTTAATATTTGGCCATTCCTTCCCACAGATCTAGCTGCATGCAATAACATTTTCAAACCAAGAAAGAAAAAGGTTGTTTGCAACCAGTTTTAATGGCCAGACTATGGAAAAGGATGCAATAGTTATTTGCTTCATGTCACTGACTGCTTCTTCAGCTTCTGCTTCCCAGAGTGCAAGCCTCTGACAAAGACAAATTGATCACAGTATCAGTCAATAGAAATGAGAGGGAGTTCTGAAGTTACAAACTTCAGGCAGACCATGACTTCATGCTGTCTAGGGCCTGAACTCATCTGAGCTTCTCACTGAAGACAGCTGGATGTAAGGAGCAGACAGTGATTGTAGTGTGAAATCAATCCTTCTGGACTAAGCAGCAGTGAGCTTTTGAAAATGGCATTTGGCACAGACAAGGTGGAGAAAAAAACATTTCTGAACTACAGAAGAGAATAGTAAAGTGCCCAGCCAAAAATCAGACCTGCTTCATCCCTGCTTAGACCCACTGAAAGGCAGAGTTTAACTGAGGTGCAATAGGGCACGCATCTAGATGACAGCCACATACTCTAGAGTGGCTGAGGACATCAGCTGCAAGTGGTCACTCTACAAACAACAGACAAAGGCATTCCTGAGGCTTTACTTGCATGCTAATTATGTATAGCTGGGGTTTTAAAAGAATTGTCATGATATAAAGGCATTTCACTTGCTTTCTATAGGAGTTAATACTATGTTTGATATGTTATAATCATTTGAAAGTCCACAGGTTTACAAAACATAAAACTAAACTCCTCTTTGAACTACAGAGAAGCAAAAAACGATGCTCTAGGAGTGAAAAACTCTAGTGTAAATAGCCATCACTTAAAATGGACTCTCACTTTTCCATCCCATAATGAAGCTTGATGTGCTTGGACCCATGCCAGGTGTACCTGTGGCAAGTTAAAGATTTTGAGTAACTAAAGTATTGCATTGCTGCACTGAAATATCCTAAAGTGATAGGGCAAGGGCAGTGGACAGAAGTCAAATAACAGTTCTTGGGACGGGTCCTACCAAGTTTCAATAAGCTAGTTTTGGCCACCATAAAACCTTCCAGTCTATATTGTCTGCTCTCCGTAAAGACAGACTTCCACATAAATTTCTGCTTACAGGATCAGTCATGTCACTATGACACACATAGACTTGACTGCAAGCACAGCAGTTCCCTTCATCCTTGTTATGCACACTTGCCACCACACATCTGTAATACCTTTCAGCCCCACCTTGGATTTTCTTAATAATAAAATCTACACATCAACTATTTCAGTGTCCCTGGTATTTCTACCACCTTCTTCCTACGAAGCTCCATAACAATCTTCTTCCAACTAAATTTATTCCTTTCCAGTGTTTCCATTCATTGCACCAGGCTAAAACAAAGACCAAACAAGATCTGGTCTTTCTACCCATACCTCTTTCTGTCTGTTAATTGCATGAATATGAAGCCACTGAGCCATTGCTAAGTCCACTCCCTCCAAGAAAATATCTGTTCATTGCATTATGAAATGGGCCCCTTAGGTCTAAGCAGTTATTTATGGTTTGTCAATGGTAAGCAACTGAAAGACAGTAAGGTTTGACAGGAGGAGAGTCACAGTGCTTAACAGGCAATGAAAGAGGTGTTCATTGCAGCTCTTCAGATGTATATTTTGTTGTATTTTGCCTGCTGGCTATCCCATCAGTTTGGTCCTTTGTACCTCTTGAAATTATCTTCTTCACGTCCACAGCAGTAACTTTAGATGTATCTCTGTAATAAACCCCACCTTGCTCTGTCTATGTATGTGAACTCCCATGTATATAATGGTTAAAATATGGTCATCTTCTACTGCATATATTACTTTACATCATACACTAGAGAAAAGAGAGCTGCAAATTACAATGCAAAATAAGGATTCTCTTCTTTTCCATGTGAAGAAACTTTCAGTACATTGAGCAGTCTTAGATGAATGAATGTTAATCCCCATCGAAATAGTTTGAATGCAACATGTCTGCAAAGTCTGACTGCTCTGTTCATAAACTCATTTCTTTAGAAGGTTTCTGGTTCTTTGCATACTGATGCAGCTAGTTTATGTTGATTGGAAACAATTAATTTGGGTATCTGTTTCATAATGGGAATCCTGACTTTTTATAAGAAAACTCTGACATAAGAGTGGGACATAGATGACCCAAACTCACCTTCACCCTATACACAGAGACAAATATCAGTCCGTAGCTCACGTTATTATGTAGTAATATCCACTTCAAAGTACTGAGCAATACACCAGGCAGACACCTCAAATACCAAAATTCAGGACACCCACACCAAACACTGCCATCAGATACATGAACTGAAGTGACTGATTTGAATTTGGTATAATTTTAAAGGTTTTTTTTTAAAAAAAGCACATTTAATGCTATCAAAACTTCTTAATGCTAAAAAGCTTTTAATACAGAAAAAAATAATTCTAACAAGTTGCCCAAGGTGAACTGTATGATATCTTATCTTCAGCTGAAGGGAATTCCTAAATTTGCTCACACTGTTAGAGAGCTTTAATTCCCTGTTGATTTTGCCTCTAGTTCTACAGGGCAATGCTCAAAGCTGTGTACTTTATTTTACTAAATCGGTCTGTGCACTGAAATAATTGTATGACAGTTTTCACAGATTTGGAGAAAGCAGGGATGCAAAAGGTTGAAAGATAACCTAGACAACCTGAAATCAGCATTCATAACACATGCTTGAAAAACAGGGATGGTGTGGGACCAATGGACATGTAATGTCCTGGCACAATGAAGCTGGCACTGTGAAAGTTGTTCCTTGAAATGAATAGAAGTTATTGCTGGTGTTCTCCACTTAGGTTTACTGGAACAAATAGACAGACAGTTGGTGAAAACTGCTGTCTTCTTGGATGCAGTACTAGAGCAACTGGATGCAACTTTAAATGTCTGTCATGAACAATTTTGTGCTCCCTTCTGGTGTTCTGAGCTGTGAAGCTTGGCTAGTAACCAACAAAGAAACTATCAGACCTTCCAAATGGATTTAAACCAGTGCAAGAAGCTTGAGCAGATGAAAAATGAACAGGAATAGTAGAGGTTTCAGGAGCAAAAATACTTAAAACCTCCTCTGGACTTCCCTCAAGACAAACTCAATCTGGATTTCAGAAAAGATAATTTCATCTCTTACATTTTCAAGCATGAGCAATCACTTTTTTAAGCATGCTAAGTGAGGTAATGCAGAAAGAAAGCAGGCCTCATGAGCATATGGGCAAGATCTTACCCTATTTATGCTCCTACCCAGTTGGCAAATGCCTTCCTGGAAATTCTGGAGTTGATGAAAGTGTCCATGTGGAAGCAAACTTCTTGCAGAGCTCAAGGGGCTTATTATTAATAAACACACATACTGTAGAGTTATAGAAAAGCAATTATATAGGTCATAAGCATTATGAACTGTTTCCTATTCTGTTCTGTGTCTCTGATTAATTACTCTAAGTGAGAATACTGCAAAAGACTCATTTTCATGCCAGTAGAGCTATAATATGACATTTATTAATATCTGGTTGGGAAGGAAAGAGATAAACTGAAAATTCAGCACCTTAAAATCATATTACTAATGTGTTGTCTTTTAGTCTTCAGAACTTCCATTTTCAGACAACATTTCCACCTTCAAATCCAGACAGTTTTTTCAACCATTCTGAAGAATGAAAGATAAAGATCTAACCTGGTCTTTAAAATGCTCTTTGCATTTATTCAAGGAGAAATGAAGCCCAAAAATGTCCTGGGCAGTTTCAGAAGCTGAGTTTTCCACCCATTCTTTGGAAAGGACCAAATTCCTGAAGAGACCTTTTCTATATGAAAACTTTGACCAAGCTCCAGCTCCAGCTCCAAGCCACAGCATATTTAATTGCTGTCCTGTGACCAGATTGGCATTTGGTGAATGGATCTGACCCTTAACTCCACTAATACGAACTGAAAGCTTGCTTTGCCCTTACAGATTCCTTCCTGAAGAAGGTTTAAGTCACATTCTCCTAATTCCCTCTAGCCATTCGGAACCAAGCAAAACACTTGAGGCCTGACTGATCTAGTCTACCCTATTTTTACACTGAAATAACTTCCAGGGATTCAGTAAGCTACATGAAAACTGGAACCGATCTTCGATCTTGCAGCTTTCCCCAGGGGAGCTGACGTTTCTCTGAAAGCAGTCACAAAATCAAGCTGTCAAGTTTACCAGTGATGCCATGAAAGCTGAGGGTGTGCTCCAGACAATAAGTCAGACCCACTATTTGATTTGAACATTTAAGTGTTCATTTAGCAGAGATCAACCCATTCTCAAACCTTGAGACAGATCCCAAGGTGGGAAGCGAGCCAGAAAAAAATAAATTACTTTGATAATAGTTCACTTATTAACTACAGAGGACCATTGTCTAGCACTGTGTCATCAAACACCTATCTGTGTGTACATACATAAGTACTTACCTAATCATAAATAGCCACTCCTGCAAGTGGTTTGCTGTAAGTAGGATCGAGTGTACACCTTCCCAGAAAGCTGAAGTTGAGGGTCTTCTTTTAAAATAAAGGCATTCATATGCCTCCATTGTGTCAAACTCTACCTGCAATCCACTTTCAGCAAATCCAGCATGCTGCTTATGGGTACCACAATTAGAATTTTGCTCCGCTTTATCAACAGTAGCCAATGCAAACTAGAGTTGCACTCTTACATTTAAATCCCCTCCCTTCCCCACTATCTGCTGACCTTCACAGCATGGAAACACCCCCTTTTGTTTGCTGAATAATGAACAATTCATAACAGAGAGGATCAGTGTACTTATCTTGGTAAAAAATAACAGTTGTGGATATAGGAACAGGGCTTATTTCCTAACTCTTCATTATACTTGAAGTCCCATGGTTTCCAACTGCACCTCAGTAAACTCACCTCAACAAGCTTGTTGGCTGAAGCCAACTCGTGTATCATGTCACAGCAAAGACATACTTCAAAGACGTTTTCCTTTGAAGGCCATGGTAAGAGTCAAAGAAAACTGAATCCATCATCAAATAACTTTAGAGAACCTTTTCTTAAAAAAACCCATCTCTTACTTACTATAAATTATTTAAGAGAAATCCTGCTGATTTTTTTCTCTTTTCATTTCTTTTTCTCTACTTTGAGTGTATTTAATTCAGCTTCCTGTCTGTTTGATAGACCCTGTGAATGCAGCTTGTCTTCCTCAAAGTGTGGGAGAAGAGTCCTTGCTGCATTGCTCCATGCAGACCCCCATTCTCAGAAGCTGGTTACAGCCCAGGCAGAAACGTACTGCTGAATATACATAATTTCATCACACTGAGGAACAAAAACAAAGAATACGAACAATTTCTTTTCCCTCCAAAAAAGAGCTATGATTGAAACAAAGCAATTTTAGTAGGGGGTGGAAAGGACACCGAACCCAAATTCCACATGAAGAAAATAGCTTTGTGCTATTTGTACTTAAGCTCATTCTTCAAAACCATTGAGTAAAACTTCTAGGAGCAACTTTGTATTCAGAAGCAGAAGTCATGTTAGATGATACTGGGTGTTTTTGAAACAAGAATGTTCTCACTAATTCCTAAAGCTTGTTCTCACTAGGGCTGATTGAAAAAAAGGGGTATTTCTGATGGAACTATTTTCATTAAAATGATGCTTGCTGAAATAAAAATGTTTATTAGGCATGTGGCTAGGAATGTTAAAATTATAATTTGATTTCATTCTGACTCAGTTATCATATGATCTTGTAATTTTTGCATGTGATATTTTTCTGATTGTAATAGATTGAGAATCCAGGATTGGAGTCTGTCTGAACCAAACCTTCTTAGCATTTAAAACTTAAGGATGTTTACATTAGTTATTTCAAGCTCTACAAATTGGCATGTTTTTACATCCTCATTTTGCCATAAAACTTCTGAGCAACTTTTGAAAGATCAGTTCCCGCTCTGCGATCTTTGAAGAGATTACCAGTTGTGTTCCCTTGTGAAAGACCACAGGGTTTAACTTAGTGCTACTAACTGATGAGTACTAGTAAACTCAGCTATGACGCTGTAGTCCTTATTGCTACTGAAGTTCACTTCACCAAACCAATGATAGTGTCAAACTCGCATTTTGTTTTCTCTGTGTTTAAATATTGAAGATATTTGAGGTGCTCTGTAATTCAATACAGTCACCACAGATAAATTCAGAAACCTATTTTTAAAGTCACAATTGGCTCTGTGCAAAGCAAACATGCATAGTATGACTGATGTCCTTCTAGCAAGGGAAAGTGCTCTGATTTCAAGTTGTCATGGTTTAACCCCAGCCAGCAACTAAGCACCACGCAGCCGCTCACTCACTTCCCCCCCCGCAGCGGGATGGGGGAGAAAATCAGGAAAAAGAAGTAAAACTCATGGGTTGAGATAAGAACAGTTTAATAGAACAGAAAAGAAGAAACTAATACTGATAACACTAATGAAATGA
>JANXJC010000007.1:26555210-26577097 GCA_027564655.1 Leptodon cayanensis | reverse complement strand
ACTGAACTCAAAACATAGCACCGTACCAGCTACTAGGAAGACAATTAACTCTATCCCAGCTGAAACCAGGACACAAGTCCAGTTGAAATTGCAGATCTGACACTGATGCAGAGGAAATAAAGATTTTTGAGTCCAAAAATTAGTGTTGTATATTATCACATTATAATACATTCCAATACTTGCACATGGATTTTGATTATGAAGTTCTGCTCCTGATAGCTTAAGTAGTTTCCATCCTGTTTTACACTTCTATCTTGTTCATGGAAAGAATAGTTAATTACAAATATGTGGCCATTTTTCTGATAAAATAAAAAATACATTCATTCTTAACTATCAAGGCTATTCAATGTGACTTAGGCACTTAGATACCTGAATGGGAGCTTTGTGTGATCTAATTGGGTTCCTTGACTATGTTGTTAGTAATGAAGAATGATTCCAAGTGTCAATAGTGTTTACACCATGTCACGGTTTAAGCCCAGCCAGCAACAAAGCACCACGAAGGTGCTTGCTCACTCC
This sequence comes from Leptodon cayanensis, assembly GCA_027564655.1. NCBI lineage: Eukaryota > Metazoa > Chordata > Aves > Accipitriformes > Accipitridae > Leptodon > Leptodon cayanensis. The sequence goes on along the minus strand of JANXJC010000007.1, from coordinate 26,576,581 downwards.
TCCCTCCCCAGTGGGATGGGGAGGAGAAAATATAAAGAAATGTTTGTGGGTCAACATAAGGACAGCAAGGGATCATTCACCAGTTACGGTCAAGGGCAAAAGACAGGCTCAGCTTGGGGAAGAAACAAAATCAATTTAATTGACTACCAATCAAATCAAAACAAGGATATTAGGAGGTAAAACCAAACCTTAGAACACCTTCCCCCCACTCCTCCCTCCTTCCTGGCTCAACTCCACTCCCGGTCCTCTCCACCTCCTCTCCCAGCGGCGCAGGGGAGCAGGGGATGGGGGTTGGGGTCAGCTCCCCACACCTTGTCTCTGCCACTCCTTCCTCCTCAGGGGGACGACTCCTCACTCATCCCCTGCTCCACTGTGGGGTCCCTCCCATGGGCTGCAGTTCCTCACAAACTTCCCTGGCGTGGGTCCTTTCCATGGGCTGATCTTCAGTCACAGACTGCTCCAGCGCGAGCTTTCCCATGGAGTCATGGCCATCTTGGGGGGCATCCACCCGCTCCGGCGTGGGGTCCTCCCTGGGCTGCACGTGGGCATCTGCTGCTCCCCAGCTCCCCTCCATGGGCTGAGGGGGGACAGCCTGCCATCTAACCATGGGCTGCAGGGGCATCCCCTCCTCCGGCGCACCTCCTCCCCCTCCTTCTGCACTGACTTTGGTATCTGCAGAGGGGTTCCTCTCACATTCCAATCCCCCTGCTCACTGCAGGTTCCCTTCTTAAATCTGTTCTCCCAGAGGCGCTACCACTGTCGCTGATGGGCTCGGCCTGGGCCAGAGGCAGGTCCACCTTGGACCCAGAGAAGTGTCTAGCAGCTTCTCACAGGAGCCACACCTGCGGACCCCTCCCCCACTACCAAAACCCCACCACACAAACCCAAAACACACCAAGATGAGACTTGGAGCAAAAATTCAAAAAAAGGACATTGAATATACTGTGCTGGCAAATCCTCTATGTTTGGGGAAGCTCTTCATATGTGGTTTCAGAGTGGCAGAGACTGATCTTGATGCTCGATTTTCATGGAAAATGCAATGTGTATTCCTGCTCCTTGAGGAATAATCAAAGACATCTTAATACAGGCATCTTAATACTTAATCTTGATCAACTTTGGCTCTTTATTTCAGCCCTTACCAGACCTCTCTGTTTATTAGAAGGCTGCTTTCATTGGGTAGTGGGACCAGTGATCATTTAATTTTGTATAACATTGTGCAGCATATCTGAAGACAGGTAGTTTTACAAATTAATGGATACTATAAATAAATAACAATGGATTTTCAAAAAAATCTGATATATTTTGAAAATTCTGTACTATTCTTCTGTAGGCATGTCTCTTCAGTACCACACAGACAATGCACTCAGTTAAAGTTGTATGCACTTTGTCCCCTTTTCTCCCTCAGGGAAAAAAAACCCTCATCTGCAAAATCCTGTACTCTAATCCATAAAACACTTCAGTGTCTACACAGTCTACTTGGGAGGTAATATTCATTTATAATTTCCATGCTACGTTCTGCTTTCTTTGTACAGTTCTAGCCCAGAAGCAAATGTCTTTGGCTTCTTTGCTGGTGCAGAGCTTCAAAAAGGGAAGTTAAGGTAGTATTGTAGCTTCTAAGATCATTTCTGCCTGTGCTTCCTAGAAGCCACACCTTAAGACACTGTACCAGAAGGTGAAGATCCTTTCCAGAGATCTCCACAGCCACTAAAGACTGTGCAATTTGAATTCACAGATGACTCTGTGCGCCAGAGAAGTGTTGAGATTCCATGGTTGCTCCTGGTCTCACACGTCATGTGTCCATCAGGAGAAGTGGATTTTATGTCAGGCTGGGATGGAAATTCTTCCAATGCATTTGGCTCTTGGCTATCATTCAGATGTGTAATCAGCTGTGAATAATTGCAGGTCTCTCTCCAGCAAAGGTCTGAGGGGACCAGTGAGAAAAAACAACCGCTTGTTGAAAAGCACAATGAAATGAGAATCTAACAGCGCTCTGCTCTGTCATCCCCTGGTCTTAACTCATACACTAGTCCTTGCCTTATGAGAAGAGGCAAACTCTTCACCTCAGTTAGTGAAGGAGAGATGTTTTCACACAAAAGGAGTGTGTGTGTATTGGAGGTGGGGATGAATTTCCCCAGGGAATGCTATCAAAGCCTGAGCAATGAATAAAAACACATTGGCTGTGGAGGGGAGACAACTCTGTCTAGGTGACTCTCATGGCAGTAAACAAGGAAAATGTTAGCTTTTTTTTTTTTTTTCTGCTCTGTACATCATCAGAGGGGCTTTAGTAGCACTGAGTTTGGTAGTGGATAACAATGCTTCCTTCTGAATTAGCGACCAACCAAGCCGGGCTGAGGCATAGTCACCCCAACACACATGTGCACTCTTCGACCCCCTCTCTGCTGCATCCTGCTTGTTATTTTTCTGTAATTATAAACACAGAATAAAAGCAGCAGCTGCCTTCCAACACTCCGTTATGAAAATCCTGCTCTCAATGACCTTGAGTTGGTTGAAATTTTCCCTGGAGTTCATGTGTGTCAGAATGAATTGTTTCTTTAAACCTCAGAGGCTGGGCCAGTCATAGAGGAGTGGAATTCAGAGATTCTGCTTGTACCTCTTCTCGGAGATGCTGTAACATCTGTGTGCTTTCAAGTAGGTACCTGTAATTAGGCAGGGGCAGAGGGCAATGGGTGGCCGTGATGGATACAGGGCCTCTTTCCCCACCAGATTGGTATTCTACCTGGATTAACCATTTGTTCATTTAAAAATTAGAATGTCCTTCCATTCCACAGGGCAACCCACAGGGCTCTTAGAAGCCTACTGGGTACTGAGACATGCTGTGCCATCAAGTCTATTGTACTGCAACATGCCTATGGCGTCCTGCATGTGCATATCTTTTTTTAAAAAAAAAAGGTTTCTTTATCTTGGAGCCCAGAATTCACAATCAGTTATCTTATTTCCGAGACATCTGAGCACATGGCAGCTGCTCTTATGTTTGTGATGGAAGTGCCATACCATCTTCCTTAATTTTTTCACAGGTATTCAGCATTTATATTTCCTGCCTTCACTGAAGTTGTGTCTTGTGATAGAAAGACGGGTATGTCTCAGTTAAATGGCACTTGACCTTCTGAGATTGGGGTTATGGTTTATGGTATGCCACTTAGAAAATGTTAATGAGTGATTAACAGATCTTTTAATAGAAGGCTAATCAATTATTAAATATCAACAGCTCAATCAGTTATGTATGACTATGTCCATTCCTAACACCATCTGCCACTATGGTATAACATAGAGCTCATACCCACCCATCACACACTTAAAACAGCCATTAATAATTTATTGGTCCTTCATAAACTATTGAAAAAGAGAAGGTTACATGTTAACCATTCTTGCTTTTAATTCTTCAAAAGCTGTATTTTGCTTTGCAGACAAAACACGTTCCACAGTTGTGTCCAACAGGGGGACAAAGGCCTATTCACTATTCAGGTTCACAGTCAATATCCCCAAGTAGTTTAGCATGTAACTGAGAACCTGTTCTGGTGCCTGCTTGGCAATCCTTTCATGCATGTCACTGAGCACTCTCCTAGACACTTCCTGAGCATGGTCTGCAAGCTACCATGGACCACAGAGTGAAGTCAGCCTGCAGCCACTGTGTTTGCAGGAGATGAGACTTTGCTAGCACAGACAAGACCATTCTGTGCCAGTTATCCTTAAGGCCCATACACTTCCCTAGCACATGGAATTTGGCTGTGTAGTCATCACCTAAATCCCTAAATGCCTTCTGCATATATTCCAGGCCACATAGACCCACAGTTTTTAGTGCAGTAAAAACTGCCTGGACACACCCAGGTACATGGTTTTTATTGCAGGTCAGCCTGGTTCTGACCCTGTGTGATTCCAAGTTTTGATTTGAATCACAGCTGTGTCCCTTGGCCAGTACTGTGGTCTGTAGTAGGGTGATAAGGCGAGGATAGAATTCCTGTTTCACAAGGTAAGGGTTTCCATTTGAGCCTAGGCTCCATGTCGCTTCTTAAACAATGCAGAGAAATTGTCACTTCTGTGCTCTAACTGCAGACATTCCATCACGATTAGGTGATTCTCATCCTAAAAGTGTTCTGATCCATCCACAAGCTTGGAAGGGAGCCCGGGGAGACACTTCTACACTGTAGGTGACTAAGATGAGATGAGGGGAATCCACCATGTAACTGCCTCTGTGAAGGCTCTTCTGTATTGACATCGGTTGGTTTTAATTAGTCCATTCGAGTACCAGGACAAGCATAATTGAAAGGGGAAAGGTGGAAAGACTCATCCAGGGAAAGCTGTATGATTTCTGAAGCAGAACAAATGAAAAGGGGTCAAAAAAGTGAAAGCAGGGAAGCACAGGAGGACTTTGAGCACTCCTGGGAGCACTCAAAGGAATGGAAGAGCCCCACAGTTGCCAGGATCCCTAACACAGAATCACAGAATGGCTGAAGTTACAAGGGACTTCTGGAGGTCATCTGGTCCAATCACCCTGCTCAAGCCACCTAATGTCAGTTGCCCGTGACTATGTCCAGACAGCTATTGACTACCTCCAGGAAGGTAGACTCCACAACCTCTCTGGGCAACCTGTGCCAGTGTTCAGTCACCTTCACAGGGAAAAAGTGTTTCCTGATGTTCACGAGGAACCTCCTGTGTTTCAGTTTGTGCCCATTGCCTCTGGTCCTGTCACTGGTCACCACTGAAAAGAGCCTGACTCCTTCCTCTTTGCATATTCCCTTCAGGTATTTATATAGATTAATAAGATGCTTCTGAGCCTTCTCTTCTCTAGGCTGAACAGTCCCTGCTCTCTTGGCCTTTCCTCATTGGAGAGATGATCCAGTCCCTTAATCATCTTTGTAGCTCTTTGCTTGACTCTCTCTAGGCAACCCCGGATACCATTAACTGTCTTGGCTGTAAGGGCACATTACTGGCTCATGTTCAACTTGGCATCCACCAGGACCCACCAGGTCCTTTTCTGACAGCCAGGTGGCCCCCAATATACATTGGTGCATGGGAATGTTCCTCCCCAGGTGCAGGAATTTGCACTTCCCCTTGTTGAACTTCATGAGGCTCCTGCCAACCCATTTCTCTATCCTGTCATGGTCCCTCTGGATGGCAGCACAACTCTGTACTACTCCTGTTCTCTGTTATGATCAAAGGTACATTAATGTCCCGTCATTAATGAAGGTGCTAAACAGGCCTGGATCCAGTACACCACTAGTTACTGCCCTCTAACCAGATTTCGTGCCATGGATTAGCATCCTCTGGGCCCAGCCATTCAGGCAGCTTTCAACCCACCTCACCCTCTCCTCATCCAGCCCATACATCAACAGCTTGTCTATGAGGTCCTAATGGCAGACAGTGTTGAAAGCCTTACTGAAGTCCAGGTAGACAATATCCACTGCTCTCCCCTCATCTACCAGGCCAGTCATTTCATCGTAGAAGTTTATCAAGTTGGTGAAGCATGACTTCCCCTTGGTAAAGCCATGCTGACTACTGCTGATGATTTTCTTGTCTTTTATGGGCCTGGAAATGGTTCCCAGGATTAGCTGCTCCACCACCTTCCCAGGGATCGAGGTGAAGCTGACTGGCTTGTAATTCCCTCGTCCTTCTTGCCCTTCTCAAAGATAGGAGTGACATTTGCTTTCTTCCATTCTTCCGGCACTTCTCACAGTTGCCATGATCAGTCAGAGATTATTGATGGTTGCCTTACAAAGACACCTACCAGTTCCCTCAGCACTCATGGGTGCATCCCATATAGGGCCCATGGACTTGTGTATCTCCAGTTCGCTTAAATATTCCCTGACCTGATCCTCTTGCACCAAGGGTACATCTTCCTTGCTTCAGTTTTTCCCTCTGGTCTCTGGGACTCCTGAAGGTCAGTCTTGCTAGTAAAGATGGAGGCAAAGGTGGTTTTCAGTACCTCAGCCTTTTCCATGCCCTGTGTAACCAGGTCCCACATCTTATTCAGCAATGGTCCTACATTTTCACTAGTCTTCCTTTTGTTGCTTGTATACTCAAAGAAACCCTTCTAGAACCTCCTGAATTGCTTATATCCTGCTGTGTTGTCCATCTAGCAGATAATGGTGTGGTTGAAATCCCCCATGACAGGACATCAGGGCCTGTGAATGTGAGGCTGCTCTTATCTGTCTGCAGAGAGCCCCATCCACTTGTTCTTCCTGGTCAGGTGGCCTATAGTGGACAGCCCCTATAATGTCGCCTTTATCTGTCCTCTCCTTAATCCTAGCCGATAAGCTCTCAGCTGGCTCCTCACCCATCCCTGGGCAGAGCTGCATGCTCTCCAACTGCTTTCTCACATCTCTCATCCAGCTCACATCTCACATCTCATGTCTCACATCTCACATCTTGCATCTTACATTTCACAACTCATACCCAGCTGTTCTTTCACTATATATCTCCCCCATCAAAGTCCTTCCCTGTGGAGCAGTAGGTGGCCAGGTTTTTCCATGTGACAGCATGGTCACCAGTATACCTACAGTGCTGAGCAGCGTTAAGGTGAATGAGGTTGCACTTCACTGGCTTACACACCAGTGGCATACGGTGGCATGGCCCCACTCATGATCAGGATAAATTTAACACTGCCTAAAGCAGGATTATTTAGCTGACTCACATGTGATCAAAGCTTGGAGGAACTTTGCATTACACCACCAAGAACGTCATCTTCCAGGTGGATTTTAAAAAATACCTGTGAGCAGAAGCAGACAGATACTGGTCATGCTGAGCACTTTGTAATAACCTACTACAAATTTGTTCATTAGTGTAACATTCCCAGCTGGAAAGGGGCTTTGTCCTGGCCAATAGATGGCCCTCCCTGAGGAGCAAGATTGGGTACTGCTTTCTGCATCTGACAAAACATGTCAGGATTTGAACTAAAAGCAATTGTTTAGTGCTTTTATTTTGGGCTCTGTTTGCAATCCCTACCATTTTCTGGAAGTGATGCTAGTCCCTGGCTGTTACCTACCTTCCATTGCTAGCTTACTTGGGCAGTTAGGAGATGTTAATTAATGGTTTTAGTGACTTTAGTTACCTGAAGAGGAAACATAATACTGGCATAATTTCACCATCTGTCAGACCAAATTAGCCAGAACATAAAGAATCTTACTTAATTACCTGAGAGCATGGAAACAGCCTTCAAACCCTGCAGGCAATTGTCCCACCAGGGAATGCTAAACTTCTCCATGATATACTGCTGCAGGACTTGTCTCCACTCACTGTTCTGTATCAACAAAATAAAGCAAACCCCAAACCTACACCTTCACTGAAACACAAGGAGCACAAAGAAAGCTTAATGCAAACTGAAATTCCACTACAAACTAAACAACATTAATTGCCATTAGTTGTTTCATCCACAGGGAAAACTATTGATATAATGGCATGTTTATTTTAGGAAGGATCATTAACAGGACTGGTGGAGATAGAGTGTAGAAAGGATTGTCTTGTATAGCATTTGAGAATTCACCTCGCCTCTTTGTAAATACAGATTTGGTAGAAGTACTTATAGAAAATAGAACCAATATATAGCAATGCTTACATCTTGACATGCCCTATTAGAATAGCATGCATTGATTATGTGCTAGCTGCTGTTTACAGCTGACTCTGTAGCACTAATAGGTTTTGCTTATGAGTTTTACTAAAATATATTCCTGTCCTTGAATATGAGTTAACTCTTCTCTTGACTGCTCTTTGGAGAGTGCAGCCACAAGTGTCTGGGCCCTGACTGTGCTGATGGTCCTTAAATTCCATGAGCAGCCTCACCTAGGGCCTCCATCCCCACTCCCTGCCTGTGAGCACAGGGGGTCCATTAAGCTCAGTCCTGGGCCCTCCTTCATGCCCTGAACTGTGTTTTAGCAGGGCGCCATGTCAGCCACAACCATGCCTGTGCCAGGCCATGGACCCTGTTGATCTGAACCCTGATTTGTGGACTGACATGCTGGCTTAACGTTGGACCTGCCTCATCACCACAAACTTGTTTCACAAACTAGATTCCGTTTCCTATCCACAGGCTTAGAAAATAAAATAATGAACAGATTAAAAAACACAGCAGGCTTTGGTTTCAACACCATGATTAAAAGCCGCCATGCAAAATTCAGACAACAGTTACAACTCACATGTTCCCCTATGTATTTTTACAGAGAAGGGAGTGCCATGTGTATTTTTAAGGTAGGTTGTACTTAAATCATCACTTTTGGTCAGTTTCCCCTTTAGTAAACTGACTGTAACATGAAGTGCCCATTTACTGGTTTTTAGATCACGTATAAATGGCTGTCAGATTAAAGACAGTGACACTTAAACATTTCATATAAAGTCTAAACCACTTTAAGAGAGCAGAATCAGATCTCCAATGTTTCCTCATCATTCTTGTGACGAACACAACTGATGCAATAACATGAGAAAGCAATCCTTCTAAGTAGCTTAAAAAATGTAAACCCCTGTTAATAAAGTTGGTTTGTTGTTCAGCACATCACAACACAAACCACTGTCATCATGTTGCAGACAGACAGGGTGCTGCTGTGCTCTGGGGGAGTTGTTTCAGGCTGTTTGCTGTTTTGATTCTCTCCAATGACAATGTAGCCTGCTGTATGAAGAACAGAGCTAGGAGCATTTACTGGCAGCCTGTTCCCACATATTTCTGATTTACCACTGAGGATGCACTGTAAGTTAGCAGCTTGGATGTTGAACTAGGCAATCTGCATCCTGTTTCACTAAGTCTGCTACTGCATTCTTCTCTGTTGGCCCATTTAACTTTTAACCTCTTCTTAGGGATAACACCTTACTTTACCCAGCATCTGACCCAAGACGGCAGCTTGATCATATTTCCATATGGGTAAATGTGTGGGCTACCATCGAGCTCTCCAGCAACCTTGGCAAGCAGAGAGAAGAAGGATATGAAGTTTGAGACAAAACTGCAACTGGACATCTAGTAAATGTCCTAACATGTGCCTATCCAACTCCTCTGGCTCTAACAGGCTAAATCATGTGCATGAGGTCTTGATGGCAGTTATACAGAGACACCTGTGTGAACACCTGGCTTGGGAAGTTCTTAAGAGCCTGACTGCTAGCTGTTGGAGAATCTACCTGTATGATTTAATCTTCAGCAGTCTCTGATGGGCACTGTGCTGTACAGACCTTTAGTCTGCCCCGGTATAGCTGGTTTAGCCTTTATCTTCAACTGGTGGCTGTGGGTGCTCAGCTATGCATGAGAACAGTGCACTTCTGCTTGGTTTGATCCTTCAAACCATAATTAAAATACATGTAATTCCAGTCTCCCTACATAATGACTAGGAAACCTGTATTAATGGCAGATAAAGATTCCCATCTCATGTTTTCTTGCTTAAATACCTTGCAGTGATTAAAGTGGGAAAAGCTCCTGATAGGCTCCCAACCATTTCGTATCAATTTAAGAGCATTAATATACCCCATAAAGACAGATCAAATTAATTCCACAGCTCAGACTGTAATTCCACTTTGAGCAGCTTGCACTTATCCCCCTGCATACCAGAGAACATTGATTTAATTAGGCAGCAGGTACTGACAGGTAATACAGAAGGAATATTGCTATGCATTCTTCGTAATCTTCAGGCCCTCCACCTCTTTGCATGTGACCAGATGTCTTTTGTCACATTGCAAGGAGATATTCTTTCTCTGTATCTCTTATATGCATTAATGTGGTGTAACCTGATATATGTGTCTCCACCTCTTTTGAAGCCCAGATCTGAGTAGTGTTAGGCTGAGAAAATTGTGACCTAACATAATCTCTACTGCTGGTAATGATATTTACTGGCCATTCATAATTCATTGTCAGTCCCTACCAAATTTCCCCTTGTCATTAGTTAAATCTTTTTGGCTTTTGCTTATCAGAACATTGACGCTGGGTTGTTTCCAGTAAGCAAAATTTTCATTAGAGAGGTCTGCATTGTGGAGTAAAAGGAAGATTTTCTTCTCTGAGAGATCACTAAATTCAGATCTGGGTGTGCTTGGATCTGAGTAGCATTCATTGAGGGATCCACAATACAAGTTAAGTCTGAAAGCTCTTCCTGCCTATCTAATTTCTTCCCACCCCACAATTTGGTATCCATTCCACTGTAACGCCAGTGCAGAGTGAGGGGTTGCTCACTGATACACTGTCCAAGGGAAAGGAACAGGACTTTCTTTTTTCTGTGTGCCTGTCTGCTAACCTGGGAGGGGATTAAACTAAAACGATGCCCCCAGGCTCACTCTAGCTATTGCATGGCCAGCCACTTCCATCTGGTCACACAGAAGGCTGAAATGTGAGACCCCCATGCTTTCACCTCCTCCCTCTTCCCTGGCTCCATGCAGGTTCTCTGGTTCTATGCAGAAGAAAAGCTGTGGTTAATGGTGAGTTGCAAAAGCAGGGAGAGGAACAGAAAAGACTCCAGGTATGTAAGCAGAAGCTCTGTTATCTCTTTCGCCATTAGATAGTGCACTGTGAACCAGGGTGTTATGTCAAGGTATTGCTAGCAAGTTCCATGGAAACAGCCTCTCAAGAAATCTTTTAATTACAGTAGCATAAAAAAAGTTTTTTTTAAAAAAGGGGGGGGAGGGGGGAGGACAAAAAGATCCATAATGTAAAAAGGAGTCAGAAGGGTTTCCACTTTTGCTAATAGTTATTTTTCTTTTTTCTTTAGCTGTAGAGAGATCTTGTATGGTTCACTCCCATCTCATTCTCATCCATTCTCTTCCACTGGCATCCTCTTAGATAGCATCAAGGATGGCTCCAGCTCTGTTTTAGAGGGGAAAGCAAACAAACAAGATGGTCTGGGACATTTTTTATTTCTTCACATTAAGTCAAATTTTGTGTGTCTGAAGGCAAAATTGGACAAACTGACACAGGAAGGGCACAAGAGGAAAAACAGTGGCACGAAATATATCATGTGTGCCTGGCTGCCTGTTACTTGGAAACTTACTGCTGCAGGAAGACAAAGCAGGGGAGAGCCTGCTGACCTGTAGAATCACTGGCATCACCCAAGTTGCCTCACTAATCATGAGCTCATTATCACATTGCAGAATAAGGACCTGGGAAACAAGGAAAAGGACACCCATGTGAGAATGAAAGTAGGAACAGAGTCTGACAGTCAAAGAATCACTGCAGAGATGGCTGAAAGGAGTCTCCAGAGGTGTCTGGTCCCATCTGCCACCAGCAGATCAGGGCAGCTGTGGCTTTGCCTAAATGAAGTCTGAAAACCACACCAATGGAGATAGCCTCCATCTCTCTGGTAACCTGCTCCACCACCCTCCTGGGAAAGAACCTTTCCTAATGTCCAGCCTGAACAATCTCCCAAGCTGCACTTTGTGGCTATTGTCCTATCATTTCTGCAGTGCAGAGGGCATTAGAAGCAGGGGTGTTACACAGAAATTTAGTCTTCAGCCTTTCCAGGACTCAGCAGTCTGTAAAGGGGGACTTATGTCAATTTCCATTTCAGCTGTTGCAAAGGAAGAAGACATTTTTCATGTGTAAATAGACTTGGACAGACTGAGGAAACTTGTTAACTAATGATCATGTTAAGGTAATGCTTCCAAATTAAATTTGATTTCAGTTGTACAGGAAAAGAGTTTTCGAACTGATTTCTAAAACTAGGGTGTGATGAAATGCATAAAAATTGTTATTAAGTACCCACATGAACAATTCCCTGAAACACAATCACTGAATGGCATGGTTAAAATGTACCTTTGGGAGAAAAGGATGTGATTTTCTATAGGAATTCCCTGAAACAGCCTTTAATGTAAAGCAGTCTATTTTTCAAGTGGTTTGGCTTATTTCTACATCAGAAAGTTGTGGGAGCTCTTAACTCATCTCAGTAACACAGCTCTGTCAGCACTGCCACAGTTTTAATGAGAAGGTCAGTTATTAGTGGCATGAAACACTCACAGCCATTTCAGCCATGGATGCCATCTAGTTATATGTTTGTTCCCAGTAATTTAACAGAGGTGTAGGTCGAACAGGACAAGAGGTCTGCACAGAGGGACAGTCTTGACAGAGACATCCCCGACTCCCTGCTCCCATGAATTTCCCAACATAGGGAAGGAAAGAAAAGCTACACGAAGATGTTGTTTCTTCAAGATGCAATGCTGTATTGGGTTGACCCTGGCTGGGTGCCAGGTGCCCACCAAAGCTGCTCTATCACTACCCCTCCGCAACTGGGCAGGGGAGAGAAAATATAACAAAAGGCTTATGGATCAAGATAAGGACAGTTTAATAAAGTGAAAGCAAAGGTCGTGCGCAAAAGCAAAGGAAAAAAATTATTTTATTCTCTACTTCCCATCAACAGGCAATGTCTGGCCACTTCCTAAGAAGCAGGGCTTCAGTACCTGTAGTGGTTGCTCCAGAAGACAAATGTAAATAACAAATGCCCCCCCTTCCTCCTCCCTTTACTTAGCTTTTATTGCTGAGCTGACGTCATATGGTATGGAATACCTCTTTGGTCAGTTTGGGTCAGCTGTCCTGGCTATTTCCCCTCCCAAGATCTTGCCCAACCCCATCCTGCCGGTGAGGGGGAGGGAAATGTTAGAGAGACAGCCCTGATGCTGTGCCAGCACTGCTCAGCAGCAGCCAAAACACTGGTGTGTTACAACACCTTTCTAGCTACCAATACAGAGCACAGCACTATGAGGGCTGCTATGGGGAAAATTAACTCCATCTCAGCCAGACCCAATACAATGCTGTGAAATGACAGGAAAATAAAATTAATAATATGGAGGAAACTCACATTAGCTCTTTCAGCCCAGAAGTGGAGATACTGAAGACAATTTGCCCAGACTTCTGCATGTGATGGTGTTACTTGAAGAAGTGGGAGAAGAGACTGATAGATAATTCCATCTTCCATCCCATAGTTCAGGTTTCATGGGAACAGCACAAAAAAAGCAGGCTAGTTTTTCATGCCATTAGCAAAAACAACTGTGATTTGAAACTTAACATAGCTGCGTTACACAGCATCTCTTTATACAACTACTCTGATGTTGGTACATGTACATCTTAATACTTGAATCCATTCCACTTGGGAATGAAAAAACAAAGTATCTTGTGATCTGTCAAGCACATCTCTACATAGTCACTCATATGCAAACCTATGGAAAGATAAGATGCTACTTCAGTGTTACTGCAGAACATCTGCTGTTGAATGCAATGCCTAAAGGAGCAAAAAGCAATCCTGACCTTTCAGACCTCAAACTGTGCTTGTAGATGTGTCAGTTCAGCAAAAAGGTATCTGAGAAGGTACTGCATTTGTTCAGAAAGTCAAAGAGAAAATAAGAAATCACACCATCCTACTTTTAACATTTGTTCTTCTAAGACCTACATGTTCATTCCTTTTAATTACTTTAAAAATCTTTCTTCTCCTGTTCTTCTCTTTCAAATGTTCCTTTCTGTCACACTGGAACAAAAGCCATGTAACACTGAATATGACCAGCTGCCATCCAACCTGGCACTCTAGCTCTGACACCATTCTTCAGAGGAAGATATACATCACTCCTAGCTGAGATTTATTCAGCCTTTGGACGATAAGCTCATATTGCCCATCCTCAAGCTCTGTTCAGAACCTCTTAGAGCTCCAGCTCTTCCAGATACCCATACACACTATACAAACTGTGCAGCCTTGCTAAATCCTTGTCTTTTGTTTCCACCACAGATGCTACCCGCTGCTTTAGTTATATCACAGACGTTTGACTTCCTCAATTGACTCCCTACAGGCACAGTTTGTAAAAGAAAGCTAAACGTAAGCCACCCATAGAGCTTGAAGGTAGCCAGTATTCAGAAGGAATTTGGGATCACATCACAAAGTATATCATGGGCAAAACAGTCTTCTGGGACTGAGTTAGGGAAAAAAGGCACATTGTATAGAAAAATGTGGAGCAAAACCAACTTTCAGGTAAAACAACTACAGCTCTTTGCCCTCTGGAGTGCCCTGTCCATTTGATGTGTCCAACTGATGTTTATGATTTCAGACTGAAGAGCGGTTAAGTGCAATTTATTTCCTGCTCCAAGGATATTTGGAGCATGATGAGATTCAATTTGTATGGTCTCTGACTGGCTAAAATTCTTCACTCATACTGACACCATTAACTTATTACAGCCTAAGAAGATATTTGCTGCTTGCTCCATATTTTCTGTTGTCATGGTTTAACCTCAGCCAGCAGCTAAGCACCATGCAGCTGCCTGCTCACCCCACCACCACACAGTGGGATGGGGGAGAGAATCGAGAAAAAAGTAAAACTCGTGGGTTGAGATAAAGACAGTTTAATAGGACAGAAAGGAACAATAATAATAATAATAATAATATGACAATAGTAATAATAAAAGGATTGGAATATACAAAACAAGTGATGTACAATGCAATTGCTCACCACTCGCCAACCGATGCCCAGTTAGTTCCTGCGCAGTGATCTCCCCTGAGGCCAACTGCCCCCAGTTTATATACTGGGCATGACATCACATTGTATGGAATATCCCTTTGACTAGTTTGGGCCAGCTGTCCTGGCCGTGTCCCCTCCCAACTTCTTGTGCCCCACCAACCTTCTTGCTGGCTGGACATGAGAAGCTGAAAAAGCCTTGGCTTAGTATAAACACTACTTAGCAACAACTGAAAACATCAGTGTGTTATCAACATTCTTCTCACACTGAATCCAAGATATAACACTATACCAGCTACTAGGAAGAAAATTAACTCTATCCCAGACGAAACCAGGACATCAGTTAAGATCCATTTATGCCCATTGTATCACAATTTTATGGGACTGATATTCATAACTCAGATCATTTCCAGAATACACTCCAAACAAGACAAGAAATTGACTTGAAGAGCTTACATAGTGCATATACTGTGCATAATGCTTTCTGCCACATGTAAATAACAGATACATTCCTGAAATTAATTTGAATCCAAACAAACACAATGCCTTTTTCATTCTGTCCAATTTCTCACTCACCTTCTGATTATATCCTCCCTCACAGCTCCTGTGTGAGAAAGTATGAATAACACTTTTGTTTATTGACCGATACAGAATGGAGGCATATTTACCTGCAGCAGATTTATGATCCATGAGCCCATTACCTTTGGATTGCAGATAGCAGATTAGTTTGGGATTTGTCTCATTCAGAAAGCATTGACAATGGCAATTAATCACAATAATTTCACTAAAGGATCTTAGCAATGTTTCATGCCACAAGCAGGTGCTCAATTTCCATCCATTAAGAGAGTCATATGAATGGAGACACCGCAATAAAAATGTAAGCATTCTTATTTATTTAGGATGAGAAAAAAATGTACATGTCAGAGACATATATTGCTTTATTTACTTGCAGAGTTGGAACTTTGCTGGGAAACAGCCTTTCAAGGTGTTAAAATTCATGAACTGGGCAGATATCAGACATTCAAGTTTCTGTGTTGCTATAACGGAAAGATGAATTCATCTTCCACATTCTGACTCATTATAATCCCTGAGAGGACTTAAATATGACCTTTAATGGAAAGGAACATGGAAATTCAGTAGACATTGGCCCAAACTGTCAAAAAGGGACCCTACACTTGGAGTTAGTAACTGTATTTAGGCTCCTAAATATGTGACCTGAGATGCAGAACTGGAAGAACTCCAGCACAAAAACATGGAGACCTACTAGGCAAATAAGTACCTCCAAAATTCAAACCCCTTGTCCAAGTGCTTATTTTGGAAGGTGGCAAAAACCTCACCTTTGGTCTTCAGATTTGAGCACCTTCCAATGCCAAATGTTTGTTCTGTCTCACCAGCAAGGAATGGCAGGCATGGAATGGAGGCAAACACCTTAAAATGAATGCCTAAGAAAGGTCAGATGACATCTGAAGAGGTCCATAGAAGACATCAATAGTGATTCTGCAAAGGCAGTGTTAGATGTGCATACCTAAGTCATCATATTGCACTTTATGCTGGCAGTCAGTGCTGTGAGAATGTCTCTATGCTGTGGCATTTTGTTCATTATCTTTAAGCATTCATTACTTCATACCCTGAATTCATAATCCTGATCACGGAAAACAAATCCTTAATCATGTAGGTATTCTGTGAAAGCCGACTAGGAATGTAAGTGGCAGAACAGAGTGATCGTATAATCAGAACTGTCCCTAGTAGATAAAAAGGCTCATAATAAATGAAGATTGTAGCATCCAGCAGAAATTGTGAGTGCCTCATCTTTCCAGGTAGTGTCTGAAACAGCTATAATCACAGTGGGGGGCAAAGCAGGCAGAGAAACGTTTGGTCCATCCATTCAGCTATATGCACATAATGTGACCCACAATGTGCACACTGTCACACACTTCTGCAAGAAGACCTGCAGCTGCTTAAAACACTCTGCTCTATGCCCATCTTAAATGCTCACATCACTTGCAAATCAGATACCAGGAAACAGAGCAAGCTGCACTATTCCTGCTGGAGTAGCACCCATTTCTCAGCACCTGTTTCTCCACACTGAGAGATGGTACGGGCTTTATTTCCACTCCTAGTTTCTTCATGCCAGATGTCATGGTTTAGCCCCAGCCAGCAACTAAGCATCACACAGCTGCTCACTCACTTCTCCCCCAACCCAGTGGGATGGGGGAGACAATTGGGAAAAGAAGTAAAACTTGTGGGTTGAGGTAAGAACAGTTTAATAGAACAGAAAAGAAGAAAATAATAATGATAACACTAATAAAATGACAATAGTAATAATAAAAGTATTGGAATATACAAGTGATGCACAATGCAATTGCTCACCATCAGCCAACCAATGCCCAGTTAGTCCCCGAGCAGCGATCCCCACTCCCCCCAGTTTATATATGAGATGTGACATCACATGGTATAGAATACCCCTTTGGCCAGTTTGGGTCAGCTGTCCTGGCTGTGGCCCCTCCCAACTTCTTGTGGCCTTCCAGCCTTCTTGTTGGCTGGGCATGAGAAACCGAAAAATCCTTAACTTTAGACTACACGTTACGCAGCAACAACTGAAAACATCAGTGTTATCAACATGCTTCTCATACCTAACTCAAAAACATAGCACTATACCAGCTACTAGGAAGACAATTAACTCTATGCCAGCTGAAACCAGGACACCAGACAATGCTTCACTTCTCAATCTGTGGCGAGTGAGTTTTCCCCAACAATCTCATGTGGTGCATTAGCAAAGATTGTTTGTCTAAATACTTTTTTTTCCCCTATATTGTTCTTTTCTTTTCAGAAACCTAATAAGAAAGAAGTGTGCTGTTGTCTAAATCTGTGGCCTCAAGTCCTTCTTCTTTATATAAGCCTACAGATTTCAGCAGCAAACACTTCGTTTCCTAGCAGTGGTACAGACCTAAATGTCAAAAAGATCTTTTTTTTTTAAATTAAACCACATTTTTCTACAGGTTGTCCTCTTTCTGGAGTTTATTATTCTTTGAGTAATGGAAAATGCGGCTCCTTCTCAGAACTGTTGTTTGTCCACATTATCCATTAAGGGCAGGTCTCCACTGTTTTAATGGGCCATACTTCATGACACTAACAGAAGAGGCCATGAGGCACTGTGACAGATGCAGTCCAGCTGAAAAACCCAGACCACCAGTGAAAGAGGTGACACAAGTGAGAAACTTAGAGTCCCAGAAGTATCTCCACTTCTCCTTTTTTTATTTTACTTGAGGTACAGGAAAAAACAATTACTTTGAAAATTCACGTATTTCCCTTGGTATTCTAGGGGAAAAAAAAACATACTTCATTTGTGTTCCATTCATTGACAGACATTATGTGTCAAAACTGTCTGTGGCAATTTTTTAATAAGGAGCTAATTATATTATTAAAATGGCTGTCAACAGTCCATCTAATGACAGCAGATGCTTGGTATTATGGATTATTTTGATTTTAGATTTTAGAAGCTGAAGGAAAAAAGCACTGCCTCCTTTCTTTCCATCTTTTACTTCTTAGTATTCATCACATATGCTCCAGAAGGACCCTCCAAGGCTCAGGCTGCTCAGATGTCCTGGAGAATTCTGCCATACCCCTGCTACATAACCATGCTGTGGTCCTGCCATTGCAGACCAGCAAACATACGAGTAATGTTATTGGATCTGCTCATATGGTTGGGCATAGAGTTGGGTACCATGTTGATTCAGGGCCATAATATATTAGTTTCCATTAACTGTGCATTCTGACGAAAGGATTATTCAACTAATTTAGCTGTATGGGCCTTCATACCTATCTGGCTTTTAATTTGTTATGCAGTATCTTCGTAAGAGAGATTTAGTGAGCTTAGGTATGCCCTGCTAAGGGGAAGGACTGGATATTTCGTAGAAAACTCCTTTCCTGGAAATTAGGGCAACTGTATCTGACAATTGCATCACTAATTTCCCAGCATAATGCTTGCTTTTACAGCAACTTTATGCAGACTTGCTGCCTCACTGTTGGTTTACATTGTTTACGTGTGCAGTTAATTAGCCTTTCCTGAGAAGAGACGTTGTATTGTCTTTAATGACTAGCATCTTATTTTCTGTCCTCTGAAAAGCTCAGTACTGTCTGCAGATACAGCCCTCCTGAGGATCCTCAGGACTCAGTATTGTGTTCCTACTGTTTGTAACCAAACTGATCCTCCACAGATCCTTTCACAGCTCACAGATCTGCAGAGGTATATGAATAAGTAGGCTGTGCTGCTTTGGGTTCCCTTCACAAGGGTATTGGGATGTAGGATGCTTTTGTAGCTGAGTTTTAAGGGTTTTGCACATGGAGGGAATAGATTTGCCTCTATGTGAGTCACCTTAAATTAGTTTTTGCTCACAACAGGTTATGATTAAAACAAATGCAAATTGCTCAAGGCCAAACTCAGCAGATTTATAAAGCTTTAGAAGGTGCCAGAAAGGAAAAGAAAGCATGCAGCTATTTATTTGTTCTTCCTATTACTCTCAGGGCTTCACCTCTTACATGCTGGCTCAGTGGACAGACCATTCAATATTTATGGACTTTGGGCTAACAAGATGTTTCTTAAACATCTCAAGTCATAGGATGAGCAGAACCATCTGAGGAATCACCAGTGTGACCTCTCAGATCCAAAATGCAGATGAAATGATTAAAGGGGCCTGACAGAGATCCCAGAGGTATCACATTTGTTGTAGGGATCCAAATATAATGTACCATTTCTTCTCTGGCTTAAACAATGGAACAGATGGCTTGTTGGCTAGTGATAACTCTCCATACTTCCAGCAGCTCTGCCCAGAAATAACTGAATAATATCCTATCACACTCTGAAGTGGGCATTTAAAAGTGTGTGCATGTTCATAAGTGCAGCTCATATTCCTGTCATTGTTTGTTGTCCTGCTTGTTTGCCACGCATTTTGTTGTAATTTGTAGCACTGAAGAATACAGCTCTGAAGAGCTTTATAAATCTTGTTGAAGTGAATAATTTCCCTTGTGTAAATGTCACCTTTTGGAAAGAAATCTGCAAAGTTTTCTGGCAGTACATCTTTTGCAGTGTTAAGACAAGACACTAATTGTCATAAAACAAGCACTCTTCCACATCATGAAAGTCAATAGCTATATTACTGACCACAGGGAATAACAAAGTTGACTGAAATGGAGAAACTTTGAAAGCCAGGGTTGGTTGTTTATCTTCAGGCAGCAAAAGATTATGTTAATCTTCATGAGAACTAAAGGGAGGATATATAACTTCATATTAGCAGCACAGCACACAGAGAGCTCACCATACTCTGGATTCGTTGCTTTTAAAGGAACATGCCAAACAAGATGAGTGGATCTCCAAAGGCTGAGAGCTCAAGTTTGCTTCCAAAACCAAGTCAAAATCTTTGAGGTTTTACATGAAACATGTATTTCAGCATTAATTTCTCTTGGGTATATTTAACACCACAGTTTTGGGTGCGGAGACCAAGGACAGTGTCTTTAGGTATTAATAGCCCCTGTGACTGAGTAGAGGAATATCTATACTTAGCCACAGAAGGAAAGGTTCTCTGCACAACCATTTCTTACAGCACAGTATCAAGGTTTCATGGGCACATACTGCTATGGATGGCCAAAAGATGCATTCCACAGATATGCAGCTACCAATCCAATTGTTTTTCTCAAAGGTCTATTCTTTAGTATAAATGCCTATACCCTCTGGAACTAAGCCAGAAAGCTCACAGCAAGGCTATGCCCTGACACTGGGAACACAAATGGTCTCATCTGTTTTGATGAGCCATGTGTAACAGTACACTGGAGCCAGTGACCTCCCAGAGGCCTTTGCCTTCAACCAGGTCAGGGATGCTTAACTACTGGCAGGGCAGATCATTTGTCATTAGACTGTCAAGCTTACTATTACCAAGGCCAGTAAAATTAACAACTCATGGGCAGTCTCCAGTGCAATTTTCAGGACCTCACAGTCCATGTCACAATACAGCTTTTTGCACAGAGATTTCTCCCTGCCCAGAGCCAAAAGATGTGTCTATATGGAGGCCAGAAATATGACAGAGGTAAATGCAGGTTTATTTGAAGTAAGAGAGAAATTTAGATGTGACAAACAAAGCTATGATGGCTAGTTTGTCTTGGCCAGCTTGGTCCCTCCAAGCTGATCACTACAGAGCACGTATGGGACCAGCAAGCAGTAAAAAGGGCATACAAGGGGCAAAGTATGTCTGATTCTGGGCATGGGAGAAGCTCTGTAACAGGAGACAATGAGTGAGAAAAGGAATTGGTTCAGGATACTGCAGCAGTAGAGAGACAATGGAAATAGAAAATTACTATTTTATACCTATGCAGATATGTAATTAGAATGAAAATAAGGATTGTTAAAAATAGTTTTTTTGTAATTCTTAGGCAATGTCTACACATGTACCATTTAAGACACCAGGCAAAAAAGTAGAAAGTGTATTATTCTCTGAAATGCTTTGAATAGAAGACACTGGCTGTCATTAAAGACCATAAACACAACTGTTGCATAAAGCTAGGGAAAGTTCTGCTGAGGGCAGAGTTTTCCCAGCCTTTAGCAGAGTTATCAGTGCAGTATAGACATTCAGACCATAGCTGCTTACAAATATGTTCACTGAAAAATAATTGGAAGACCTGATACATGCAAGACAATCTTGTGCTCATTTTTCAGCTGCATTTTCCAGTCCTGGTGAGGGCTGGACTGACAAGGAGTGCTGGCTGAAACAACAGAGAAGGAGTGGATCAAGCCAGTAACAGGAATAAATGTCATCTTCCCTTGTGCATAGGTAAGTGAAAAGATAAGTGAAAACTCCTTCAGAGGATGGGGTGGAGACATTTCTGCATGCAGAAGTGTCGTGGTTTAACCCCAGCCAGCAACTAAGCACCACGCAGCCGCTCACTCACTTCCCCCCCCGCAGCGGGATGGGGGAGAA
>JANXJC010000007.1:26540993-26555110 GCA_027564655.1 Leptodon cayanensis | reverse complement strand
GAAAACATCAGTGTTATCAACATTCTTCTCATACTGAACTCAAAACATAGCACCATACCAGTTACTAGGAAGACAATGAACTCTATCCCAGCTGAAACCAGGACAAGAAGGTTGACTTTTTTCACCTGAAAAATGTCATACACATTGTCAGAAAAGAAATGCAACAATTAAGAAGTCAAAAAGATAGGCTAAAAAGATTCCATACAATCATGGACAGATTTAGTTGGAAAATTACCTCTGGAGGTCTCTATCCAACTCCCTGCTCCAAACACATTCACCATCATAGGTAGACTGAGTATCTCAGAGCCAGATCCTGGTTGATGGAGATCCTACCACCTCTCTGGACCACATCCCATGGCTGTGCCATTCTCCTCGGGAAGAATTATTTCTTCCCAGCCCATTATAGATTCCTGTGTTGCAGAGATGCCTGTTGGCTTCCCTGAGAGAGGTATTGCTCTGTCTTTTTTGTGCCCTTTTTGAAGTGGAAGATGCAGTTAGATATCTTTCAACTTTCTCTTTGCCAGGTTGAATAAAGCCTGCTCCCTCACCCTTTCCTTGCATATGCTCTGATCCAGCTCCCAGTATGTTGCTGGCTTTATCTCTGCGAGGGTGCACTGCTGGCTCGTGTTCAACTTGTTTTTCACTGGGACCCCAAATCTCTGCAGAGCTGCTTCCCAGCCAGTTCCCAGCCTAACCTGGCGGAGGTGTTGGCTCTGTCCCAGGTGCAGGCTGTGCATTTTTCCCTGTTGAACTTCAAGAAGTTCATGCCGCTCCAGCTTGCGTCCCCAGAATCTAGTCAGATATGAACTGAGGGTTGTGCAGCCTTGACAACACCACTGTCTGGTCTAAGTCTCTCATCACATTTGCATTGACTCCAGGCAAAGCTCCTAGCAAGCTGAACCCTATCAATCAGAAAAGGAGCTTTAAGTCGTTAATATTCTCCTAATGTATAATTTGTAAAGTTGTGCCACTGTGTTTTCAGAAGCCTGTAAGCAAGGATAGCAGCCTGGAGCTGGGAAATTGCTAATTAAGGTATAAGCCAGAAGTGCTAGCGGTGTAATATGAAGAAAAGAGGGAAAGCAGCAGCTCTGGCCACCCTTTAAGAATGATGGCACAAAAGCTTCACAGACTAGTTTGTGCAGTTTCAATAAGACAGAGATCTGAGAAGTGTCTTCCAGGAGTGAGTGTTGGCCAGGAAACACCTCTCTCAAATGCAGCAAGAGAATAGGAAACCCACTTCAGCCTTGGGAGCTCCCAGCAGGCATGACAAAAGGCGAGAGGCAGTTGTATATATGCCCCATTTAGTCCTTTGTCCATGCATACCTTTGTGCATACAACCTCCCCCACTCCATCCTTACTCAATCTGTTTTATCTATCAGTTGTGCTTGTCCGGATAAATCCATAAGCCTTTCCTTTGCATGCTGTATTGTGACCTGAAATGTATTCCTTCAGAAACTTGGCTTTTGAAATTTTTTGTTTGAGCCAAAAAAAATGTGAACTTTTAAGTAGGTCATTGAATTTCTTTACAACCCAAATCCCTTGACAGAGGCATATTATTTTTCTGTGTGTGTTTCAATAGGAAAACACATGATTTCAGAGTCAGCTGTCATGTTTTTATTTTCAAATATGGAGTTTGCTCTTTTGTGGCTTGTGGAGTTGAATATTATTGTAAATTGAGCTCCTAGATCTTTTGCTGTGCTGACAATTCTCTTCCGCCTATACCACTCCCTTTTCCTCCTGTCCCACTTTATTATAACTAGTTTTTCAGTTGGGAATTCCAGTATTTCACAACAAGCCTTTTCATCTTTTCTCTTTACTGTCCTTTCCTTCGTAACTTCCTCCTCCTCTGTTTTTAACAGTCCCTTGCTTACCCACCTTATCTCTGCTTTTGCCAGGCTTCCCTGTTCCCTTCCTTCACATTCAAATGTTCACAACTTCTTAGTGCCTTAATTAAATACCCTGCTTGAATAACTTACAAGCACGGTCCAGATGCTTCCTGCTTTTCAGAGAAAATGTGCAACAGAACTGGTGGAACCGGTGCATAAATTAACACCTATGCTTGCTTTTACAAACGTTGTGACCTGATTCTTGTCTGTCTTGTTTACATGCTACAAAATATCTGTATTGCATTACATTGAAAAAAAAGTATGGTCAAATGAGAACAGCTTGAGTTTACAGTCTCTTTTCTTTCACAATGTTATGCCATGAACTGTCAGCAGAAAACCAAAGAACAATTTCTAGAAGTCAAATTTTGAAACTTTTAGTTACATTCCACACACAAACCTAGTCAGTCAGCTTCTCTTCTGGTTTATTGCTGAAGCACATATGTAAATTTCAGTTGGCTTCTGGCTTTGACAAAGAAGTTCAGGATTTCAGTAGACTTAGACAGTGCTTTTTTGTTCATCTGCTGAGCAACCTGCCCTCTACTCATTAAAAATAAAAGGGAAAATCAGCTGGAAAGACAGGAAAACTTCTGCTAAGAAAGGAAAGGAAGCATTGTGTTCTTCACTTAGAAAGGTTTCATTTAGAAATTTGGCTGAATTGGTGTTTATTTTTAAAGGATTAATAGCCACTTGAAACCAGAATTTTTGATCAAATACAACATTCTGCATCAGCATATGTATTATGACATCTGTTTGAAAAGAAATGTGTGTGTGTGTTTTTGTAAGGAAATATCTGACTTTTGAACCTGATTCCTGAGCCAACTATTTTCACTGCTCTGGGGAATGGCAAACACTTCTGATAATAGCCATTTTTCAGCAGCAAGAGAAGAATATACCAGTATCATCTGAAATGGCTGTCCTGATCTCACATTTTGTAAAGTTATGAGACTTCTCACATCAAATTGTCTCCTTCAAAAAATCACACATATATCTCTTTGCATTTGTTCCAGCTCATTTAACTGAGATGAGTTTTCTAATCGTGTTCCCCAAGATGACAAATTCGTGCCAGGAATACTAATGATTCAACCTGTCAACAGATTTCATAGACTTTTGGTCATAGATCCCTTCACTACAGAGAAAGCTAAACTCATCCTGTCTTAGTTATAAAGAAATTAAAGGGTGTATGAAAGAGCTCAGTCTGTTATATTAGAACATTAATTTAGAGCTTTCCTGGAAACAACTGCCAATACTGTACACATTTCTGGCTTAGCTCCTAACTAGTAATATTCAAATATTGTTTTTTTAAATAATGAAATTATACTTACTTACCAGGGAGTACAATAGCTTTCCTATTAAATCTAAATTAAATCAATATTTTACACTCTCATTTGAAAGTGCACCTGATAAGTCTTTAATTACTGCCACATTCTTGACCGGTGTAGCAACAATTCCCTAAAAGCCCTCACTTGCACGTCTGCATTACATTATGAATTTTGCTTAAAAATTCCCCTGTGCTTTGTTGCTTTGGATTCATATTAGGCAGCCAAGAAAGAGAACATCCTCATTGCTATTGACAGTCTGCTCAGACTTGACAGGGAACTTGAGGTAATGTCTCGCTTATATCACAGAGAAGGACTTCATGCCTTTTATTTTTGGCTATTGGCAAAAGCTGGATTACACATTTGCAATCAAAACTAATTGTGCTAACTGATGTCTAGCATGTAGAGAGAGATTTTGATAAAGGGAAAGGCAGCTCTTTCTTGTCACTTTCTTGGTGAGGTCACTCAGTAAGGCCCCAGGTAGGCAGAGACATATGTATGTGTCCAATTTTATGCACTATGAAAGTTTCACTCAAGTAAAAGTTCACAAACTCATAAAAGTAAGACATGTAACTAGATCCTCCCATGGCTGGGGACCAGCTTACAAAGGACTTTTGAGGGAGTTGTGACACTGCTTTGATGTATCTAAATGAGAAATTAAAAAAAAAAAAAAAAAAGAGAGCAAACCAGAAGGTACGAAGTGACATAGGGTACCTTGTGCAGCAGCATGCCTCCCTTTACACGAGTCTCTGTCCTCCCAGTTCAGAACCACTAAAATCCAACAAGATAATTCCTGGACAGGATTATTTCCAGTGCCAGAACAGCCCAAGCATGGACATGAGCCTATTAACCCAGGTGGACAGCTAAAATCATTTTTGCTCTGAAGAGTTTAAAGTTTATCAGAAATAAATTACAGGAGTGAAGACACAAGCTGTACATGACTCAGAGTCCATGTTTGGAGGGGGACACATGTCAGCCCATGGGAATTAGCACTGGAGGTTTGGGCAATGAGCCACAACGCCTTGACAGATGCCGGTGTCTGACAGGCATAAATCTGCCAACGTATAGGATTTTCTTCAGGGAACTACTTGGCTAGAAAGCCCCTTCTACATTTTGCATGTCCTATAAAAACCAAGAAATTGTCTCACTCAAACATTTCTTTTGATGCTAGAGTAACTTCAGACAGTTTTACTATTCAAATAAATGTCTAATCCTTTGATGGATCCTGCTAAGGTCCTTACCACAGGAATAACTTGCAGCAGTAAATCCAACAATTTTGTGTTCATGTCTTGGGAAACATTTCCACTGATCAAGTATTAGTTTGCAAGGTTTTAATTCTAATGATGCACTTTTGTTCTTGAACCATGGGCAAGGGCTCAGTCTACAGATTACATTAGCATGGCTAGGAGTTACCGTGCATCACCTGAGCCACTGCACAACTGTTCATGTGCACACTCAGCTCCTATGACATGAGGCAATTTAAAGTAATCCCCTTTAATTGCCAACAAAGATAAGTTTAGCTTAACATACATTTAGCTTTATTTTACATTTGCATGCACAGTTGTAGTACGACTAAGCTGATGCATAGTAACTGCTTAAATAGCTGTAACTGGGTCAGATGTCTGAGAAATTACTTCCTGGTACCTCTGAGGATGGATTTGGGGTGCTTATCCTGTAAGTCATCTCTGCTAAGATGCTCACATTTTTACCCTTCTTTTATTTTAGGGTGGTGTAAAGGCACAACCTGCTGCATCTCTTACCCTACAGAGGTCCAGTGAGACCAAATCACTGTCTGGGTTATAAACATAGTGACTGAAAAGTAACCTGAATTTGTGGAGATGATGTGCAGTGCTGGTGTGAGCTTCTGTGAAATGTCTCGGCAGCCTTTGAAGAAATGTACCCTTAGTTTACATGTTCTTTTTCTTCCTGTAGGCTTGTCTTTCAGTCCATTTCAGGAAGTAAGCCAGCAGAAACATGAACATGGTCCAAACAGCACACCCTTTCTAAGCAATGGTCCTGTCAAAATATGCTTAGGTAGCAAAATAATTCAGGAGGATACCTCACTCATTTAGCACAGGAAGAACTCTACACATCAAGATCTGGTTTGGCACAAGTGTGCCCTTGGTTTGCCCTCTCAGACAGAGCAGCTATCCAAACCTCAGTGGTAAAAGCCATCACCTAGCCATGTTTTGGTGCTCATCAACATGAACTGCCAGCATTTCAGCTAACTCCCCTTCTCAGAAATAGGCTCAGCATTTTGTCTGGGATATAGTGCACACTGAGCCTTGACTTACTGAAAAACAGTAGCTCTTGTTGTATGGCAGGATCATGAATGCTTTCCTGGCAGCCATCTACCCAGTGATGGTTTAAAGAAAAATGACAGGAAACAGCCTTTTCCACCTGTGCCAAGTTAATAATGATGCAGTTTGCAGAGAGAGGGGCTGTGGATGAAATTCCCTGGAAAACTGCAGCTCCTGCATGTTGCATCATGGTTCTGAGGGCATTGATAGGCCTTAGCAGCTCTCATGAGCCTCACCTCAGATCCCCACCCACTCCCTCTGCACAGGGGTCCAGAAGCTCCTTTTAAGCTCATACCTGAACTGAAGTGCTTACCTAAGCTTAAACGAGCTTAAGTCCTTGTCTTGAGATATGCTGTAGATGTGCCTGTCTCCAGTCCTGTCCCCAGCCCTGATCCTAGACAGACCTATGTTCTGGTAGCTTGTCTCCAGTCCTGTCACCAGTCTCATCTCCTGCTCCTCCTGGATGGACCCCGGACGTGACTGACCACTTGCATTATCTGTGACTGTGTTATGGGTTTGTGTGGTGCAGGGTTTTTATTGGTAGTGGGGGAGGGGCTGCAGGGGTGGCTCCTGTGAGAAGCTGCTAGAAGCTTCCCCGGCTCCAAGTCGGACCTGCCTCTGGCCCAGGCCAAGCCCATCAGCCATGATGGTGGTAGCGCCTCTGGGAGAACAGATTTCAGAAGGGGAACCTGCAAAGAGTAGGGGGCTTGGAATGTGAGAGGAACCCCTCTGCAGACACCGAGGTCAGTGCAGAAGGAGGGGGAGGAGGTGCACTGGAGGAGGGGATGCCCCTGCAGCCCGTGGTGGGATGGCAGGCTGTCCTCCCCAGCCCATGGAGGGGAGCTGGGGAGCTGAGGTCCCTGAAGATGGCCATGACTCTTTGGGAAAGCCCGCTGGAGCAGTCTGTGACTGAAGATCATCCCACGGAAAGGACCCACACCAGGGAAGCTCAGGAAGAACTGCAGCCCGCGGAAGGGACTTGCGTTGGAGAAGTTCATGAAGGATTGTCTCCCGTGGGAGGGACCCCACGGTGGAGCAGGGGACGAGTAAGGAGTCCTCCCCCTGAAGAGGAAGGAGTGGCAGAGACAAAGTGTGGGGAGCTGACCCCAACCCCCATTCCCTGTCCCCCTGAGCTGCTGGTGGGGAGGAGGTAGAGAGAGCTGGGAGTGGAGTTGAGCCAGGAAGGAGGGAGGACTGGGAGGAAGGTGTTCTAAGGTTTGAGTTTTACTTCCTAATATCCTTGTTTTGATTTGATTGGTAGTCAATTAAATTGATTTTGTTTCTTCCCCAAGCTGAGCCTGTCTTTTGCCCGTGACCATGAGTGGTGAGTGATCCCTCCCAGACCTTGTCCCGACCCATGATCCTGCCTTTATATTTCTCCTCATCCCACCTTAGCCAGGGCGGGGTGGGGAGGGTGAGCGAGCGATCGAGTGGCTTTGTTACTGGCTGGGCTTAAACCACAACAGACTGTCAATGGACCCCATTAACAGCACCTTGCTCTGGTACCATGCTCAAATGCTGCAGGACTGTGCCCTGGCCGGTGAGGGTAGTGTGCACTATGGTCACCTTTGGCTCCTGGTTTGCCTGCCTTGATGGAGCAGCATTGCTGTTTCTGCTCCTTGATAGTTGCAGCTTTTGCTTTATCCCACTAGCAGTAATCAATGGGATGATCTTGTTCTCCAAGGTCTTCTAGGAGAGTAAGGCTGTTTTTCTCACAGCTGTTTGAAGCTGTTTGAATGAGTAAGGCAAGGTAGATGCTGTAACTGAAGAGGGCACTTCAGTCAAACAAAGGAGCTTTGGTAGTGGTTGTCTACTACTGATCACCCAGTCAGGATGTTAACATTGATGAGTTATTCCATAGGCAATTAGGAGAAATCTCTGGATCCATAGCCTTTGTCCTTATGGGATATTTAAACTTCCCAGACATAACTGGGAATACCATAATGCTGTGACAAGCAAGTCTAGGAAATTCTGGAAGTTTGTGGAAGATAACTTCTTGACACAAGTACTCGGAGCCAACTAGCAAAGATGCCCTCCTACATTTGTTATTTGTGAATAGAGGACTCATGGGACATGTGATGACAAGTGGCCGTCTTGACCACAGTGATCATGAAATGGTTGAGTTTAAAATTTTCACTGTAAAGAGAAAAAAGGACAGCAGAGTTGCTACCCTGGAATTCAAGAGAGCAAACTTTAAGCTATTCAGGGACCTACTTAGCAGAGTACCCTGGGAACCTGCTTTTGAGAGCTTAGGAGTCCACAAGTGCTGGTGAGTTTTTAACAGCTACCTCTTAAAAGCACAGGAGCAGGCAATTCCACTGTGTTGTAAGTCAAGCAAGCGGTGCAGATGACCAGCTTGGCTGAACAGGGAACTAACTCCTCGTGGAGCTCAGGAGGAAAAAATTATATGATCTCTGGAAGCAAGGTCAGGCTTCACATGAAGATTACAGAGCAATGGGAGAAGACATGAAAGGCCAAAGTTCAGTTGAAAACTGAGTTGAAACTGGCCAGTATTGTGTCAGACAACAAAAAAAGGCTTTTTTAAGTACGTTAATAGCAAAAGGAGGTCTAAAGAAAACATTGGACTGCTATTTGTTGAAGATGGTTATCTGACTGATAGGGATGAAGAAAAAGCAGAGGCATTCAATGACTTTTTTGCCTCAGTCTTTAAAAATGCTGATAGACCTTGGGCTGCCTGCTCCCTTGAGTTAGAGGACCATGACTGCAGGAGCAGTGATTTTTCCATTTGTGGACCCTGCAATTGTAAGGGACCAGCTGTATCAGGTGAATGTTCATAAGTCCATGGGGCCTGATGGGATTCATCCCAGAGTACTGAAGGAGCTAGTGGATGTTACAGGAGGACCTGTCCCAATCATCTACCAAAGGTCTTGGGAGTCTGGGGAGGTCCCCACTGACTGGAAGCTAGCCAACATTATTCCAGTTTAAAAGAAGGGTGTGAGGGAAGACTCAGGAAAGTAGACATTTAGTCTAACCTCAGTTCCTGGAAAAAGGACAATGCGATCATCCGGCACAGTTAACATGGTTTCCCAAAGGGAAAGTCCTGTTTAACTAATTTGATATCCTTCTCTGATAAGGTCACCCACCTAATGGATGAAGAGAAGGTGGTGGATGTAGTTTTTTCTGGATTTTTTGTAGGGCTTTTGATACTGTCCCTCATAGCATCCTTTTGGACAAGTTGTCCAACTGTAAGATGAGCAGGTACATGGTGTGCTGGGTGAGGAACTGGCTGAACAGCAGGCCTCAAAGTGTTGAAGTGAATGGGAAGACCAAACTTCCAAACTCTTCCAATCCTTGCAGCCGGAGCACTGGTTCAACAGACTCTCCCTCAACTCCTGGTTTACCTCACTGCTATGATCTTTGGGACTCACGGGATAGGGGGCATGGCTGATGAAAATAGGTTTGATGTTATTAGGTGGTTTTATAGTCCTAATGATTTCTGTAGCTATAATGTGCTGTATGATTTCTTCTCTATCTTCTTTTTTCTTTCCTTCTGTCGACTATATTGAAATCACCACCCAAGAAGATGAGAACCTTACCCTAGAAGATAAGGAATCAATTTCTACACCGCCTTTGGTTGTTTGAGCCACAGGGTGGTGTGAGGGACTGAGAGACTGTGAGAGACTGGCAACCATTTCATCTCAACCAACCAAGCAGGTAGCCACAAGCAGGTGAAACAGGACGTGCCCTGTGGAGGTGGGGTACTGAACTGTTTCTGGGAGGCTTTCTAGTGGTTGTGCCTCAAAGAGGCTTTCTGGGGATTGTCTTTCTGGAAAGTTTTTTAGCAGTTGCATTTCGGATGTTTTGTCACAGGTTCAGAGTTTTGCCACGGGCCTTTACCACAGCAGTTGTGTAAATAAGTTAAATGGGTTAAGGGGGCATCGGTGAACCCCCCCACTCCCTCCTCAAGAACTTTTGAGAAAACCCTGCAACACATGTGCGAAGGGCCCTTGGACGAGGGTATAAAAAGCGGGGAGACTAACACCAGGCACATGCCTGCCACCTGAGGAATCCAGACAGTTACCATGGAGACTCTTTCCTCGCTGGATCCAAGGGTAGTGATACTTACCTCTTCCTGTTTTCTCCTTCTTCTTTCTCTCTCTTATCACTTCTCTTCCTCCTACCTTGTTGTTAAGAATATTTTGCTACAGCTGTTAGGTGTAAAGTTTTTTATTCGAAATATCTGCTACACCAAATTTAGCCACACTTGTGTTATAAGTCAATGTTAAGTTGATATAAAGTTAAATAAAACATATTTTGAGCATTTAAGAGCCATTGTCGTGATTCCTGCCCTGAGCAAAATGGGGTGTTGAAATTTTCCCTGTCCCTCCTGAGACATTGTCTTGACTCCTGTGTGTGGCAATGGACTATCTAAAAAATCACCTCCACTAAGCCCACTTAGTGGGATGGGACACAGGGCTACATCTGGCTGGTGACCAGTCACCAGTGGTGTTCCTCAGGGCTCAATTTTAGGGCTGTTTCTGTTCAATATTTTTATCAATCATTTGGATGCAGGAGTTTAATGCACCATCAGCAAGTTTGATGCTGATACTAAACTGGTGCTGTTGACTGTCTTGAAGGACAAGATGCCTAGGACAGATTGGAGTGTTGGGCAATCATAAATGACATGAAATTTAACAGGACCAAATGCTGGATTCTGCACCTGGGGTGGAGTAGCACTGGGCACAGGTATAAATTGGGAGATGAGTGGCTGGAGAGCAGCCATGCAGAAATGGATCTGGAGGTGCTGGTTGACAGCAGGCTCACTATGAGTCAGCAGTGTGCCCTGGCAGCCAAGAGGGCAAACAGCATCCTGGGGTGCATCAAACGCGGTATAACCAGCCCATCAAAAAAGGTGAATATCCCGCTGTATTAACCATTGCTGCAGCCTCACCTTGCATACTGTGTGCAGTTCTGGGCCCCACAATTTAAGAAGGATGTTAAGGTACTCAAATGTGTCCAGAGGAGGGCAACAAAGCTGATGAAAGGGCTGAAAGGCATGTCCTATGAGGAACAGCTGAAGACTCTGGGTTTGTCTAATTTGGAGGAAAGGAGGCTGAGGGGTGACCTCATTGTTCTGTACAGCTTCCTGAGGAGGGGAAGTGGAGAGGGAGGTGCTGATCCAGTGATAGGACATGTGGGAATGGTTCAAAGCTGTGCCAGGGGAGGTTCTTACTTGACATTAGGAAGCACTTCTTCACCAAGAGGGTGATCAGACACTGGAACAGGCTTCCTAGAGGAGTGGTCGATGACCCATACCTGTAGTGTTTAAGAGGCTTTTGGGCAATGCCCATAATAATATGCTTTAGCTGTTGGTCAGGCCTGAAGTGGTCAGGCAGTTGGTCTAGATGATCATTGTAGGTCCTTTCCAACTGAAATGGTCTATTCGTTTAGTCTAGTCTATTCAGTCTTGGGTCTCCTACAAGTCTCAAGGAGGCCCCTAAGCCAAGATAAGTGTTTGTCAGAAAAAAAGATAAAGCATAAAGATGAGAATGAAGACACCAAGTGGAAAAAAGATAGGCAAAATCCAACCAGATGTCTCTTGGGCTGGTCCTGGGGCACATGTTAAAATGGCTGCACAGATGGGTAGCATCATTTTAGCCATACATTTAATTTCTTTGGCCTCATCAACTTTCTATATATAACCCCAAAAACCAGATAGCCAGACTAACAGGCTTTGTCATTAAGAACAAGTATCTTACTGGGCTCAGCCATGCGAATAATCAACCTTACTGCAAGGACTTAAACTCCAGTCAGTGTCTCATGCCTGTTCTTATTTAACTAGTTATTCCTTAGTTTCAGCACTTCCAGTAAAATCATTTTTTTCCCTTCAGTAGAGTATACAAAATGTTTTAGATGTCTCTTTCCTGACACTTTGAGGCACACGCTAATGGCATCTGATAAAAGATATCATTGTTTTTCATTCAGCTAAGTAATTTACTCAACATTGCACCGTTCTTCTATCCCTTTGCTACTCACTTGCAAACAAATCTAAGTGGCCCTCCAGCCTCACTTCTTGTGCATAGTGAGAGGCACATAAATATTTTTTACTGTCTAGAGCTTGATGATGGTGATGAAAGGGTCAAGTGTTTATAGGGAAGAATCAGGCAAAAGACCAATAAGGCAGATATCATAGTGGGCATCTGTTACAGACCACCCAACCAGGAAGAAGAGACAGATGAAATATTCTATAAGCAGCTGGGAGAAGTCTCACAATCACTAGCCCTTGTTCTTGTGGAGGACTTCAACTTACCAGATGTCTGCTGGAAATACAATACAGCAGAGAGGAAACAGTCTAGGCAGTTCCTGGAATGTGTGGCAGATAAACTCCTGACACAGTTCGTGAATAAGCCAACTAGGGAAAGCACCTGGACCTGTTGTTTGCGAACAGAGACGGACTTGTCAGTGATGTGATAGTTGGAGGCTGTCTTGGGCATAGCAATAATGAAACAATAGAGGTTTTTATTCTTGGAGAAGTAAGGAGCGGGGTTAGGAGAACTGCTACCTTGGACTTCTGGAGGGCAGACGTTGACCCGTTTAAGGGCCTGGTTAACAGAGTCCCTTGGGAGGCAGTCTTGAAGGGCAAAGGAGTCCAGTAAGGCTGGACATTCTTCAAGAAGGAAATCTTAAAGGTGCAAGAGCAGGCTTTCCCCATGTGCTGAAACACGAGCCAGAGGAAAGAAGGCCAGCCTGGCTGAACAGAGAGCTTTTATGAGAACTCAGGGGAAAAAAAAGAGAGTTTATGACCTTTGAAAGAAGGGGCAGGCAACTCAGAAGGACTTCAAAGATGTTGTGAGGTTATGCAGAAAGAAAATTAGAAGGGACAAAGCCCAACTAGAACTTAATTTGGATATTGCAGAAAAAGACAATAAAATATGTTTCTATAAATACATGAGCACAAAAGGAGGGCTAAGGAGAATCTCCATCCTTTATCGGATGCAGGGGGAAACATAATGACAAAGGATGAGGAAAAGTATGAGGTACTTAGTGCCCTCTTTGCCTCAGTCTTTAATAGTATGAGGTACTTAGTGCCCTCTTTGCCTCAGTCTTTAATAGTAAGACCAGTTGATCTCGGGGTACCCAGCCCACTGAGCTAGAAGACAGGGACAGGGAGCAGAATGAACTCCTCATAGTCCAAGGGAAAAAGGTTAGTGACCTGCTACACCGCATAAACATACACAAGTCTATGGGGCCAAACGGGATCCACCCAAGGGTACTGAGGGAGCTGGCAGAAGTGCTCACTAAGCCACTTTCAATCATTTATCCAGGCTAAACTGGGAGGTCTCACATGACTGGAGATTAGCAAATGTGATGCCCATCTACAAGAAGGGCCATAAGAGAGATCCAGGGAACTACAGGCCTGCCAGTCTGACCTTGGTGCCAGGAAAGGTTATGGAACAGATCATCTTGAGTGCCATCACATGGCACCTACAGGACAACCAGGTGATCAGGCCCAGTGTTTTGAATTTGTGTGGTGGGGCTTTTTTGGTAGTGGGGGAGGGGCTGCAGGGGTGGTTCCTGTGAGAAGCTGCTAGAAGCTTACCCGGCTCCAAGTCAGACCTGCCTCTGGCCCAGGCTGAGCCCATCAGTGACAATGGTAGCGCCTCTGGGAGAACAGATTTCAGAAGGGAAACCTGCAGTGAGTAGGCGGATTGGAATGTGAGAGGAACCCCTCTGCAGACACCGAGGTCAGTGCAGAAGGAGGGGAGGAGGAGGGCCGGAGGAGGGGATGCCCCTGCAGCCCGTGGTGAGACGGCAGGCTGTCCCCCCAGCCCATGGAGGGGAGCTGGGGAGCTGAGGTCCCTGAAGATGGCCATGACTCCATGGGAAGGCTCGCGCTGGAGCAGTCTGTGACTGAAGATCAGCCCACAGAAAGGACTCACACCAGGGAAGTTTGTGAGGAACTGCAGCCCATGGGAAGGACTCACCTTGGAGAAAGAAGTTCATGGAGGACTGTCTCCTGTGGGAGGGACCCCACAGTGGAGCAGGGGACGAGTAAGGAGTCCTCCCCCTGAAGAGGAAGGAGTGGCAGAGACAAGGTGTGGGGAGCTGACCCCAACCCCGATTCCCTGTCCCCCTGTGCTGCTGCAGGGGGAGGAGGTAGAGAGAACCAGGAGTGGAGTTGAGCCAGGAAGGAAGGAGGGGTGGGGGAAGATGTTCTAAGGTTTGGGTTTTACTTCCTAATATCCTTGTTTTGATTTGATTGGTAGTCAATTAAATTGATTTTGTTTCTTCCCCAAGCTGAACCTGTCTTTTGCCCGTGACCATGAGTGGTGAGTGATCCCTCCCAGTCCTCATCTCGACCCACGAGCTTTTCTTTGTATTTTCTCCTCATGCCACTGGGGCCATCGGGAGAGGAGTAAGTGAGTGGCTGTGTGGTGCTTTGTTACCGGCTGGGCTTAAACCACAACAGACTGTCAACATGGGTTTATGAAAGGCAGGTCCTCAGGTTTGTCTAACCTGATGTCCTTCTGTGACAAGGTGACTAGCTTAGTGGATGAGGGAAAAGCTGTGGATATTGTTTACCTGGACTTTAGTAAAGCCTTTGACACTGTTTCCCACAGCATTCTCCTGGAGAAACTGGCTGCTCATGGTTT
>JANXJC010000007.1:26519211-26534458 GCA_027564655.1 Leptodon cayanensis | reverse complement strand
TCATTGTTATGCATAGTTCCTCTTTATACAGACCTTGCCCCAGCACAATGTTTGAGACATTAACTCCTTCAGTCTCTCACACCATGCTCTTTGAAACGTTATTTTTAATGGCTAAACTATCAGGCTTGTGAGGAGGTCACAAGACATTATGGTCACTAGGGTATATGAATTATCAGAAAAATCTTGATCTCTGGAGCTGGGATACACAATAAATGCATGGTGGATCATCTACTGATATCACAATCTGATAAGCCCCAGTTCCAGTAAGGCAAGTCATCTGCTTTTTCTCCCACTGCATTTCAGCTTTACAAAAGTTCCTGAACTAACTAGTGTGCATTACTTCTAAATTTCACTTTATAGGCCTTTCATTTTGTCTGATTAATCATTGATTTTATGAGACACTGCACTTCATAAACATTACAGTGCTTTCAAAGTTTACTTGCCTACGTTATCAGTGTGCCTGAAAGGGAGTTTTATTTATGTCTTCACTGGGAATGGAGGGAAAAGTTTCAAATTGCAACTTTGTTTTTATATGTCACATTTAATGATAACAATCAACTGTGAGCCATCTTTGTAATTCCTTTCTGACACCATGACACTGTACCATTTAAAATGCTGATAAATTTGTTATGATATAATCATGGTGATAGGGTAATTAACCAGCATTGGGTGGAGATTTGAGCTGGAGCATAAACAACAAAGCAATTTGAGGTGACAAAAATATCAGGTGAGTGAATCCTGGTTGATAATCTTACCAGGTTTTAATATCTTACATTATCTTAATACATGTGCTCAGGGAAAAATGCAAATAAGAACCATAAGGGGTTTGTTTTAGAATACTTATTCATGCTGTTGTCAGTCCTTATGCTTAGAAAATTTTAAAGGTTAAGCATAAACAATGATCTGCATGAACTTAAAAAAAGAAAAGGAAAAGGCCCATTAGCAAGCAGAGGAGCAAACTTGCTAAGACAGAAGAAAAGCTGGCAGAGTGAGATGGCTGAAGAGTAGCTGAGGGATTAGATAGGAAGCAGGGCTTGGCATACCCCTCCACTTTGTATTTGGTTGCAAGGGAGACTTTGAGCAAATCCCTTCATTTTTTGCTGTGCCTCAGTTCCCTGCTTGTGAAGCAGAGGTGACTCTTTATCATATCAGAGGGTCTCCAAGGCTTGATGGTATCCCTGACTCGAAAGTGCTCAGATACCCCTGGGTAGCAGGAAGAGCAAGCACCTGGGTGGACTCACCTCTCAAGGAGCAATCAGAAAGCTTGGGCTTGTCACGTTCCTCACCATTGCTCCTAGGACACCCTTTCTGCCCATGGGCATATGTTTCTACTGTACATTGGCCACAACACCAGAGTCCCTCCGGGCCTACTCTATGAAGACTGTCACTTCCACATGACCTGGCACAGACATAGGCACATTCAGCTCTCCTGAAAAAGTAGCTCTATAGGAATTTGTGTCCATCCTGCCTCCAGACACAAAAATAATGAGATCTCTGGCAAGTCTGAAAGAAGGGAAATTCGGAATTTAGAGATGGAAATGTTTTATGGCCCAAAGTGTAAGTAGTCAATAGAAGCAACAGCAGAAGTTCTTCAGGCTAAGAACTTCTGCGGTTTCATCACTTATGTCACTGTGAAGGACCTTCAGAATTACCATCATCCTGCATAAGAAAAACTGTGGAAGGGACATTAAGTGTCATACTTTGACCTAATTTCTAGCTACTGAAGAAACAACCTGGAGACCAGATTATTGCAGGAGGTTCTTACATATTCCTCTTCTGTTGACTCCGTGGACTTTGGCCTATTGGACCTTGACTCCAATCTGGTCCTTCAATTCCAAAGTTTCAAGAAGCTTCATAACCACTACTCTAGTGAGAATAAGCTGGATGCAGGGACCACTGAAACAGGGGAATGTTTGTTAATGATACTTAATAGTCTTTGCCCAGATAATGATGTAAGTTTCAAAGCTCTCTAACTCATTGCTTACAAAATCAACTCATACAAATTATGTCAAGGAATGGGTGAGTGAAATGACTTGAGCTATTAAGCATTTTACACAATGAAAACAGCTTACATTACAAGGAAAAAAACAGCATCTGTCTCAGGCTTTCTGTGAGGGGCAGTTTGACTACTAAGAGCAGGAGCCCAGCAACTCTAGGCATAAAACAAAGATGACTGAGAAACAAACAAGCAAACTGGAAAATAAAACCCAAAAATAACTAAAAATAAAAGGCAAACCAAAAAAACCATATCCAGCAAAATATAAAATTTTCCAATGGTAGTTAGTGTTTTGAAGTTCACAGTACTGAGTTGTTCAAAGAGAAGGGGACGGAGGCGTGAAGGTCACCAAGCTACTTCCTCAAAAGCAGTGATGCTTAGCACAAGTCTGGAGGCTCAGCTGTACACTAGGAGTTGATGGGGCCCCGTAAGTCATACCTTCTGCTCTGTAGCACATTTCTTTGCAAGCCAAACCTGCTCTATCTCGATTTCTGCAGCCTAAATTTTCCTTTTGGCTTGATGAAACTCAGTGTATTCAGCCCTGGCCTGAGAAATGACTGTTCACTGATGCAGTGCTTCCACTGATCCTTGTTTTTTTCAACTTGGGACAACAGATCTGCCTCACTTTGAAATGCCAGGTAGCATAACAAAAGCCAGTCAGGAGAGTAGAGTATTCAGATCTCTATTGTCATTGTGTCATCACTCCTAAAACAGCTCAAAAAGAGTCAGGGAAGTATTCATATGGTCTGATCCTATGGATCAGAATGGGGTCCTTATCTATTACCAGCAAAGTCCATGTGGGATACCAACACTGTGATTCCAACTTATACTTCACCCAACAATTCCTCTGCAGAGGACTGTAGAAGGACAGGAAACAGACTAATCAACCACAGGAGAACTGAGCTAAGGGATTATTTCCAATGCAGGGTCACACATAAATAAGGAAACTGAATTTGATCCAGAGGTAATGAGCAGGACTCTTTCAGAGAAAAGAGTAGGTCCAAGATCACAGAAACATGCCTTTGGGTTTCAGACATTCATGAGAACATGGAGATACCTTCAACAAAATTGCTGTGCCATGTTTTGACTGTATCGTACAGATGTGAGCTGATTCCACATTTAAGGAGATAGGAATTATGATTTCATAGTGCAGATATTGGCCTTGTAACAGAGTTGTTTTAGCAGTGTGTTTTCAATGAAGAAAACTCTAATTCCCCATGTGAGAAGAAGCTGCTTTGCCCTAATTTATTGATGTCCTGTCCACTCATAATAATAATAATAATGATAATAATAACAATAGTGGTAGTAGTAGAAATAATATCGTGCTTCAGGTTTACAGCTAGCCCACATGCTATGAGAGAGGTTGTATAAGTGCTTCATGACCCCTTGGTCCTCACAGGCTGGACTCATTTGGGACAGAGAATCCTTCATCGTGCACCACAGCCCTGCAGTCCAGAAAAGACGAATGACACATGAGAATAAACTTGACCTTTCCAGAAACATGTCCCCACAATTTTTATGAAACTTTCCTTGCCATGAAAAGTTTCTCTTGTAACATTTGATGAGAATTTGAGGTCAAAACAGAATGCTAGATAAGAGTTTCCCACAGGATTGAAACTTGTTTTTCCAAAGCCAGGACTGTAAGACCTCACGTGCAGTGCTCTGTGCTTTTGTTACAATCCCCCTCTTCCCCAGCTGTTCATCATAGCCACCAGAGACATGTCATGGTTATTGCTGATCCTTTTTTCTATCTTAGTCTGACATCTCCATCATCACAGCCATTACTTTTCTTCCAAGGCTCCAGACACCACAGATATTTCTTTCTGCTGGAATATTTCTCCTTCTGTCTCTCATGACTCTTTCAGTATACTGAGCCTCCTCCAAACCCCTTGTGCTGGTTTTGGCTGGGATAGAGTTAATTTTCATCATAGTAGCTAGCGTGGGGCTATGTTTTGGATTTGTGCTGAAAACAGTGTTGATAATACAGGGATATTTTAGCTACTGCTGAGCAGTTCTTACACAGAGTCAAGGCCTTTTCTGCTTCTCACACCACCCCACCAGTGAGTAGGCTGGGGGTGCACAAGAAATTGGGACGGGACATAGCTGGGACAGCTGACCCCAGCTGACCAAAGGGATATTCCACACCATGTGACATCATGCTCAGGATATAAAGCTGGGGGAAGAAGAAGGTGGGGGAACCTTTCTGAGTGATGGTGTTTGTCTTCCCAAGTAACTGTTACATGTGATGGAGCCCTGCTTCCCTGGAGATGGCCGAACACCTGCCTGCTGATGGGAAGTGGTGAATGAATTCTTTGTTTTGCTTTGTTTATGCATGCAGCTTTTGCTTTACCTATTAAATTGCCTTTATCTCAACCCATGAGTTTTCCCACTTTTACTCTTCTGATTCTTTCCTCCATCCCACCAAGGGGGAGTGAGTGAGCAGCTGTGTGGTGCTTAGTTGCCAGCTGGGGTTAAACCACAACACCCCTCATGGGGTTTTCCCGGGCTTATAGTTGCTCTGACCATGTATTCCAACACTGCCATACTCATTTTACTTTTTCAGATACATATCCCAGCATTCCCATCTTTAAGGGCCCATGGTAAAAGGCTGCATTGTGCAGCAGCTGGTTTATTCTGATTTTGCTCCATTGACCCCAGGAGAACAAATTGAACTGTGGTTGTCCAGGACATCTCCTGCCCCTCCATGCCTGAAGAAATTGTGTTGAGCATTTACAGCTGTCCTTTATAAATGGAAATATTAAAGGAGCAAGGAAGGATAGGGAATGTCCCTCCACCCTTTCCCATTGAATTATTTGATAAAAGACCTGTTTGTATATACATTTGTACAGGCTGCATGCTTTTCAGAGATTAAAAGGATTCTTTCATAAGGCAGAAACCTGACTGAGTTAAAATGCTTGCCTGACTCTGTAGGCCTGAATGCTTGCCTGAACTCTGGCAGAGTTCAGCTTGTCAAACTGTTAAAGAAAACATTCAGTGCAGTAATATACTTATAGAGAAAACATTACAGAGATAAAATCATGACCTCCAGGTGCACTGAAAACCAGAGACCTTGACTTTCAATTGCTATTTGAAAGACATTTCAATCCCCCTGCATTTGAGAGGCCTCAAATATTTAAAATATCTTCCAATTACATCATCTGTTTTGACTATGTTATGGATTCCCAGCTGCTGGGCTCCATCTGGGGCACTTTACCTCAAATTGAGAGCGTCATGGCTTCTGATTTCAGCTTTGGTAAGTAGCTGTCACTATGGTTTATGATGTACATAAGGCAAGTCTGCCTATGGCCTTATTGACATAGAAAATAAAAAGCAAGCCAGCTCTGGACAGCCAGCAAACATGACTACTAAATTCCCTGGATGTCTGTGCTGAAAAGCTGCTGAGTGTTGAGTTGAACCCGTGAAATCCAGTGGGAGATCCCATTTCTGTTACCAAGCCAGTATCTTGATTTTTGCATGTTGGGATTGTGTTCTGTCCCTGGATGGCAATAGGATTCCTTTTCTTCTGCCCACTGGGAAAAATGTCACTTGATTTGCACATGGACAAGTGCACGGGGTAAATCTTATAGTAGAGCAGTGTAGGTGAATGTCATGGTTTAAACCCAGCCGGTAACAAAGCACCACACAGCCGCTCGCTCGCTCACTCCTCCCCTCTTGGCCACGGTAGGATGAGGAGAAAATACAAAGAAAGGCTCGTGGGTCGAGATGAGGACTGGGAGGGATCATTCACCAATTATGGCCGCAGGCAAAAGACAGGCTCAACTTGGGGAAGAAACAAAATCGATTTAATTGACTACCAATCAAATCAAAACAAGGATATTAGGAAGTAAAACCAAACCTTAGAACACCTTCCCTCCAGCCCTCCCTCCTTCCTGGCTCAACTCCACTCCCAGTTGTCTCTACCTCCTCCCCGCAGCAGTGCAGGGGGCGGGGAATAGGGGTTGGGGTCAGTTCATCACACGTTGTCTCTGCTGCTCCTTCCTCCTCAGCGGGAGGACTCCTTACTCTTCCCCTGCTCCAGCATGGGTCCCTCCCACAGCAGACAGCTCTCTACCAACTTCTCCAACATGAGTCTTTCCCACAGGCTGCAGTCCTTCACGAACTGCTCCAGCATGGGTCCCTTCCGTGTGCTGCAGTCCTTCAGTCACAGGCTGCTCCAGCATGGGTCCTTTCCCACAGAATCATGGCCATCTTCGGGAGCATCCACCTGCTCCAGAGTGGGGTCTTCCATGGGCTGCAGGTGGGCATCTGCTCCCCTGCTCTCCTCCATGGCCTGGGGAGGGACAGCCTGCCGCCTCACCAAGGGCTGCAGGGGCATCCCCTCCTCCGGCGCACCTCTTCCTCCTCCTTCTGCACTGACCTCGGTATCTGCATAGGTGTTCCTCTTACATTCCAATCCCCCTACTCGCTGTAGGTTCCCCTTCTTAAATATGTTATCCCAGAGGTGCTACCACCATCACTGATTAGGTTGGCCTTGGCCAGAGGCAGGTCCGACTTGGAGCCGGGGGAGTTTCTGGCAGCTTCTCACAGGAGTCACCCCTGCAGCCCCTCCCCTGCTACCAAAACCTTGCCACACAAATCCATAACAGTGAAAGAGACGGAAAGAAGAAAACTGAACCCAGGAAAGAATAAGAGTGTATGGGGAAATTCTCTGTCTCCTCTCCACTTGACTTACCTGTTAGGCAGGCACTCACTGAGGTGGTGGTATGATCTTGGATGCCTCCAAATGATGGCAATTTGCTCTTCAGGATGCAGAACAGGAATTTGTTTACCTTTGATGAAGACCATGAAGAAATTCCCCCGGTGGGAGCATACCTGGCCACTGTAGGATTTCTTGGATTTTACTCAGAAGCAGCTTTTTCAGGCCCCCAACAGAGCCCTACCAAGATCCTGAGTCTAAGCCGTGCTGGCAGTTTCTGCCAGCACATCTTTACATACAGAAGATGAACTTAGACGAGTCTCCTGAAGTTGAGCACAACACACATTCTTGGAATGGTCCAAACTTTACTGGTCCAGCCAAAGTTTGCTAGGCTAGCTTTTGCCTGACCCTCATTCCATGAACAAGGTACCCTGCTTTCTTCAGGACAGATGGTGGAATGGGTTGATCTTGGTGCATTGCACCCCTCAGGCCGACAAAGGGAAGAGGAAAGAGCAGCACTTCCACTCAGCAGAACCCAGAGACAAATGTTTTGCTTGGCTGCTCCTGCTGCCATCAGTGTGTATTGTTAATGCCACCACCTGCTACCTCCCACTGTATCCCACAGCTACAGCTACAAATGTTATTATTGGCCATAAAATTATCCAGACCATTTTTCAATCTGCCTGCAGTGTTTGACTCCCTGACCTGCTGTGGTAATGAATTCCATAGGCTGACTTCACACCACATGAAGAAGTACCTCCTCTAATTTGTTTTAAATGCACTGGCCATTAACTTCATCTGGTGACCCCTTTATTTTCTTATAATATGAGAGAGCAACTTTAACTATGTCCTTCATAATTTAAATACCTTAGTTAAATCTCCTCTATCTCATCTGCTGTCACTGCTAGATACTATTTTAGTCAAACAGCTTTCAGGAAAGGAAAATCAAGAGCTAGAGACAGGATGAGCTCTGCCAATTGTTACTTGCCACCTAACACACAATATATAAACAATGCTAGGAACCCTTGTCTTCTCCTCCCTAGCGCTTTTGGATCCATGCAAGGACCACACTGTCACAGGAGAAGGTGGTCCTGTGGCAGCAGCATGGCTCCTCAGATTTTGCATTATTGCCTGCTTCATTGCATACTCGCCTTACCCTTCAGAGAACTGCAATTAAGGTCTTCACCCAACCTCTCCTACAGGTTGGCTTTGAAGGGAGGCTGTGCCCAAAGAGTGCAGGGGGTCCTGCCTCTTCTCTGCACTGTTGTGGGAGCTCACAGTTCAGAGCCCCTCCTAGCAGAGGGGTAAGGTCATCCAGACGTGTCCCGGACACAGCCCCCAGTCATGATCAACATGAGAAGCTATTACCATGGGCCCCACTCTGCTGGAAGATCCCACTGCACCTGGGTGATACATCCATTCTCTGAGGGCATCTTTGTTCTGGAGAAATAGCACAAAGCAGCCATAATGCTGCCCAGAACTAAACATACTCCATTTATAAATCATGTTCCCTTTGTTCAGTCAATACCATCCATTCCCCTCTTCTCACCAGTGGTTTCACAAGCCTTCCTGTTTCTTTCATGTCAGTCTTTGCCCAGTTTGTGCCTTATGCACACATATTAATAGTGATGCAGGCAGTAGTTAGGATCTGTGCAGATTAGGACAGCATCTGAAGTGCACGAACTTAAAAAAAAAACAGGAAAACTTTTGAGCAGTATGAATACAGGAGGTACCTATAGTCATCATCATCCCCCCAGCCCCAAATACTGGTGAGGAGAAAACAAATCTATACTCCTGTCTTCTTATCACAGGCAAAACTGAGCTTTTTCAGCACCATTAATCAAATTAGTTGCACATGGGAGATGTTTTAAAGAAAATAACTCATTAAAAATACAATATAAGTATATATGTATGAAAATCCT
Organism: Leptodon cayanensis; assembly: GCA_027564655.1. Classification (NCBI taxonomy): domain Eukaryota; kingdom Metazoa; phylum Chordata; class Aves; order Accipitriformes; family Accipitridae; genus Leptodon; species Leptodon cayanensis. The sequence goes on along the minus strand of JANXJC010000007.1, from coordinate 26,525,883 downwards.
CCTATGGAGAACCCTGACTCAGGGAATAACTCACATCTTGCCACATCACTTCAAATAAAGGTCAGGAGAAAATCACTTAAGCAATAATGATTAAGGTATAGGTCATTTCATAGGAATTAACGCTGCCTGCAAAGAATTGATAGCCTTCAGATATGCCTCAGTCTATTAACCCTCTTTGGCTGTCAGTCCTTGGAAATGCCCTGCATAGAAGTTGCTATTGACATTTTAAGAGGGAAAGAAGGACAGGGAAGAAGCTGGGCTTGCTGGATAGGGATAGAAAAGACATTTCATTTTTAAAGCACACAGGGCATTTCTGATATGTAAAGGCCCTGCTTTCAGTCCTGTTGCATCAACAGCAGGCTGCTCAGCTTTGAATTGAAAGCAGCTTTGCAAAGCCCTGCAGCTCAGCTCAGTTCAGCTCAGCTCAGCATGCATGCAAAGCTGACATGTCAAATACTCCGAACACCTTGGCTGCTCTTGGTTAGTGTGCTGCTATTCTGCAAGTGTAAGCAATAAAGCATGATTTATAGAGTGACAAGAGGTACATCCAGCATCTGCCTATGCAATGACGCACTGAGAGTACAGAATCAGGGCCTAAATCAGGAGGGGAGCCAGTCTGTGGCTGGCAACAAAGGCAGCAAACCCACCCTGAGCTAAGTGAATTGCTTGACCTTTAAATGATGGGAATCTTCCCAGTAAGGAAGCAAATCTCACTTGTCTCCATCACATACCAAAAGGACATACACAGCAGGAAAGAAAGTGCAGAAGGGAAGACTGGAGGAGCAGTATTGTCAACTCTTCTAATATCACCAGAAGTTTTTCATCCTCAGCCTCTGTGCCCCACCCCCCCACTCCACCCATTTTAAAGCCTCTCCGACAAGAGCTTTGTGATTTACTGAGAATTTCAGCTTTCAAATACCACAAGTCAAATTAAACGTGCACTATTGTACACAGGCAGATGTGTACATCTGGGGGATTTATGTCTTGATTTTGAAGTCTGTCTTGTGGGTTCATTCTTTGATTTTTGAGGTCCAGTTAACATATGAAAGCCACCAGGTACGGAAGCCCATATAGCCCAGCACCAATGGACAGTCCCTGTGCATCTACAAGACCTGCAGATTCAGTGTTTAAAAGATCATATTTATATAAATATGTATGGAGGGAGGGAAAAAAAATCATTGCTTGATGGAGAATTCTGGAAAAAACAAGGGTGGAAAAGACTAGGAGGTTCCAGAGATGCTTATAGTAAAGTATTTTCTGCCCTTTGACATTCCTTGCAGGAGTAAGGTGAATATTTTACTGTTTACGTGACTAATTCTGCTCAGCTGTGCCTGGAGACTGAGAAATCATATGGATATTCATCAAGGTGTTGAACTCACCTGAGGTCACCTGTGCAGCTGTCAATCCCATCTTTACTGTGGGGCAAACTGGACTTGTCACTTGCACGAATTTTCATGAATTGCTTTGATAATTGGCCTGCAAACACAGAGCTCTGAGAATATTCCTGTCAGCTCATTCCTAATTAAAAATAACAAGCATCCAGTCTGGGAGCAGGAATTGTACCACTGACAGACAGATCAGTTATGTGCAGGGTGACCATTTAACATCTCTTTCCTGGGCCAGCCTAATTTGCCTTCCTCCAGGTCCCAGTGAAATGAGAACCAAGGCTCACTGGAGGAAGGGGAGAGGGACTGACTGCCACATGCTGTTTGCTCAGAAATGTCACAGCCACAGGGCAACAGTGAATAGAGAATACATGGGCTTGTTGAGCTGGGAAGACGTGCCCAGTCATGTAGCAGATGTACAGTTCACCAGGGTCTGCTGAGCAACTGCTCTGCCCACCCTCCCGTGTCACATGGCCCTGCACCATCCTGCAGCGAAGGGCCAGAATTCACAGCTGTGACGTGCTGGAGAAAAACAGAGAAGAGGATCAAAGCACTGGCAGTGTCTGAAGGCCCTACATGAGCATGGGATTTAGTAAATCAAATTCCTGGAAAAGCACAGCAAACTCCTAGGAAGCAGCCTGCATCCGGTGCTACAGAAGAAGGCATCTTTCTTCCCTGCAAAGTCCCTGTTAACCTGACCTGACCTGGCAGTTGACTTATCTGTGAGAAGGAGAAGAATCAGCCAGGTAGCCAGGGAAAAATAAAACCTGAAATGTAGTGGTAGTTAAGCAAACCTGTCCTGTTAAGTCCTCTGGTCATACTTGGACAACCAAGCCATATCCACCCACACATTACTGCCCCCAAGAGCTCACATCATACACTGAATTTCCATCATGGTCTCTCATGTGGCTGAAATTCTCCTTCCTTGGGATGTTGTAGATCCCACACCTCTCTCTGTCTTCAAATCTGCATTCAGTGTTTTCTTGAAGCATTGCTTCAAGGCAGGGTTAACAGAGTGGAAAACCATGGCCCAGGCCCTGCTGGAGATGTAAATCTTCTACCTTCATAATTTCTGTCCAAAGACATGGATGAAAGACTGTAGGATTTACAGGCTTTTTATTCAGTATCACTCAAACCAGGCACTTCACTATTTCTATCTAGACCAATAGGTTGCAGACCGCCCTCACCAAGAAACCAGCGTCTCAGGGCAGTGCAGTCATCCTCATGTGAGGACGGTGCAAAAGAGCATCTGGGAGGCACAGAGGCAGGAGAGAAATCAGCATATTTCATTACCCTCAGCCTTTTAGAGGTATAAATGAATCATTCATTCTCAAACTTTCCCTTTGCTCAACAGCAGTAAGGTACCATGGCAACTAGAAGATTCAAAGTAAATAAATATATGCAGATAATTTAAAGAGGAATAACACCAGCCTCTTATAGAGGCAACTTAGTTGATCAAATTAGGGGGAACTGGAAGGCATGTGGTGGGTAGAGGTGATGTTTATTGCCCACATTGTTGTTGCGTATTGAATGGACTGCCCTGAGCCAGAGCAGGGACACAGCTCTGATGATCAGAGGTGGAAAACTCACATCCTGGAGGTGTGGGGGAATCAGTGAGGGGATCTGAAGTTAGATGTCCTTTCTTCGTGGCAAATATGTCCTCCAAGCCACCTACTCCAACTGCTTTTTGTGGGGTCTGGCTCTGAAAAGGCCTCCCAAGGCCCTTTGGGGCCATAGTCCACACCATCTAGGACAAGTGAAACTGCATATGCTCTCAGAGATCTATGCAGAGGGTTAGGGTCCAGGTTATAGGATCTGCCTGAGTGAACATAAAGCAGGGAAGACATGCTTATAGAAAAACATCCTTACTACCAGGAATGAAAAAGCCAGTATGATTGTCGTTATTTTAAATATCTTCTTGCTATTTATGCAAATTTTGCTCCTAAGTTAGAATGTCCTGTTTTCAGCTGGGAATTAATTGTCTTCCTAGTAGCTGGTATAGCGCTATGTTTTGAGTTAGGTATGAGAAGAATGTTGATAACACTGATGTTTTCAGTTGTTGCTAAGTAATGTTTAGTCTAAAGTCAAGGATTTTTCAGCTTCTCATGCCCAGCCAACAAGAAGGCTGGAGGGGCACAAGAAGTTGGGAGGGGACAGAGCCAGGGCAGCTGATCCAAAGGGGTCAAAGAGATTTTCCATACCATGTGACATCATGCCTAGTATATAAACTGGGGGGAGTGGGGATGGGGGGATCACTGTTCAGGGACTAACTGGGCATCGTTTGGTGGGTGGTGAGCAATTGAATTCCAATCTTTTTATTACTATTGTCATTTTATTAGTGTTATCATTATCATTATTAGTTTCTTCTTTTCTGTTCTGTTAAACTGGTCTTATCTCAACCCATGACTTTTACCTCTTTCCCTGATTTTTGTCCCCCATCCCACTTTGGGGGGGGCAGAGGGGGGGAGTGAGTGAGCAGCTGCGTGGTGCTTAGTTGCTGGCTGGGGTTAAACCATGACAGCTTACATGAATCTTTGCCCACTGGACTTCTGTTACTTGCATTCCTCTGTAGTTGGTGGTAGAAAGACTCCTTCCATGTCATTAGCAAAGTCTTGATTCAGTGTTTGGAGACTGGAGGTACAATACTGCATGGAATGATTAAGCTTTTTTTTCATTTACCTTGGATAATCCAGGCTGTATGGCCAGGAGTAATTGACCTTCATAAAGCCACATGACATGTAAGAATATATTGATTTTAGTTATTGGAAGAATGATTTTTAAGGAGTACTCCTGAGACAGACAAATCAGAAAGTATGAACAATCTCAATATTCAGATGTGTTCACACAGCTTATCCAAATCACCCTTGTGTCTCCTCTCCAGGAATGTCTGATCTAACCAGCAAATATTTCACTTACAGTAGCATTTTACTGTTCTGTTACCAGAGTATCAAGCACTGATTTCTTTGGCAGAGATATTGTGAATTTTATTCAATCAGCAATGCTTGTTTTTTTGTGAAGTGATCACGTTGCTGGAGCAATACCAAGCTAGAAGGCTTTCTGTGCAGCCCTATAGCTTCTTTATTTTTTGTTCTTCTTTCCTGCTAACCTCTTCACAGAGATACACTTAAACTGGCTGAGCTGAGTGCATACAGCAAAAACACATTAGAAGTTTAGAGGAATTTTTACTCGTTTCATAATTTCATCAAAGAAAAACACACTTTCTTCACAGTTTTGGCTAGATTCATCTCTCGTAACTCCACCCTTTTTAAGGTGCCCCTCGAGGTGAATTAAACACATTTGTGTTTAAATGTAAAGAATTTAATGAACAGTGCATTCAGAAGAGTCCTACTGCTATAATTGGTTCTACAAGGAGATTGCAAAGATGCATCATGAGTTGAGTCCTTATGCACACTGACAGCAGCACCAGTCCCATGAGTGGTTGCATGGGGCACCTCTGCCCAGCCTTGGATCTATCCCCCAGCCCTGCTCTGCTGCCCAAAAGTGGCTCCTGAACACTCCCATTCCAGGATGGCTACAAAGCCACACTGCAGCTGTTTCTTATCTCATCACCCAGGGAACTTCAATGTTCTGTCTCTGGCACCCCTGCTTCCAGCCAGTTTAACCCCTTCTTGCCCTCCATGCCAGATCATTCCTCAGTCACGAATTAAAACTGCTGAGTAGTTACAGTTTGAATTTCCCCTTCAATAATCTTATAGCATTTTCAGTTTATACATATGTGATCTACTGACGGATACTTTGCAAGATTATCATGCACAAACTGGCGATGGCAATCTCAGAACATTGTAAATTCAGATTTTCATTCAGTTGAGTTGTACTTCCACTGAGAGTTGAAATTCCTTTTCTGATTTCCTTTGTAAAAGTCACCCCACTCTCAAAATGTTTTTCAGACTTTAACAGTTATCAAAAAATATTTAGATTTAAAGTAGTCTTTAAAGGGATTCTCGTATTTTATCTATAACATCTTTGGAGAGGTCATTCTTGTTGTCTTTTTGATATTGTTATGGAGTTATGTAAGGGTGGCCAAATAGCTATTTAGTATGCTGATTGTTATGAATATATTTTTGTGGAAAAGTAGATCAGTTACAACAATATGCCATGTTGTTATACTGTATTGAAATCTTGCTGTTCATACAAATGAGTTTGAGGCAGTTATTCTATGAAGCTTTGCAAGAGATGGAAAATATTTATAAACAAACAAACACATACATCAAACTTACTTAATATTAAAGGAGCTGAGGACAAAAAAGATTCTCTTCTTTAAGGAGAAACATGAGTTAAGAAAAAGTGATAACTTCTCTATAGTCTTTTGCTCCTGTGAAGCTTCCCTATAACATGTGAAGACTGATGATTTGGGGATATTTATGAAGAAAAATTACTCCCAGGAAGAATAAGTACAATGCTAGAGAGACAGACTGGAGTGGACCTCCACAAACTGCCACATTCAAGCTCCTACACAGAAGGAGGATCAAGTATTTTTTGCTCGGACCCAAAAGAGGCCTGTTTAACCTTTTGGAAGAAATCAAGAAAGGTTTGATTTGTGGAAGGAGAAAGCATTTAAAACCATGGGGTTTTCTCTTTGTGAGGAGAAGACAAGGCAACCACTTCTGGCACTACATTGTAATAGCCATTCTTTTTTGTCTTAGACTCCCCTGTGTAAAAAGCATCCTTTTGCTGCTTTGTACAAGTAGGTCTCTTTTGAAATGTAGATATCTGATGGTGCTTTTTTCCTTTCAGGAAAGGACCCTGTCTCAGCCAAATCGCCATCTTATTTAGGAGGAAGCTGCCTTCTTCTATGAGATATTGCAGGTGATTTTTTGATGCTAGGTCAAATGATCCTTAGCTTTACAACCTGGTACTTAAAGTACCTTTGCAACTTGCAGCCAGCCTATGTTTCATATAAAGTACGAACAAGAAGAAATGAACACTTAAATCCACCTGTCAAAAACATTTGTGCAAGAAATTCCCATTGAAAAATAAAGAGTACAGAAGAGTTTAAAGAAGGTGTGTGTCACATTTCTGTAATAAATATTGTTTTCTGGTGTTTTTAGGGCACTAACAGACCTTCACTGCCCTGACCAGCTCACAGAGGGCATCCACCCACACTCCTACCCCTGGGCCCATGAGCCCCATTTAATCATACAATCATGGAATCATTTAGGTTGGAAAAGACCTTCAAGATCATCGAGTCAAACCATCATCCATGCCCACTAAACCATGGTACAGAGTACCTCGTCTATGCGCTTTTTGAATACCTCCAGGGATGGTG
>JANXJC010000007.1:26507729-26519111 GCA_027564655.1 Leptodon cayanensis | reverse complement strand
CCAGAGGTGATAAACTCTCCTTTTTTTCCTGACTCCTAGCAAAAGCTCCCTGTTAAGCCAGGCCGGTCGTTTTCCTCAGTGGTTCGACTTGCGACACATGGGAATAGCCTGGTTCTGAGCCATCAAGATTTCCTTTTTAAAGAATGTCCAGAGCTGGGCCTTTGCTCCTTCCCTGAGATGTGTTGTAGGTATTCCTACTCCAGCTCTGATCCTGAATTGTTATTTGGTTTTCCTGGCTTGACCTAATTAAACTAGATTTAGCAGGGGAAGGGGATAGTGTTCCAAGCACTCAAGAAGAGCCAGGAGCTGCTGAGGCATTAGGAAGCAACAGGGAAACACCGGTGAATTGCTTCAAGGGAATTAGGGTGAGCACCTCTGAAAAGGTGAAGTGGCCAATAGCTCAGCTGAAGTGCCTCTATACCAGTGCATACAGCATGGGAAACAAAGAGGATGAGCTGGTAGTCACTGCCCAGATAGAAAACTATGACTTGATTGCTATCAGAGAAACTTGGTGGGATGAATTGCATGATTGGAGGGCTGTGACTGATGGCTATAAACTATACAGAAGGGACAGGCAAGGAAGAAGAGATGGGGGAGTTGCTCTCTATGCCAAAAATGGGATTGATTACACAGAGTCATCTTTGAAGAACAGCAATGTGCGAGTCAAGAGCTTATGGGTGAAAATTGGAGACCAAGCCAACAAAGGAAACTTTGTGGTTGGTGTCTACTACAGGCCACATGATCAAGCAGATGAAGTTGAAGTTTGTTCTTCACCTGCAGGAAGCATCACGCTCGCAGGCCCTGATCCTGATAGATGACTTCAACCACCCAGACATCTGCTGAAAAAGCAGCACAGGAAACTGCAAGCAGTCCAGTAAAATACTGGAGTGCATTGAGGACAACTTCCTTGTAGAGGTGATGTAGAGCCTGACTAGAGGAGGGGTACTGCTGGACCTGTTGCTCACTAATGCCAAAGAACTTAACAGAGGACAAGATTGGAGGTAGCTTGGGCTGCAGTGACCATGCCCTGGTAGAATTCTCAATCTCGAGGGGTAAAAAGTAGACTCAGGACCCTAAAGCTCAGAAAGGCAAACTTTTGGCTGTTTAGGGCACTAGCATGTGGGAACCCTTGAGAAGCTGCCCTCAGAGGCAAAGGAGCAAACGAGAACTGGGAGATATTTAAAGACATTTTTCTTAGGGCACAAGAGTTCTCAGTCCTGATGTACAAGAAGTCGAGCAGGGGATGCAGGAGGTCAGCTTGGCTAAATCAAGACCTCTTAGCCAAACTAAAACACAAAACAAAATGCATAGGCAGTGAGGCAGGGATAAACATCCTGGGGACACTATAGGGATATGACCTGGGAGTGCAAGGAGGGTATCAGGAAAGCTAAGGCACAGCTGAACCTGAACTTGGCTAGGGATGTGAAAAATAACAAGAAGGGTTTCTTCAGGTACATAGGACAACAAAGGAAAATGACAGAAACTGTACCCCCCTGATGAGCAAAACAGGAGATGCAGCTAAACTGATACACTGAATGCTGAGATACTCAAGAACTTTTTTGGCCTCAATTCTCACTGGCGAGTGCTCAAGCCACACTGCCCAACTCACAGTATCCAAAGGCAGGGACTGGGAGAATTAAGTACCACCCACTGTAGGAGAAGATCAGGTTCAAGACCATCTAAATGAACCTGAAGGTGCACAAGTCCATGGGACCTGATGAGATGCATCCACAGGTCCTGAGGGAACTGGCAGATGAAGTGGCTAAGCCAGTCTCCATTGTATTTGAAAAGTCATGGCAAACTGGTGAAGTTCCCACTGGCTGGAAAAGGGGAAACATAACCCCCATTTTTAAAAAGGGAAAAAAGGAAGACCCGGAGAACTACAGGCCAGTCAATCTCACCTCTGTGCCCAGCAAGATCATGGAGCAGATTCTCCTGGAAACTATGCCAAGGAACATGGAAAACAGAGAGGTCATTGGTGACAACCGTCATGGCTTCACTAAGGGCAAATCACGCCTGAAAAGTTTGGTGGCCTTCTACAACGGGGTTACAGCGTTGGTGTATAAGAGAAGAGCAACTAACATCATCTACCTGGACTTGTGCAAAGCATTTGATACTGTCCCACGCAACACCCTTGTTTCTAAAATAGAGAGGCATGGATTTGACAGGTGGACCATTCGGTGGACAAGGAATTGGCTGGATGTTTGCAACTCAATGGCTCGATGTGCAGGTGGCGACCAGTGACAAGTGATGTCCTGTGGGGATCCATATTGGGACCAGTATTATTTAATATCTTTGTCAGGGACATGAACAGTGGGATTGAGTGCACCCTCAGAAAGTTTGCAGGTAACACCAAGCTGATTCGCATAGTTGATACTCTAGAGGGATCATGGCATCCAGAGGAACCTTGACAGGCTAGAGATTTGGGCCCATGGAAACCTCATGAAGTTCAACAAGGCCAAGTGTAAGTGTGAACCTGGGTCTGGTGTATATGGAGGGGTTAAAAGATGGAATTTTGGTCCATGGATGAACACTGGGGGAGAAGCAGATAGCCGAGAAAAATGCAGTCAGCACGGAAAATGGATGGTTTGTTGTCTGTTGCTTGGAATGCTGACCACAGCAATAAGAGACCTGAGCTATACTGGGGGAGGACGGGCAATGAGCTGTTGCACAGCACAGCTGTGAGCATGGTCGGCACATGACTGCTGGATTATGACAATATGCCGCATGTACAAAGCCAATGAACCAATAGACAGGATGGCTATGGCTCGTGCAGCACGCCTGGCCAGCGAGCGCATGCGTCATAGGCTCCCTATGTTGTAACCGAGGCGTGTTTTGGCACCCACTGGCCACGTGTGTTAAAGCCTGTTCCTCTGCAAATGTATAAATACTGGGATTTTTCCGAAGAGCATTGAGCTGGTGTACGGCAAGGCCACCGTTGCCTCCATGGGGACACCCATGTAAAGCTGGCACCTACCGACTGCTGGGCCGGGCTCGCAGCGCAAGATGGCACAAGAATGTACGGATGGTCCATCTTCCTCACGGTCCTCAGGTCGGTATGTTAATTTGCTTTACAAGATACCCTTAGCATAAGGCACATTTGTAGTTAATCAATGCTTGCTTTTTTTCCCTTATAGTCAGTGTGTGTGTGTTCGCCTTCTCGGGAATTCTCGAAACCACCCTAAAACAGTCGGGGCAATCCTAAACATGGATACAGGCTGGGCAATGAGTGGATGGAGAGCAGCCCTGTGGAGAAGGACTTAGGGGTATTGGTGTATGAAAAACTGAATATGAACTGGCAATGTGGGCTCGCAGTCCAGAAAGCCAGGTGTATCCTGGGCTGCATCAAAAGAAGTATGGCCAGCAGGTCAAGGGAGGGGATTCTCACCCTCTGCTCTGCTCTCATGGGATCCCACCCGGAGTATTGTGTTCAGCTCTGCAGCCCCCAGCATAAGAAAGACATAGACCTGCTTGAGCAGGTCCAAAGGAGGGCCACAAAGATGATCAGGGGGCTGGAGCACCTCCCCTGTGAGGACAGGCTAAGGGAGTTGGTGTTGTTTAGCCTAGAGAAGAGAAGGCTCCGGGGATACCTTCTAGCAGCCTTCTAGCACTTAAAGGGGGCCTACAGGAAAGATGGGAGGGACTCTTTACCAGGGAGTGCAGTGATAGGACGAGGGGCAATGGTTTTAAACTGAAAGAGGGTAGGTTTAGATTAGATATTAGGAAGAAATTCTTTACTGTGAGGGTGGTGAGACCCTGGAACAGGTTGCCCAGAGAGGTGGTGGACGCCCCCTCCCTGCAAGTGTTAAAGGCCAGGCTGGATGGGGCTTTGAGCAACCTGATCTAGTGGAAGGTATCCCTGCCCATTGCAGGTGGGTTGGAACTAGATCACCTTTAAGGTCCCTTCCAACCCAAACCATTCTATGATTCTGTGATCTCAAACCTGATCACTTTTGTCTAGTTTTGACAGGATCAGTTACTATCAGCACCCTGCTCTGCTAATCCAGCTCAGGAGCCATGCGCCATGTTTGCATGAGCACTGCTTGCCCATACTGTGGTCACTCTTGGCTTGCCTTCCTTAGGGAGTAGCCAGCCCTTGCTGTTCCTTGATGGTGGTTTGCCATTTACATTTCATATGCTGTTTTCGTAGACAGCAGACATGCCCTAATTAGTCTGTTTCACTAAATCAGAAGCAAAATCAAAATAGTCAATATCCCTGTAGTCTCTAGTGATATACAGTTTTTAAAAAGTTTCCTAAAATGCTTTAAGGATATAGGCAAATTTATAGTAAAGTGCTATTATAAGAATAAATTATTACTATTTAATTAATAGCCAGTTTCACATCAATATTAGTAGCTTTCTTTTAAACTACCAGGAAACTGTTAGTAAGTTTTATCCCATAAAACTAATTCTTAACAAATATAACCAAATATACTTAGCAATCACAGCACTCTGCATCTGCAAATCTGAGTGCCTTAGATCTTTTCAATAAGCTGTGTAATGTCTGTGATTCAGGAATAACACACTCACTTTGCAGATAAAATGTCCAGAGGAGGCGATATACTCCACAAACACACACCTGCTCTGGCCTTCTCTGCATTTGAGTATTCAGCTCACATCAGCTACCAACAGCCACTCAAATCTTGTTGTTAGCATGTAAACATGCCATTTGTCTACAATATTACTAAGATTTCAATTGTTCGTCAGACATTTAATTGGGTTTATCATTGCACTCCCATATTTAGATGCATCAGTGAATGAGATTAAAAACAGAAAATGTGTAAATTGTTTTTTTTACAGTGAGGTCAGCCCTTCTCAAGAGCTGCTTCATAAAGCAATCCTGAAATGCTCAAGGAAAAAAAAAAAAAAGGCAGAAATACTTCTCCAGAAATACTTTATCCCAGAAAAGAAAGAGCAGAAATTCCCATGTCATTGTTCTCCATGGGCATCCACCAATACTTCTACCATGTGAGCTTTGAACAGGTCATGGTCCAAGCAACTCTCAGGTTTGCAGATGTGGAGTTAGAACAGGCAAGACACTCAGCTCTTACTGAGTCCCGCGGGAAGATGAAATCCAAAGTGATGAAATACAATGTCAAACTCTTACACACCATCATCTACCAAAACTGCATGGTTCCTCTGCTGTGCTACAGGTTCAGGACAGACTTTCAGTGTCTCAGAGGCTGCTCCAGAAGTTAAAGTTGCAGCAAAAAGGGAACAACAACATTAAGCAGGAGTTCTTCCTTCCTGAAGCTTCCTCCTGTTGGGGATCACAGCCCCCTTTAGCAGAGACCAATGGTAGTTACTGTCGCCAATAACCTTCTCTGCCAGCTTAAGGTTCTGACAGCATTCCCGTTGAAGGGGACGGAAAATCACCAAAAAAACGCTTCCAAAAAGGCTTGCAAACAAGCCCTGTTTCTTGATAGCAAAGGCAGCATTTTGGAATTAAGTCCTAAAAAGACTCAACATATTCCAGCTGCTGCTCCTTTCTTACATATACCTGGGCAAGACCAGAATAGCTTCCTGCTGACAGGCTAGGTACCACACAGCACTGCCACAATCTGCTTGTGTTATTGCAGGACAAGAGACTCAACCACACACAGAATGGGATGTCATCAGAGCCTGACAAAATTATCTGTTCTTGCTAACTGGCCCAACACAAAAAGAGAAGTGATAGCTGTCACAGTCCTCCAACACTAGATGGGTGTGTGATGGACTGAAAAGTTCAAGGCATAGCATCAACTAATGAGAGTTACAGAGTGTTAATACACAAGGAAAATCAAGCAGAGGTGTTGCCTTTCAAAGGAGTTAGACTTCAGCATCAGACTTAAAGAGGCAAATTATATCTTTCCTCTTCTCAAGAGGGAAAATGGATAATACTAAGCATGTGATGCACCTGATAACAAATAAGCCAGAGCAAGAATCACAACACATTTAATTTCTCACTGATCATTGTGACTTGAGCACCAGCCACTGCTTTCTAGGGAAAAAAGATGGTTATCTCATTTATGCATGGGCTGCTGGAGAACCCTCAACCAGCACCAGCTCAGCTCTCCACACCAAAAACTGAAGGAGGAAGTGAGAAAGAAAGGATTAAAAGAGAAATGGAGAGAGGGACTAGGGCTGGCAGCCACCTGTAGAGTGGAAAGGATGGCCAGCATGAGACACTGCAAAGGGAGGTCTTGACAATTTTCAAGGCCTGAGAATCCCACCTATTCTTCAGCCAGTTGAGGCTTTGCTGGCTCCCATTGTTTTTATTATTTTTGCCCTCCTGAGGGCCCCTACATAGCTCATCTGTCCTTGTGATGGCCCTGAGACCACTGTCCCCAGCATCATGTACTGCAAGGTCAGATGACCGGTTGTGTCTCAACAGCCCTACAAAGCAGCACAGGCCCCAGCAAACGAGCACCTGCCATTCTCAGGCTGTAACAGGAACTATAGAGCCATGGCAAGAGACCCCACTCGTGGCTTGACAACCAAATGTCTGTGTAGACATGGCCCATGTGCCTCAACTGCTTTGAATGAGATCTTCCTCTGTAGTTAGCTCCACCGGGTTGGTGAAGCCACTGAAGAGTAACCCCAGTGCTAAAACATCCTCCTATTAGATTAAGTGTATTCTAAAAACATGAACAAATACTCAACCAAGCAATTAGAGGATTTGCTAATCAAGTACTCCCCATTACAAACTCCTTTATAAGAGTCCATGGGGGACCTGGAGTCAAAATTGCTTTTGATGTGATCTGAGGCATACTGGGAAAACACACTTTTCTTACATCTGCACCAATAAATAGCCAGTGCATTAAGATACAAAATCAATGAAAACCACAACAATTTAACATACACATCTTTCCACACCAGCTTTCAGCAAGAAGCTAAATGCTTGTGCAGACTGGCAACATTTAGCAGTTTATGTGCGTGCTTAACTAGGATGCAGAGACTGACAGTTTGGGCAGAGACATGTCACGGGCTTAAACCTAGAAACTGACTCCTTTGCCACATCAAGCAGTGTTGGGAAAAGTGTTAGCACCCTCTAAGTGTTTGTCACTCTACCAGAGGTAAGTAACTAGTCCAATTTCAGGGAGTACTTCATGCAATTGCTCTCAAATCCCCTATTGGACACAGCAAGCCCAGCTGTGACAGTAGTTGTGTAGCTGTGATAACTAAATGAGAGAATGTCCTTGTGAGCTCTGCCAGCAGAACCGATGAGACAGTAACTTTTAGTAAGCACTTCCAGTAGCAGGTCACTGAAGGCATGAAGGGACACAGCAATTTGCAGAGTACACAACTGCTTAAGCCTTCCATAAGTGTTTTGAAAGGTAACGTAACTATACTGGTGCATGGGAACTTGTATCACTTGTTTACAGATTTTATCAGCTCACTGGAATTGAACTGCTGGTGCCATACCAGTTTAAATCACTTGGAAATCAATATACAGGGCCTACAAGAGTGACACTGGTTCAATTAAATTCATAAAGACTGAGGCTGTCAGCTGAGCAGATGCAGGTTTGCATGTAGGTGAAAACTGGATACTATTACCTGAACGAATGGTATTTCTTGCAAGCCTTGATATGAAATATTAAGTATCTGAAGAGTGCATATTACCATGTGCTTTTGCCATCTGATTTAATACTCTACATCACGTAGTGGTGCAGTACACCATGTACTTACACCCGTCTTCCTCCAAGCCTCAAGAAACATGAGGAAAACAGGTATGTGGGGCTCTGGAACAATCTTCCAGGAAGACCACAGTGGCAAGAAACATGACTGGTTTTAAGATGAAGTTTGGTCATGTGTGAATGGGATCATAAGGCCCTTAGGCCACTATCTGCAATACTCCATTTCTTGTGTAATATTCTACACTCAGTTACTTTGTTACACTTGTAAAGCTGTCTCATAGCTGACATCTCAGTACCCGTTGCTTGCTCAGCTTGAGTTTAGACCACTATGTAGATGTAAACATATGGGTTCATCTTCTGAAATACAGTTACATCAAAATCTTGGTCTATTTAGTGAAAGTCACAGATTACAGCTCTTCAGGATCCTTTCTGTGTGTGCATTGATATTAGCTCTGCACCTAATGATACAGATCCCTGGGAGGATTTCCTTCTGTTGGTTACCCTTACAATCGAAGCTTCGTATGTAAGGACATAGCAGTTGTGGGTAGTCTTGCTTTTTGTTTGTGTTTTACTGGATACAGAGTTGTACAGACACATATGCACATTCAGACTTCCCAGACACCCACTATCCATTGTATATATAATAGCTTCTTGTCCTGCTCCCAAAATAGCCCCACAAAGCACAAACTTTAGACACCTGTCTTTTTGAAGAACTGATTTGCTTTGATCAGTTTGAATTCATGCAAATACAGACAACTGCTTCAGAAATGCCTTATCAGCTGCAAAAGAAATTTAAAACAAAGCAAAGCAAGGAATGAGGTGGGTAGGGCATTGCTGAGACAGTTTCACACCAAAGAAATCAACTAGCCATCTGTTTCTTCTCCGTTGCTTTCAGCACACAGTGGAATCTCATAAAGCAGCTCTTTCAAATCATGCTTATTATCACTCTAACTAGAGATCCAGGAAGTGTGTTGTCAGGATGATATTTATGCCACATGCTTGCACAGATCCAGAGAGGCATGCTGTACAATGAATGGGATGGCACCATCTTGTCTCCTGCTCTGTCTTGGCACTCACTTTGCTCTCGCAGCCTGGTTTAATACGAGACTTGATGACATTACAGCTGAATGTGGTTTATGACTGGACATAGTAATAGAACCTGTAACAAATGCACCACTGGGAAAAACATCTCTCCAGCTAACGAAAATTTCATATGTCTAGGCCTGTCCTTTCAGCAGTCTCAGCAGTTAACTTTGTCAGCCACAAGGTGGTTAGCACAATAGCACTGTCTAGATTTATGTACTGGAAATAGATATTTGTCTTTTGTCCTGCTCATGTTCGCTCGCTTCTCTCAGGCAGATGGTAGCCAACCTAAAACTTTATCCAAGCCCAAAGCTAAGAGAAAGGATTCCAGTGGTTACAGAGAACATGAGTTTGCTTTATCTTCATAGAAAGGAGAAGTCTATAGACTAAAGAGGACACACTGGACAGATGCAGTTCTGTAGTGCATCTATCAGGGTAGATCAGTCTAAAAGGAATCCTGTTTGTGATCTCCAAGACCACTCCATGGGAGGAACGAAAGGGTGGTGAGGGCAGTCAGAAGATTCACTTCAACAGTGCACACTTGACTAAGGGAACCACTGCTAGTCCACCAGAGAAAATGAATTTTTTTCCTTTTGTCCTTTTGTACACACTGCTGAGTTAAAAACAGCCCCTTGAGTTGAGTTGGTTTGTGAAGTGTAACTATCTTATTTATGCACTAGAAGTGCCTTGCTCTGAATTTATAAAGAGGTTGGCTACCTGCCAGACCACAACACGTCTCCAATCTCACCATGCTCAGCCGGACTGCTCATCAACTCAGATCAGTCCCTTTACAGTGCTACAGAGATGAGGTACTGGTTAGAAAGTTCGGTGCCTGTACTTCTCCATCCTTGTATATTGCATGCTGCTCCATTAAGCAAACTGAAACATGGTTTGGACAAATTCTAACTCTCCCCACACACTGATTGCTGTTGACCCCCCATCCAGCAAACCCCATCCCATCTCCTCTATTTTCACCACAACTGGCTTGATAAGCTGGCTTGACCTAAGCCAGTTCGAGCTCCCATTCTAAGTATGCATCTTAAAAAAAGAACTGTCAGCATTAAGACTTTCTTGGGTGAATCTTGAGAAACATGAGTACACAAGATGCAACTCCTCCCCTCATATTATGTACACTATAAGAATTAATTCCTAGGTAGCCTTCCAGTTTCTGTGGCCTGCCTCTTCCAGCCAACTTGGCCACTTCTCTGTAAAGAAGCTGTTAAGGAACATTTTGGGACCCAGCTGTGCTTTGCTGTCTCCTGTACAAAAGATCAAGTGAGATTAACTTCTTAATAAAATGCAGATATTATATAGAGACAGGGAACAAAACTGGACTTGCATGGAAATTCAGTCCCAACTCTATCAGTGGAGAAGCTAATGCCACTTAAGTCTTTTAATGACATAAGATGACACTTCCTGGCATCTTCATTTCTCTGAACTTGCTGAATTAGCGGTGTAACTCAATGAGGTTTAAGCCATTTGATGACAGCTGGGGGCATGACAGTTCAGTATCTTTCACATTAAGCTCAATATAATCTTTTATGTCCAGAGGTGAGGAAGTGAATTACCTTTACAAGCAACTTGGAGTCACTCTGTGAAGGCAGAAGAAAAAAAAGTTCTTTCTGCAGTATGTACTAGTAACAGTGATACGCCACTACACAGTGGTGGTAGAGAGGGTGAGGCTAAGTTACTGACTGTACTGTACCTTTTCATTCAGCTTTTAGGTTGCACCTGACAGCTATAATGGCTTATCAAGTCTCAGATGACAATGATTTGCTGCATATAGTTTTGACCACCTTCATCTTCTTGTGCACTGGCTTGAAATACAAGAAGCAGTAGCCTGAAGTGGTGTGATTTCCATGTGGAAAAACATACAGATGGGCTCAAGAAACAGCAACTACAGGGGAAGGTCCCTGCCAATCCAGTCTAGGGGAGAAGTCCTGCCTGGCCCCCAACCAATTCAGTTGGCCTGACCCTGAGTTAGCCTGAGCAAGACCAACTGATGGGACAGCAAAGAATTTGTCTCTAAGTAGTATCAGTACACTACTCTGCACCTTACTGTCGCTAGCTGTGACAAATCCTCAGTTGCCTTAGGGAAGAGGGAAAAAGGGAGACCAAATTATAGACAGAGGAAAAGAGAAAGCTAGATGGGGACAGCAGCTTCTTCCTGGGCTTTGCAGAAATAAGCAGGAGCCCTAAAGCATAGCATAAATGTAAAATAAATGTTGTGTTTTGTCCTGGTTTTGGCTGGGATAGAGTTAATTTTCTTCCTACTACCTGGTATAGTGCTGTGTTTGGGTTTTAGGATGAGAATAACGTTGATAACACACTGATGTTTTAGTTGTTGCTGAGCAGTGCTTACACTAAGTCAAAGACCTTTCAGCTTCTCATACTGCCCTGCCAGCGAGGAGGCTGTGGATGCGCAAGAATCCAAACTGGCCAAAGAGATATTCCATACCATATGCCACCATGCTAAACAATAAAACTGGGAGAGTTGGCCAGGGGGTGGTGACCCACTGCTTGGGGACTGGCTAGGTACATGCCAGCATGTGGTGAGCAATTTCATTGTGCATCAATTCTTTTGTATATTCTTTTATCATTATGTCAGAGACTGAAGGAGTTAATGTCTCAAACATTGTGCTGGGGCAAGGTCTGTATAAAGAGGAACTATGCATAACAATGA
>JANXJC010000007.1:26489316-26507483 GCA_027564655.1 Leptodon cayanensis | reverse complement strand
ACGTTATCCCTTAAGACATAAACCATTGACCAAGTCTGGGACTAGGAGTGGATGCAGCTGCCCCTAGGCCCTTCTCTTGAGAGGGAG
Organism: Leptodon cayanensis; assembly: GCA_027564655.1. NCBI lineage: Eukaryota > Metazoa > Chordata > Aves > Accipitriformes > Accipitridae > Leptodon > Leptodon cayanensis. The sequence goes on along the minus strand of JANXJC010000007.1, from coordinate 26,507,396 downwards.
TCTAGAAAGCAAGGGGGTCTGCTCTGAACCTTGTGACTCAATGGGAGGGCTCTCCTTATTGTCTTCCCCAAACTGATTCCCAAATAAGCAAGGCCTGTAGTATATGTTTGGTGATGTATGGTTAGCACGTTACACAGTTTACTGATGAGGTTTCATACCAGTTTTTGTTGTGAGCATACTAATTTTGGTGGTGAGCATGCCAATTCTTGTTGTGAGCGAATAAAAGGTGAGTTTTGTGAGTTAAAGGATCCCTGGTTTTGTTTCACCTTAATCCTGAACTGGGAATCGGCAAACCTGAGTTGTCGTCCTGAGAAATTAGGACATGACACATTATTATTATTATTTTCCCTCCTTTTCTGTCCTATTAAACTGCCTTTATCTCAACCCACAAGTTTTACCTTTTTTCTTCCAATTCTCTCCCCATCCCACTGAGGGGGGAGTGAGGAAATGGCTGTGTGGTGTTTAGCTGCCTGCCAGGTTAAACCACAACATGTTTACAGAGACAGCCCTCAGTGATTAAGACTCTTTCCCCTGTCAGCTCTTTCCCCTAAATATTGACCAACAGATGACACCACTGCTGTTCTGCCTTTAAACAAATGGGGAACAGACAAGCTGTTGCAAAAACTCTCCAAACACAAAGTTATATCCCTCCCTTCCCTTCTGTGAATCCAGCCCAATATGTCAATTTGCTTTTCTTAATTGCTTTTTGTTTATTTCCTCAAATGGTTCTCCCTGTGAAACCTGTTGACACTGTTTCATGTTTTTGGAGACTGCCTATTTTCTCTGTTTTAACCCATTCACACCCCACCTCTTTCTGCAGCCCGCTCCAAGGATAGCAACAAGGGCTACCATGGCTCTGAGCATCAGAAAGGGCACTGCTCTTCTGACCCCTCTGTGACATATCAGTGCCAGCCTGTGGGGATGAGATGGTATCTGCCACAGTTAGCCTTGGCACCCCTCAGCATCCCTGCCTTTCCACAAGGCTATGACTTCTGTGGCAGGGACTGTCACTGCTTCAAAGAGGACTGCAATCATCTTTGATTAGTTGAAAGGCTTTCCCCTCACTCACTGAAGGAGGTAGAGGAGATTACCCAGATCTATAGTATGAATCCTCAGTGCCAAGGAGGAAGAGAGATGTTAAGAGCAGAATATGTCAAACATACAAATGACTTCTTTGATCAAGCCAGTGCTTGATATATCACTGTGTGATATCCTGGAGGGAAGGCTGACAGCACCATTCCCTCAGGTCCAGGAGGCTGGACTGGACAAGATAAAAAATGGACTGTCAAGACCAGAGATGATTATGTTAGAGAGGATCATCTGGAAGACCAAGTGGTAGGACTTTTACACAGTCTCCACAGGGAATAATACGGACCATAACATCATCATAGACATATGTGGTGGTTCAGGCTTGATATGAGCACCTGCACCAAGCCCAAGAGAAGATGGGGTCGGCTGTCCCATCAGTTCCAAAAGCTAATCACAGCCTTTTAATGGCACAGCCTTGTAATGCCATGGAAGATGACTAGGGACATCTCCACACCTTTATTCCTCCCTGGGAGATGCAAGAGCAGCAACAGGAGAGAAACACTCAAATGGTTACTGAAACAGTGCTAAGTTTACCTAGACTGCTGCAAAGCTTTGAACCATGTCTGATCTTACCCCCTGCTGAAAAACTCTGCTCCTTGTCTGCTTAGCAGGAGCCTGGGGAGACACCTGTTGTCCCTGCCCAACCCTGCTTTGAGGGGGAAGGCAGTACCAGCACACATGCCTGCAGTGATACCACACTTAAAATAAGACAGTAACTGCATTGCAGCTATTTTCCTGGCAATACCTAGAATGTAACTAAACAAAACCCAAAGGTTTAATTTTGCATGAGTTGATTGCTGTTGATCACAAGCAGTACTTCCTGTCACTGGTGGACGCAAGGGGAATCTTCTGCTTTCAAAACATACTAACTACTTGAGTGCCCATCACATGCGTGACGTGCTCCTCTGAAGTGTGCCTGGATGCATGAGAGCAGTATAAATCCAAAAGTCTCTTCCTAGTTTTAATTCTTATGAATTAATCCACAGACAATATTGCAAGCAGTCCCTCCAGACTGAGTGATATTTACATAAGAAAGAACAAAGGCTTCTTCATTAGTTATACATGGTTTTCATATAATTGACATTTCATTTTGTTGTAAGCCCTAACAAAGCTTTAAGTTAAAATACAAAGCCATTCTCGGATGCTAGTACTAATTAGCAACACACACCTTTAATGGCCTGATCCTGGAAACTCTGAGGCCCACAGGTAACGAGATTTTAATGAGACTGTCTTCACAAATGAAATTATGAAGGGGCATCTGGTTTTGCATAATTGCACCTTAGAGAAGTTGAGAGCATCTTTTCATAAGAAAAACAGCCAGATTATTTAACAGCAGCAGTTTCTTAATCCAAAACCTTGGAGATACTTTTATATTAAAAATTAACAAAACTGAAAATCCTGTTATGAATCAATTATAAAGACCTGTAGTCCAGTAAATTTTACTTTGGAAAATGAGAAAGTTTAAAAGAGAGAAATGCTGAAGCACACAACCTTAGTCTTGCCAATTATCACAATTTTATTTCTACTCTTATAGTCTTGAGGCCAAGATGTATCTGGGGGGGATTTATCCTGTCTTCAGATGACTGTCTCAGACCAGTGAGATGAACTGCCTGCTCAAAATGTCTATCTGTCCCATTGAGTGCAGTGACAGCCTCGAGAGAAAGGACAATCCGGAGAGCAATTTGTCCTGCATTATGATCAGTGTATAAAATAGTGGGATGAATCACATTCTGGAAGAAGCCGTATCTGTCCCCCAATGTAGAAGAGAGCACAGACAGCATGCTTAAAGCAGCTACTTCACTTCTAACCTGCTGAAGCTGGAGAGATTAATCCCTCTGTAGAGTTTTGTACTGGTTTGGGCTGAGGTAGAGTTAAATTTCTTCATAGCACCTTGTATGGTGCTGTGTTTTGGATTTGTGACAGAAATAGTGTTGATAACACAGGAAGATTTCAGTTATTGCTGAACAGTGTTTATGCAGATTTAAGGCCTTTTCTGCTTCTCATAGTGCCCTGCCAGTGAGTAGGCTGAAGGTGCACAAGAAGTTGGGAGTGCACCCACCTGGGACAGCTGACCCTGACTGACAAAAAGGATACCCCATATCATATGAGATGCTCAGCAATAAAACTGCAGGGGGTGGAGGCTGGCCAAGGCTGCCATTGCTGAGGGACTGGTTGGGCATCAGTCACTTGGTGGTGAACAACTGAGGGGTTTTTGCGTCTCTTGTTTTTCTGGGTTTGGAGGGGGCTCTTATTTTTGTTTTCTTTTTTTTCTCTCTTTTTTTTTTAATTATTAAACTGTCTTTATCTCAACCCATGCATTTTCTCACTTTTGATTCTCTCCCCATCCTTCTGGAGAGGAGTGAGCAAGCAGCTGTGTTGGGCTTAGCTGCCTGCCAGGGTTAAACCATGACAAGTTTACATTAAGATACCAGTTCCCAGAGTAAAACAACTGCATGAGAATTTTGACTGTCATCAAAAAAAAAAGAGAAAGATGTTTCAAAGGAAGAGCTTGCAAACATAAAGAAAGAGGATTGAGGATTTTTCTCAAATGAGAAATCCTAAGTGGTTGGCCACACTGCAACACACTTTCATGTGCCTCTTGATGATTTCCTCCTCTTCATTATCCATGAGGGCATCTTGAAGCGATAAGGATCAAATTAATCACTTGTGGCAACATGTTGTCTGATATAAAATTTACCTTATACGTGGGTTTTTTCTCTTGCTAAAAGCAGAAGTAGCCTTTGCAGAATTCTTTTGCTGTCTTTTTTGGATAATGCATACCATATGGAACACTGATTCTAGGCTGTGGTGGGTTGACCCTGGCTGGATGCCAGGTGCCCACCAAGCTGCTCTATCACTCCCCTCCTCAGCAGGACATGGTGAGGGAGGAAATAAGACTGAATAAATTCTCATGGGTCAAGATAAAGGCAGTTTAATAAAGCAAAAGCAAGGGCCACACATGGAAGCAAAGGAAAACAAAAGGTTTTTTCTCTACTTCCCATCAACGTCCAGCCACTTCCTGGAAGTAGGGCTTCAGTACATGCATAGGTTCCTCCAGAAGACAAATGTCGTAATAACGAATGCCCCTCCCTTCCTCCTTTCTCTTAGCTTTTATTGCTGAGCAGACATCACATGGTATGGAATATCCCTTTGGTCAGTTTGGGTCAACTGTCCTGGCTATTTCCCCTCCCAAGATCTTGCCCACCCCCAGCCTACTGGTGAGGGGGGAATGTTGGAGAGACAGCCTTGATGCTGTGCCAGCACTGCTCAGCAGCAGCCAAAACACTGGTGTGTTAATCAACACCTTTCTAGCTACCAATACAGAGCACAGCACTATGAGGCCTGCTATGGGGAAAATTAACTCCATCTCAGCCAGACCCGATACATCTCTCATCTCTCCTCCTTAGTTTTCATCACAACTTCAGTCTTTAATGGCACTTTCACCTTAGGAATCACATGTCATGCAGAAAATCAAGCACAAGTAGGAATGAGCTGCTCCTGAGATTGAAATCAAGAACGGCGGTTCTTCAGTGTTACCATCCCACAAAGATTGAAACTCTAAGTGTAGAACTCAAGAACTCACCCTTCCATCCAAAATTATGAAAGACTGGTAATAAAAAAATGCAATCCTGGCTTGGTGTTTTGAAATACACAGTCTTGTGATTGGGAGAGTGTGTTTCACACTACCCTGCGGACTGCCAGAAACTTACAATGAGGTTTTTCCTAGTCCTATTGCAGGACAAGTTTTTGGAAAAAAACAGAAGGAGATGAAGCAACATAGATACTATAAAGTGCTGGTTCAGAAGGCTGAGAACACTTCCCTTGCACTATAGTGCCAAACATCCAGTTAATAAAACATTCATCCAACTCTGAGCCTGGACAAACACTGGAAATGTTGTAACTTCTCACAAAAAAAAAAAGCCTCCATTCAGCTTCACTGATCCAGTATTTCATAAAGCTAATACTATCACATTAATGGTGGTCTAAGAGGACTTGGTCCAACATGCTGTAGGTGGTAGGATGCTCATGTGCAACCTAGGACACTTCAGATGTGCTAATAGCTCTACTTGCTGTGTATTGCTCCAGCCTTGTCTAACTAGAGGAGCACTGGCTTGGGGCAGGGACTGTTTGGATAACATGACAATCCTGGCTGGACTTCTGGATACTACTAGTTTACAAACCATTACAAAAATATTTTGCAATATGAGGAACATCAAATTCAACAAGGGAAATTAAACTCAAAAGCCAGCTTCAATATGCATCTAAACCATTAAAAAAAAAATCACTGGCAAGCATAACTCTGCTTGGCTTACTCTAGCCCACCACTGCTCCAGCTTCGGTTCCCACTGAAGGGTGCCCTCCTGCTTTTTCACCTTGATCTGTCACACTTTGATATGTTGCATCCATCAGCCCTCATTAGCACATGCCCTAGGTTTCTAGTTTCCTGCAGGAATGTTGTTTTGCCAGGTCTTACCTTCATATATTTCAGAATTCATTCCTTAAAATAACATAAAACTTAGTCCCATGGAAATGCTGCTTTCCCACTCAGTTTATGGTATTTGCTAGTTCAAGCTTTGTGAGGTATCCACCACAGTACGACATGCCCCATAGAGCACAGTGTGTGTAATTGTTTGCCAGTGATGAAGGCAGAAGGAAATGCATCCACTTAGTGAATGGTTCTTCTGGATCATAAGAGATTCTGCTTTGGTCAAATCTTTTCCCACCCCTCTTCTCCTCTGGGCTCTCTGGGACCTTGGGAAGGACTTTGTTAGTCCACTGCCAATGACATCTTGAGTTATGAGATTGCACATTGGACTGGAGGACAAGGAACTATCAGATAATCCCAAGCCCCTGCACAGATGTCATCCTTGTGTTTTTGACAAGAAAAGCTCCTGCGGAATGATACCAAAACTCTTTAAAGAAGCATTGCACCCAGGATGAAGTGAAAGACACGTTGTGGGAGATGTTGTACACGGTTCCTAACCACTGTGGTACATCATCCTCTCAGAGGTGACAGAAGTCTGTAGGACCCTGATCCGTGCATGGCTTTGGATAAAGGAGAACAGCTAAAAGTTATGACTCCATTCTTATGGGAATAGCCAGGTGGAAGCTAAGCTGTGCTTGCAGGCTCCCTTTTCATGCAATGGCACAGGAGCCTTGTCTACATTGGTTTCTTCCCACCAAGGCCTTCTCACCAGGGGAGAGTGGAGCACAGAGGTAAACAGCTACCAGGCAACCTGGGCAATATTTAAAACCTCTTTGTTAGCAGTCCAGCCTGGAAGGAGAGGGAGAGCAATGGGAGATCATGCCTGAGAAAACAAGTCTCTATGTATGAGTGTGGAAGCCCTCTACAAGCTAAGCATCTACCCTATGCCAGCTTCCACAGACTAAGAGGGCATGAGAGAGTGCTCCCCAAGGCAGGAACTGCTTTTTTCACTGATTCTTCATCTGTGCCAATCAGGGAAAGAGCAGTTACACCTCACATTCAACCCAATATCACAATCTTGGACAGTTCTCTAGCCATGAAGGGTGCAGTGGTGGGGTGGCAGATGGCTTTGCACTGGTAGGATGTCCCTTTGCATTACTAGAGCAGTGTGCAGGAGGACGTGGCCATCAAACATCTGTCCATCTCTGTCCAAGCATCTGTCCAAGCCACCATCTGTCCAAGCAAAGAAGTGCCATGCTCATGTTTACAGCACCAATCAGTAGCTGGGGGGAGAGGGAAGAGGGCAGGAAGAACAGGCACAAACTCTTCCTCCAGAAGTGGTGGGAGAACAATGATTGTGTCAGGCAGGTTACAGAAGTGACAGTCTGAGCTGGACTCCCCTTTTCCCCAAAGCTCCATCCAAAAAAAATCCCTTCTGTTTAGTACTGTTCCTCTGAAACAGGCCAATCACAACAGACTGAACCCAGAGGAGGCAGGACTGGATAATGAAGCTACTCTAGAAACCATAAGACACTTATCCATCCCAAGATTGCTTGGACTAGTGGGCAGGGAGTCAAATTAGTCACCTGATCATTTTTGGCTGCCCCTTGTCACCTCTGTGGCTTGTCAAAGGCACTTTACAGGGTACTAAGCCCCAGCACCATATCATGTAAGCAAGCTGTGTCTAGGCAGACAAGCCAGCAGTAGCTTCTGCTAACACACAGTACCAGCTGCCAGTCTTGCACCTAGCTGACATCTCAGATAAAACCTGGATTACTCCTCAGTGAGGACTAAGCTTCCACCATCATTGGCCTCCTCAAGTACAGGATCTCCTTTGAATTTGAACATGAATTGGGGACCACTGGAGCCAGATATCAACTGTCAGGCTTATCAGTGTGGTTTAAAATCACACTTAACAGAACAGAATGACTCCAGCTGACAGTCCAAGTACTCCCATGACTACCAGCCTTGACTGGTAGCCTTCCATCCAGATGGTTTTTCTGAGGAACTCACCAGGAGGAGTTGATGTTGGCACTGGTAAAACATTCAGAGTTGGTGGGCTTCCCACCCTACCTTGGAAGGTGTGACACACTCATTCACCAGGATCACTGCGCCCTGCAGTGCTGTTATGAAAGGTCACACCACAGTCTCCTGACACAGGCCTTTCTGTGAGCCATGGAATGAGAGAGAACTGGACTTCTGCCTTCTCCTGGCCAGCAGAGACTGTGCTGTCAGAAGTAGCAGAGCCACAATCTGACAAATTTCAGTTTGCTTTTCCACTGTGCCTGTCTGTCCATCTGTCCTTTCATCCATCAGACTCTCAGTCCTTTACATCCTTGACTTTTCAGCATTGTCAGAGGCACATCAGTTACAAAGACTCTACAGGTGGTGTGAAAATCAGCAGGTGGGTGACAGAGAGAGGTTAAAATCAACAGAGGGAAAAGCAGACAGGATTCAACCTCTTCTCTGCTCAGAGCAGCAGCAGACAGATGGCTGGTCAGCAGGTAGCTGCCACTCAGTCTATCAGTGCACTCAGTTCCCTGCCATTCACACATCATGCTGCTGGTTCCCAACCTGAAAAGTAGGGTACGGAATGCCATGTGAGAGGTGAGAGAGGCAAGCGAATAAGTGACAGAGGAAAAGGCTGGGCTGTCCTCTGGGGAGAAGAAATTCAAATTGTATATAAGGAGAAAGCTTAACACACTAAGAGTGGTGCAGTCCTGGGTCAAGGGCCCAGAGACGTGGTGGTATCTCCACTCTTGGAGTTTTTCAACACCTAACTGGAAAGGACTCCAGTGATCTTTGAAGGTGGTTTCAGGATTTGAGCAGTGGGCTTGGACTAGAAAACTCCAGAGGTCCGTTCCCACCTCTATTACTATGAAATTTGTAAGAACTGTGTGTGCTTCTTTTTTCCTTCTTATCCTGGTTTCTAGAGCAGATTCTGTGTTGAAGCAGTCTGCCTGGCACTCCAGCTTTCATGCCTACTTTTAAAGCAAATTTAGCAGAAGAGTTGAAGTTCCAGGAAATGGAGCTCCTTTAAAATCTTGTCAATAGACAGCTGAATAAAGAGAGAAAAAATTGAATGAGTGCTCTAACACTAAGGAAAGGCAACCACATGAGTCCAACATTAATGTTAGACACAAAAGAAGGCACAGAAGAGAAATGTTACAAATATCCCAACTTAAGGAAGAACCTTACCTAGAGCTTGCACTTCCTCAGACATGGACCAATGCATCCAGCAGACACACAGCCATGTGAGATCATGCTCCATAAACCCCATCACACACACTACCTTCAGTCCGGTGGACACAGCTCCTGCAATTCAGCTCTGCACAGCACAGTCCCGAGGGTTTAGATCCTTTCAGCTGCCAAGTCAAGACACCATGGTGTGAGCTGCTGCTTTGCCTTAGCAGAAGTACTAATTCTAACTACCATTACTCATTTGTACCCTGTGCTCAGTGGCGCCAACTGGTGACCTTTCAACAATAAAGTGTTGATGGAGAAGAAAGTAAGTAAAGGCAGAGATTTCAGTTCCTAACCCCCACAACTTTATACAGTGGGAAAATGTTGCTTTGATTACCAGCTCAACAGTGTCCTTTTAAATTAAAAAGACACAGTACAAATAATGCTAATCAAATAATTCTGAGTGGCTAGCTTCACTTTTTCCTGTATATACACTTTTGCTTGCAGAACTTCAAGCTGGGCTTTTATTACCCAGAGATTGCAAACTGTGCTTGTCGCATGAACACTAACTCTGTGTTTTAAATGTCAGCGAGTGTCTGACCGCCTTTTTTATTTATACACAAAGGAATTTTAGCAATCAACGGGGAAAGGGGCGTAGATCAAAATATTACCAAAGTCTGAGAGTACAGACATATGTTTCTCAGGGAGATGGGAAAGAAAAAGGGGAAAAGGGAAAAGAAGAAAGGGAAGGAGGAATCCTAGCTCTGTCTCTGAAGATCACATTATTGTTTGAAACTCATTGCAAAAAGATACAAGTTTGAGCTGAAGCATATGTAGCAATGCTCGAACAGGATGTAGCCTACAAGATACCTCACTCCATTCTCCATTCCAGATCTTTCTCCTCTTTGAAACTCTGGCCAGAGCTACACAGAGTCCAGTCAGCCCCAGAACTAGCTGAGCACAGGTCCTCTGGGAATATCATGTCAGAAATCAAAAACCTAACACCTGATGACATGCTAGTGCAGCTGTAAAATGTGATAAGGCTCAGAGCAGGAATATCTCTTGATCTCTTTTCATTGCCTAGTCAAGCATGCTAGTGCCAGCAGAATACCCACTCCCCTGCACCCAGGACAGAGCAAAAGCAGGTAGAGTCAGCTGCCAGGCAGCACAATTGCATTTTTGAAGCAAATGTGCTGACTCTGGGCTTTTTCTTTCAATTCATCTTCTGAGAAGGTAATGTAGCCTCCTTCATCTTCCCACAGCAGTAAACCTAAAACCAGGGCACATTTGGTAGAGAACACCCAGCTATGGTAGGAGGCCAAATAGCCAGGTTAGCTTCTATGACTATAATCATGTCCCCTCTTTATGGTTGTGAATATGTACCTTGAGTGCAAACCAGAGATTCAGTGAAGGAAAAGGCCTTTCTCTGAGCACTTAAGTGGGCCAAGTCCTGTGTATCTATCTAGTGAATATTCCACTGAGGTTTGCTTATGCTAAGGTCTTGGCAGTCCCTAGTGATGGCCTAGCCTTGGGCCCTAGCTAGGAGGCAGAATGTGGTAGGTCTCCCTTTGCTCTCCCAAGCACAGACTGGGAGCAGTGGATGCTAAGTTGTGGGCTGAAAAGCTTCCCTGAAGTTTCTTTTTCTATGCAGTTTGTAAGACCTGGATTCCTAGTCTTCATTCGAGAGCCAGTGTCACCAGTCATTATGAGCTGCCATGAATGGGCACTGCCATCAGCTGTGGAAGCTGGCAATGCCATCAGTTCTCAAGAGTAGAAAACCCCCACCATGACTGCAGTGCTGGCAGTGAAGCAATGCTCCAGTTGACTTTTTAATGGTGTCCATCTGCAGTGCTGCATAGTGACCTTATATGTCCCAGATCCAGACTGATGGCTCTATGTGACTTGTTTGCTCTACCATTTGGGACTGCTGAGCACGAGCCTGCAAAAGCTGGCAAGCACACTGCCAGCAAGAACCATATGTTGCAAATACACTTTTCTGCACCACCTAACACCTGCTTTCCTATTGGTGCAGTGAACCAGGGTGCATTCAAGGCTTTGAGAAACCTGTGTGCAGTAAAGGCATATGGGAGAGCAAGATTATAGTCATTCTTCCTGGCATCTACACAGATCATTTCCCATTGCTGCAATAATAATACTAATTATAATGGATTGCCAGTATATGATTTTAGTTTCAAATTACAATCATTTCACCGAAGTTGAATCATATTCTTGCATTTGCTTTTGTTTGCTCAGCCACAAGCCAGGGCAGGATCCACAAATTAATGTCAAATCTATAGCCAGAGCCTGCATTATCCAGCCACAGTCATTTTCAAAGACACCCTTCTAACTTTTATGATTGCAGAGGAGATCCTAGGAAGACAGATGTGCAACTTAATGTCTCAGTTTCAGGAATCAGAGGAGTCCACAAGAAATTCAGCTTTTGGTTTTCATTAAAAAGGGAGTCTTCAGGCTTCAGACCATAGAGTAAATCTTGAAAATGTGACCCAAGTGTTCCTTAAAGCCTGAAGAAACAAAAAGACAAGGGAAGAGCACTCCAAATATATTTCTTTCTCATAGCTTGTGATTTTTGAGGCAACACCTTTCTTTATAAAGCCTGACCTTCTGCTTTTCAAAGGGCTGGTGACAGAAATACTGTGGAAGAGACTCCATGAAATTGCTGGTTTGAACCAAAGTGATGGGTGATTATCAGCATTAGGTGTGCTGAGTCATACAGTAGTAACTAGCAAAGCACTCTGGTCCTGGGGCCTCAAAAATACTTTGATATCTCACCCTTCCTTGGCTTCAGAGGTAGCTGACCATCTGGTGCTCACGGTAAGATGGGGCCTTACACACTGCAAGTGCAATACCAAAGCAGGGACAAAACAAGGGGCCTCTTAAGTGTTACAACCTCCAGCCACCTACCTCTGCCTTCTTTCACAAGTTCTCCTGAATACATTTTGAAGAAATGTTTCTGCTTTGGATCTGAATGTGGCTTTTGTTTCTGGTGGGCAGTTTGCTGGATTGCTGCTTTTATTGGTGTCGTGGATAGGAATAGCTGGGTGAGCTCAGCGTACTGCAACAACAGCAGTGCCAAACTTCCCACAGGCCCAGCCTTTGGTTGCCTGATGTCCACATATATAGAGTGAGCAGAAAGAGCTAAAAGAGAGGTAGCCATGACCTGCACACTAGTGGTCTTCTGCCAAGGCACCAGTGGGAATAAGGCCCTGAGTTACAGTACAGGTTTACCATTGATCAAAGTCTCTGACACCAACATCTGTGTGGTTCTTGGATAGGGAGACAGAAAATTATATATCAGTGCTTCCTGGCACAACAATCTCATATTCTTTTTTATCCAATGCACTGGAAATCTGCTTTACATGGTTTTGAGGCATTGGGTAATCAAAACCTTATGTACTAATACAATACAATCACTGAATTACAGATTTAAAGGTGACATAAAACATAACACCCCTTCAGTCAGCAGTCTTGTCTCTCCCTACCCAGAAGAAGGCTTGCACTATTCTTTCCTTCTCACCCTACAGATCCAGTTCTGTAGATCCAAGAGCTGGATGCTTTCAGCTACCTGCAGACTACCCAACCAATGATGGGTCTTGCCTGGGAACTGGAGTGGCCAAGCATGGCCTACATGGCATGAGAAGGGAGGAAAGGGAGACTCAGATGCTTCCACATGGATAATACAGGAGAAGAGATGACTAGAAGACATCAAAATGTCACAGAGGTGACACCCAGCTGAAGGGAAATGAAGAGGTGGCTGACAGGTTACGTGTGGTCCCCAGGCTGCACTGAGGACTCAGACTGGGCCCTGTCTCCAGCCCTAATTCCCATGACTTCCCACTTCCATGACTGAAGGATTTGGGATACAATCATTTGCAAAAGACAACAACTTCTTTGCCTTGCCAGATACAAGATATTCAGCTAGCCTGACAACAGGTTCACAGCTAATTGGGCACCCTGGTGCCCAACAAAGATTGGGAACAGCTGGGTGGATTTGAGAAGATCCTCTTCATCGTATGGAGTCCAAAGTCACTAGGCAGGCTGGTTCCCGCAGCTCTGACAAGCTCTTTCCAGTGATGCTTCTGGGCTGTGTGGGGTCCTCCTAGACTCAGGCAGGAGCTGGCCTGCAGGAAAATGCTGATCAAGGAGCTGTGAGTTGGGATTTGGCAGACTAGGAGTTAGCTCTTTTCTGGAACTGACCTGCTCTGTCATTTGCATGTCCACTCACCTCTTCAGCTTTGTCTGCCCCATCTATTTTGACTGGAAAATACAAGAGAGTTACCTTTCCTTGTGACTAGCAATGCAGCTGTGTTGTAAAAGCTTCCTGGGGAGCTATGGCTACTGGTGAATTAAAAGCAGTGTATTTTAAATAATTATAACTCCACTTCCACCTTGCACTTTGCAGCAGGAATGGTCTCCGAAAATCTTTGTGCTGCATGTAACATGGTGGGATCTCCCTTGAGAAGAAGCAGAAAGAGTATAGACTGCAAACCTTGCCAGGAGGGAAAAAGAGCCTTGAGTGTCTCTGTCATCACCCTGCAGATTTAGGCAGATGACCTCAATTCAGCTTTGAGCAGCCACTGTCTGAGCTTCCCATGTAGACTCTGGGATGTGTGTGAGTGCCCTGAGGACTCTACCACATTCCTTTCAGAGAAGCCTTCTCTTAAAGCCCTGAACACCTGACTGAACAACCTAGTAGCACAACCTTCCCAACTTCGCAATATCCTGGTTAACTATTAAATTAAATTGAAACCTTTTCCCTATACTGCCCATTTGGTTGTATCATAAAGCTTCCTGGTGAACTGCGGTTAGATGGTAAAATAATAATGATGCGAAGTGTTAGAATAAAGCTCATTCTTTAAATAATTTTAAGTTTACTTAATTACATTAACATTTTTCACTGAGTATTAAATTAGTTGGAGGTGTCAGGGGGAAATACCCAACACAGAAAAATAAAAAGCAAGGAGTGGCCTACAAAAGCATCCCTTTTGTCTTTCATTGAGAGGTGTAATTAAATTAAGTAGGATTGATTGAGTGTCAGACATCTGCAGGAGTAATTCCCTAATTTCATTAAAGCTATTGTGCCTGCAGAAGCCTTGGTGGTAATTTCTCTCAGAATTGGTCTAACTAGAGTCTGATGATGAGCTAGTGACGTGATATGAAAGCATTACATCGGGCAGTTGTTCCCCTAGCTGTTGTGCTCCCTGTGCCTGTGGAATAGCTAGGGTAGAGCTAGGTGTAAGGCAAAACAGGGGTGATAGAAGGACCAAGGAACAGCAGTGGGTCAGTCACAACTGCTGTCAGTTAATGCAACACACCAGGCACTGGCTGGACCATGTGACTCAGAAACCAGAAGAAATTTCTCAAGAAAACGGGGTAAAACAGATCTGCAGATGCATGATTATGTTCTGAAAAGATGCTGATAACAGCCTCCTAGCCTGAAAATAACCATTCTTTATAGGTTAAGGAAATATAAGAAAGTGAAAATAAGGTAGATGCGATGTTGAGTATTTCTTTCCTTTGCCCGCTCACCAAAGAGAGATCAGATCCTTTCACTAATCCAGAGTCACTACAAAACATTGTCCTGGTTTAATCTCCCTATGGCAACTGCCAGGCTCCTTTTGCATGGAGCTGTAAGAGCAGCTGGGCTGGGTTCTATCAAAGGACCATCTAGCCCATGGCCTGTCTCTGACAGAGACCAGAGACCAGAGACCAGTGTAGTCCTGTGGAAGCAGTACAGCTAATGCTGTGCTATTTTAAATAGTTATGACAGCCTGTAATAAGATACCAGAACAGAACTTAGATATTACAATAGAGCAATACTGTCCTTCCAGCACCTTCCCACCTGCATTTCAGAGACTTCCTCAGCTGCAGTTGGTACCTGAGTCTTCATGGTTAAACAACCACAATGGACTTTTCTTCTTCATTAATTTGAGCCCTTCATGCATCCACTTAGCTCTTTAGGGCCTCAGCCTCCTGTGGCAAGGAGCTCCATAGTTAACCATGTGCCAAGCATAAAGAAATATTTCTTTTTCTTTGGTTTAAATTGCTCCCTGAGGGCTTTTTTCTTCTTTTGGGTCTAACAGGGAGCACCTATTGCCTAACCACCCTCTTCAGAGATTATACCATTGTAGAGCTCACTTACTGGCCTTTCTTTCCAAAGTAAAGTCCTGGGCTATTCAGTCCCTCCTTGCATGTAAATCATTCCATTTTGCAGATCATTCTTTTTGTCCTGTCTGCCTCTTTTTAAATTAACTGTATCTTCTTTTGAGAAAGGGGAAGTGGAGCTGCCTAAGGTATCAGATCTTTGAACCTCTTCCTATAATATGCTTACAATAAATGAATAGCCTGTATGGTGTGCTCTTCACATCTCCTTGTCCATTGGTGAACATGAGGCTGACATCTTTGGAAGTCTATCAACACGAGACCCCATCTCCTCTTCCTGAGAATATCCCTGCACATACGTAGCTGGGATTGCTTTTTTCACCTATGCTTTACATTGCCTTCAACAACACTGAGTTGTATCTCTCATGTTCTCACCCATACTATTCTCCAGTAACCTTCTGCAGTTCCCTGACATTATTTTCAAAATTTATCACCTTAAACACCTTCTGGAATGGACATTGTCACTTCACTAAACTGCTGTGCTTTGATGGAGCCATCAGGGACCCAGAAGCAGCTTCTGGGAGTCAAGCTGTCCTTCACTAATACCAGGATAAGGCTGCTAAAGACATCCTTGACCCCACCGTATCTGTGCCATGCAAAAGTTTGGATTTGAATGCTTGGATTCCAGTCTATCTCTCTAATGATTATGTATATGCTGCTGGGACAGATAGGGACACAAAATCCTGTTTTCATCCAGTTCAGCCAGTATCAGAAATGAGTTGCATCCTTCCCTGAGCAGGAAAACTTGTCATGCTTGCAGTGGGTTCTGGCACAGGTTATCCTTAATCAAATCTGACAGAATGAAGCAGCTTTTCTCTAGGTGGATACCCTGTGAAGCTCTCTCTCCTCTAGCAGTTTGCCTATTTTCATAATCCAAGAGGTTCTGAATATCTTTGATGTTCCCCAACCCTATTTCAGATGGGATGGTATTTTGCCTCTGAATTCAGCATGGGACTCCCACAGTCCCAGACCAGATGAGCTACCGTTCCCCCTTTAAATGTCATAGTGTAAGAACATTTCTTATCTTTCAGAGGAAGATGAATTGGTTTCCTCATCATTGGGGGGTGGGGTGGAGACAGGGAGGAGAAGATAACTTCTGGCTACATACTTCAGGAGATCAGTCTGATGTAGATGCAACTTGCAGACCAAGGTAAACATCAAGGTGTCAGGCCTGGACTTCTGGATGTACTGTGTAAAGCCATCGGTGTCCTTTGTAACAATTACAAGAACAGTTTTGCAAGAGTCAGGGTTACTATTAGAAAGCACGTCTGACCACCACAGGGAGTGAGAACTGTGACTGAGCAGCAGATCCCATACCAAGGTGCTGCAAGAAGTGCAATAGGTGCCCAATTTGGGTACATGATGACAAAGACATGAGAAACTGGATGGAGTGTAAAGGAAAAGGCAGGACACAGGCAGGGCACTATTGGAAGCATTCCCATAATGTGCCCAACAGTGTAAGTGATAGTGTGCTCAACAGTATAAGTGAAAGAATAGAGCAGACAAAAAAGAACACAAACACAAAATAACACAGGTTGTCAGACAGTCTCTAGAAACATCCTATCTTCCTGGAAATTACAGCAAAACAGAATAATAGATGAGCCATTGTGCTGTCTATGAAATTATAATGACACTTTGGAGAGGAGCATTCTGGTAAGATGAGTGTAGATGAGGAGGAAACTGTGGGATCTCATAGATAAGGGGGAAACTTGGCAAACTGAGATGTTGGATGTGTCAGTGTTTGAGAAACACTGGGAAATATTTTCAGAGGAGAGAAAAAAAGGCAGAGAAAAGGATTTGAGAATACAAGATATAGACAGCAAAAGGTGCTAACCCATAAAGTCACTACTGAAGGAGTTTTGAGAAGGAGCATCTTCAAGGCAGAAAAGTTGTTGTTTGGCTCTGAGCTTTAAACAACCCCCTTTCCAAACAAATCCTGCATTTCAGCAAAGCAGGAAAGTAAAAATAAACCTATTGGAACAATCAGCTAGAGAAAGAGTTACTGCTCCATTCAGTCAGCTCCAAGGCAGTTGAAGATGAAAAGCAGAGAAGAAAATAATTTTTTTTTTCATTAGACAAGAGAAATCATTATCACCATATGTGACAGGAAGGTTTCACTAACCAGTAAGCGTGTTGCAGGAAATGATAAAGCAACAGACATCACAGGGCCCTGTTCAAGCCATTCACACTGTTTTTCTTTTGAATGATGAATACCTAAAGATAATCCAATTATCCTATTATCCTATTATAATCCAATTGTCCTATAATTTCTTTCAGGGAAGCATTATTTCTCTAAGGGAGTCTGAGCACAATTACTTTGTCTCCAGCAGTATCTAACATCTTAAGATTCACATCTCAGGGAATTTGTGAGGCTACAGAATACATTTTCAGGACCGGTATATGAGGGGATTAATATTCAAATACCTAATAATGTTGAAAGTCACCAGCTAGACTCATCAGTTCAGTAAACAGGTGGTGAATGTGTCAGGAGTAAACACATGACACTGCCTTTGTCTCCAGTCTATAGAATGATAGAATGGTTTGGGTTGGAAGGGACCTTAAAGATCATCTAGTTCCGATCCCCCTGCCATGGGCAGGGACACCTTCCACTAGACCAGGCTGCTCAAAGCCCCATCCAACCTGGCCTTGAACACTTCCAGGGATGGGGCATCCACAACTTCTCTGGGCAACCTGTTCCAGTGCCTCACCACCATCACAGTAAAGAATTTCTTCCTAATATCTAATCTAAATCTACCCTCTTTCAGTTTAAAACCATTGCCCCTCATCATATCACTACAGTGGGTGTTTCTTCAGTCTCCTAGTCCCTGCCTTTGCATTCTCTGACTTGGGCGGTGTGGATGGAGTACTTGCTGGTGAAGACTGAGGCAAAAGAGTCATTGAGTACCTCAGCTTTCTCCATATCTCGGGTAACCAGGTCTCCCGTTTTCTTCTGGAGAGGGCCCACATTTTCCCTAGTCTTCCTTTTATCACGGACATACCTTGTTGCCCTTGATGTCCCTGGCCAGATTTAATTCTATCAGGGCTTTAGCTTTCCTAACCTGATCCTTGGCTGCTCTGACAACTTCTCTGTATTCCTCCCAGGCTACCTGTCCTTGCCTCCACCTTCTGTAGGCTTCCTTTTGGTGTTTGAGTTTGTCCAGGAGCTCCTTGTTCATCCATGCAGGCCTCCTGGTGTTTTTGC
>JANXJC010000007.1:26440832-26451189 GCA_027564655.1 Leptodon cayanensis | reverse complement strand
CCCTTTGTCTCTGAGATGGCCTGTCTAAGCAGGACATTCCTCCGTCCATAAGGACAATTACTAGGCCACTGAGGCATTCAGGAGAGGAAACAGGCTGAAGCCAACAAGCATGTAAGAATGTGGAGGCTACCATTCTCACGGAAACAGTTGTCTTTGAGACAAGATTTGATCATGCAAAAGGTCGTGTGATAGATGAAACCTGCAGCATGTGAACAGTGCATGAACAATACATATGTGCATATCTCATCGAACTACGCCCTAGAAAAGACCGTGGAGACAAGCCGTGGTGTGCACCCACCACCAAAGACTTGAAGACTGAGGACCAACGGGACGCCGTTGTATCCATGGTGGTGACTAGCCTTGCAATTCTATCCCGATTACTTGCTTGATTTCTGCCTTTTCTTCCATTCTATCCTATCACTACTATTTTCTACTTTTGATACTTCTGATAATAAAAACCCTTTTGGGTATATGGCATTTGACCTCGTTTGTGTGTTAATCTCACTCTTGGGATCATATTAAAACCTTCCCCAACACTGGATCGGGACAGTGCTATGTTTTGGATTCAGTAGGAGAAGGATGTTGATAACACACTGATGTTTTCTGTTGTTGCGAAGTAGTGTTTATACTAAGTCAAGGATTTTTCAGCTTCTCATGCCCAGCCAGCAAGAAGGCTGGAGGGGCACAAGAAGTTGGGAGGGCCACAGCCAGGACACCTGACCCAAACTATCCAAAGGGGTATTCCATACCATGGGATGTCATGCCTAGTATATAAACTGGGGGCAGTTGGGCTGGGAGGGATCGCTGCTCAGGAACTCTCTGGGCGTTGGTCGACGGGTGGTGAGCAATGCCACTGTGCATCACTTGCTTTGTATATTCCAATCCTATTAGTATTATTATTGTAATTTTATCATTGTTATTATTTTCATTATTAGATTCTTCCTTTCTGTTCTATTAAAATGTTCACATCTCAACCCACAAATTACTCTTTTTATCCAATTCTCTCTCCCATCCCACTGGCAGCGGGGGAGTGAGTGAGTGGCCGCATGGTGCTTAGTTGCTGGCTGGGATTAAACCATAACAGAGAACTAGCTGGACATTTTCAATTTTGGAAATAGGCAGAAAATAAGAGTAACAAAATGTTTAGGCGCTGAGGCAAGCACAGGTCCCCAGTGCTCTTGGGCCCAACAACACCCTGGCTTCTTGTTTGCGTCGCATCTAAAAATGTAGTCATTCTCTGTTATTCACTGTAGAGCCTGTTTCCAAATTTAAAAAGGCCAGCTAATTCCCCCATGAGGAAGGTGCCAGGACTGAAAGCTGTTCCTGGAGACAACCTTCCCTTTGCAGCCCATCCACAGGCCCAATAGCACTGGGGATCAGTTGAATTTGCTAATTTTTTAATTTCTCCAGAGATATTTAAGACTGCTTTCTCCAATTCACTTACTCCTAGAGCCGGAGTCAACCATCTAACAAATGAACGGAATCCTGTTGGTCTTTCAATCAAGGGATTTAAGCTTCTTCGAATTCGAGTTAAAACATGTGCCATGTTGCACTTGAGACAGTTTTTGGGTAAATTTCAAAATCTGTAGACATTACTCCTAGGGTACAAATACCTCCCCAGCCTAGAAGCAAAGCTTTATAAGCTTTGCTCCCACATAACCAAAAAATACCTAAGTCCTCAGGTGCTTGCCAACTTAAACGCAATCCTGAGTTGATAGAAGTCGTGTTTTGGCACTGAGTCCAATTTCCTACAAATGAATGATTTTTGCATAAATGTTGATTATCAACACTTGTGGGATAACATCTTTGTACACAGTGGACTTGTGAATAGTCTCCTGAATTTGATAGTCTAATTTCCCAAATTTGCTCTTCATAAAATTCGGAAAAAGTAGTATTAAACCAGTATTTTTTCCAATTTGCACTTTTAGGAATCAGTATTCCTACTAATTGAAATCCTTGATTCACTGTCTTTGGTAGAACAACACAAATCCAACATTCACTTAGATTTAGATCACCAGTAAAATATCTCATCAATGACACATGCATATTGTTGGTCCAGGCATTTTCTACTTGGTGAACATCCCTAGGTTTCCGTACCAATTGTTTTAACACATTCAGAGGTGGCATATTATGATATGCATGAGAATAATCCGTGTGACGGTGCCAAAAATTCCACTCAAGATTAGGTCCCCATTTAATTATTACAATCCTAAATTTGAAAGTAAAACGATTGTTTGATAGAATCTATGACAGCACCAGTCTCCGTTACCATAAATTCCCCACATTTGATGGTCAAAGCATCATGTCCCAACTCCCCGTGTTGGTTCTTGAAGGTGAATACAGGATAAGTTCTTGGAATGCCATATCCCCACCACCATTTAGAAAAGCCATGACCGTTGGACCAAGTATCCCACGAATTGTCAAGTCTACTTCTAACATTAGCATAGAATTTGAGAAAATTAAAAAGCAGGTAAAGAGGGTCTCTCTGTCTGGTCTTCTGATAACTAGCCGAAAAACGATCTGTCCAGGCTTTTTCTGTAGGCCTGTAATTTGACCCGAAAGTTGAAAAGAACGATCAGTATATATAATAACAGTTCTATTGGTACAGGCATCTCGATATCGCAATGCAAATTTTGTCCACAAGGTGTCACTCCAGGGTAAAATACAAACAAGTACAAAAAATAATACAATTGTCCATTGTGCTTCAGATTCTTTGCGGGCATGCGAATGATGGATCCAATTTTCTTTCCCAGATACCTTAATGGCATAAAAAGAAGTTAGTAAAACAATATAAGGTCCTTCCCATTTTGGTTCAAATCTGTTCTTTCTTTTGAAATTCTTTATATAAACTTTGTCCCCTGGCTGTATATCGTGAACTTGGATTTCAGGGCTTATTCCCTGATACCAATAGGCATGGTTACGCATTTGGAAAAAAAGAGTTTTGTAGATACAAAGGGTATTGTGTTACCTGTTCATCCAAGAGGTTAGTCTTTGCTGGCACATACGTACCTGGAACAGCAAGTATTCTCCCAAAAAGGATCTCAGACAGAGAAACTCCAATTGGTTGCCTCTGAGTATTCCTAATATCCCACAAAACTAAATTTAAGGCCTCAGGCCATTTCAAACCAGTCTGTTTACAAACTTTTACTAATTTCTCTTTTAATGTGCTATTCATTCATGCTACCTGACCGGATGATTCGGGGTGATGTGGAGTATGAAATTTATTAAAAATCTCCAAAGAATTATAAATCTGATCAGGATAGCAGCTGTGAAATGACTCCCTCGATTTGAGTCAATTACTTCAGGAACCCCATATCTTGGAATGATTTCTTTCAATAAGGCTTTTACTACTGCCTTAGAATCATTTTTCCTAGTTGAGAAAGCTTCCGCCCATCTTGATAGCTGATCAACAATCACTAACATGTAAGAGTACCCCATTGTTTTTGGCATGGCTGCATAATCAGTTTGGAGTTTTTGAAAAGGAAAGGTGGCTGGAGGTCTTCTCCCACTGGGAGGTTTAATTAATACTTAGGCATATTGTCTGCAAAGCTTACATCCTTCACAAATACGTCTTGCTGCTGCACAAATTCCTGGGGCTGCCCAGAGTCTCTGGATTCAGCGCGCTAGGCTCTCCGGTTCCCCATGGGTTCTCTCATGGTGCCGCTGCGTTATCGGCAATAAATACCTTTTTGGAAGGAGAGGTTTGTTATTCAGAATCCACTGCCCTTTTCGCTGCTGGGTTCCCAACTGAGTCCATTGTTGTTGTTTTTCTTCAGGGAGGTCTTCATACAGCTTATTCACGTCTGGGAGCTCCAATGTTATTTCATGTTGTAACAGAGACATAACGGACACGACCTGTCGTGCTGCTCCTCTAGCAGTTTGGTTGGCTAGAGAATTTCCCTTTGCGATCATGTCTTGTCTCTGAGTGTGTGCCTTTATATAGATTACAGATATTTCAGAGGCCAACTGGATCGCTTCTAAGAGGTCTTTGATCTGTTGTCCATGGGCAACAGTTTTTTCCGTCAAAGTCAGAAAAACCCTTTCCTTCCATAAAGTCCCTGTAGCATGACATACACCAAAGGCATATTTAGAGTCTGTATAAATGTTAACTCAGACTCCAATTGCATATTTAGCAGCTTCAGTAAGAGCAACTATTTCTGCTCCTTGTGCACCTAAATGTGAAGGCAAGGGTCTAGCTAACAATACCTGTGTTTCTGTGATGACTGCGAAACCAGTACATCTTCGACCTTCTTCATAGTAAGATGAGCCATCCATGAAGAGGTTTAAAGGTTGATCTCTCAGGTCATCTTGCGGCTTTCTGGTTTCACTTACGAGATGAACACAATTGTGGTTATCTTTTTCTCCATCAGAGGGTAAAGGCATTAAAGTTGCAGGGTTTAAAGTATTGAACTTTTCAATTTCAAATTATCAGCCAATAAAATAATTATTTCATATCTATGTGTCCATTGTGGAGACAAAGCTTTCTCTGTATATTGCTTTAACAAAATTTCTGTCTCACTGGGTACACAAACAGTTAGTGGATGACCTAAAACAATTGTTCTGGTTTTCCTAATCATTTCAGCTGCAGCTGCTATTGCTCTGATGCGAAAAGGAGTTCCTTTAGTCATTGGATCCAGTGTAGAAGAAAAATAAGCAACAGGTCTCTTATGTCATTCTAAAGTTTGTACTAACACTCCCTTTGCAACCCCTTTTGCTTCATCACAATATAATTTAAAAGGTTTTGAATAATCAGGAAGCCCTAATGCTGGGGCAGATAAGAGTGCAGCCTTTAAAGTATGAAAGGCTTTCTCCCTCTCAGTGCCCCAAGTGATTGGTTCCATTTCCTCATTTCGAGTTGCTTCATGCAGAGGTTTAGCTATTTCACTGAATCCTGGGTTCCAAGGACAGCAAAATCCTACCTGTCCTAAAAATCCTCTCAACTGTTTTTTCGTCACTGGTCTCAGTATTTCTTGAATTGTTTGGACTCTTTCAGGGTCTACTTCCTGTACTCCAGGCTTTAATATAAATCCCAAATATTTTACTTGCTTGCAAACTTTACTTGTTTGCAAAACTGCAATTCAGATGGAGATGCACAGTGTCCCTTTTTAACAAGTTGGATACACAGATACTCAGTATCTCAAATACAATCATTCTCAGTTTTACTTGCCAGTAACAAATCATCAACATATTGCACCAGGACAGATTTGCTTGTAAAAACTAAATCTTGTAAACCATTCTTCATAATCTGAGAAAAAAATCTCTGGTGAGCTGGTAAAACCTTGCAGTAGCCTGGTGTGGTGTATTAAGAGGCATGGACTCTGACTGTGGTGAATCGAAGACAGCTTTATTAAAAGCTAAGCAAGCTTTTATACCTTCTAGATGGCTGAAACAGTAGCCTATAGTTAAGCTTCAATATTTCTTCGTTCCTACACAAAAATAGCTTACACATGAACAGCAACTTCTTTATCTAAAAGGTGAGTGGTTAACTGCTAACAGACATCTGGGTACACAAAACTACAATGTTCCGGCATCTTATCTTGTGTTCTACTGTTTTATCTCTTGCTCCCATGGTTTCCTTCCAATAAGCATAATTGTGTCTCTTTCCCACGGTCATTCTTCACTTGCTGAGGCAGCCAAACTTGTTTCAGAGACATCCACATCTCCCCCTTCTGTATTTATAAAAAAAGTTTTTCAAAGTTCGATCTATCAAACTTTGTATATATCTTAACAAATACGGTACACAAATCAAAATGCAAACAAAAATAACTAAACATCCTAATCCCATTTGTAACAGTCCGTGTAGTCATCTTGATATTCCTGTAAAAAGACCTTCAAAGATATTAAATCCATCACTTCGTTGTAGCTTCTGTACTTGATTATGTAAAACATTAATACTCCTGTGAATAGATGCTGAATGGTTAGACAAGTTCATGTAACAGAGTCTGTCAAAATCTTGACAACCATGACCTTGTGTTAGTAGTAACAAATTTATGGTTGTTCTATTTTGAAGCATCACATGTCTAATTGAATTAACATCTAACAATAGTCCACTCAAAGCTAGGGAGGTTGCATTAGTTTGTTTTGCTAATCAACAGCCAAGTTTATTTAAAGTAGCTAGTGTCTGAGCTGCAGCAACTCCAGGTGTTAACACAGATGCTGCTATAATTCCACTAGGACTCCAAAATTCTGTATCATTCTTACAATCAGAAGTAAAGGCATGTGTGCCTCTTTTTCGGTGTTTTACTTTCCTCAATTTGTGAGTAATGATCATGGATGTATTAGGTGTCCTTCTGTGCTTTCTCACTTCTCCCCTCCCCAGGTATGTAGTTATCTGTACATCAGCTTTTATGTGATTCCATCTTTTATAAATGTTTGCTTCTTTACAGACACCTTCTTCAAAATATTTTTCTTTTCTGCATTGGTTTTTTTCTCTTCTGCAGTTTCACATTCTTGCCTCATTTCCTGCTTTGTCCCAACAACCTTTCTTCTCTGGGAGACCTCAGCTTCTCTTCCCCACCATGCAACTAGGCCTGAAGGGAAGGACCTAGTTGTGCAACTTCAGGGTTGAGGAAGAAATGAGAAATGATCTTTTGGGGCACTTCAGGAAAGCAGGTGGGTGGTCAGGAATCAGGTTTACCTGGTTTACAGTATGCCCTTTCTGCAATGCTTGATCATTCTTCCTAAAGAGTCAAGAGGGCTGATAATGGCAACATGCCAGCCTTTTTGTTACTGCCTTGGAGATAAAACCTCTGAAGGGAAAAAGTTTCGGTGAGATTTCCTGCAAGAGTAAAAATGGCTTGGATGCACCTTGGAATGCAGTGCAGATTCTTCCCTGTTGCAGACCCAGCCACTGCGCTCCATCACTGATATTTATCCTCACCAATCCCTGCATAATCAACAAGATGCCCTTCCTATGCACGCACACACATATACACATCGCAGATGGAAAACCAAAGCACTGATAGGATAAACAATTCATTTTGGATTTCATTCATTCTTACAGACAGTCCAGGAACTAAATGCAGGCTTGTGTGTCATAGCTACATGACCCTTTCTTATGCTCACCACACACATACAGGGAACATGCTATGTTTTACTCCCATCCTACAGAGGCTCACCTCTCTTTTCTGACTGAGTAACTGAACGCCGTTTTACCTCAGGGTATCTTTAAGACAGATATCAAGTTCATTGCATAAGGCAACCTACAAGTGTCTTGCCATTCCTCCCTGGCTTTACCTACTCTATTAAAAAATATTGGTCTGAAGCTAGGACCACATGCAGCCAGAATGACGGCTGGCTTAAGTACTCAAACCAGAATGGTTTAAAAATCTCATGACTGCCTGTGTGCTCCTTCCTTTCATATAATAGAAAGCACTGCTTAGAATTCACTACCTTGGCAGTTGGCTGCCTATTTTGCCTCATTTAGATTAAACATGGATGTGGCTCAGGCTTTCCTGCCCACCTCAAATGATGAGAGCCTGCCATGTACTGAGCCACGGCAAAATGGGGCCACAAAAGTATATTAATGAAGCTTCTGTTTCTTGATGTGACACAGATATTTATTATTCCAGAGAGAGGAGCTAGAGATGCCCATTCAGACCTAGTAACAAAGCATGATTGCACTGGGCTTTTTTTCCGATGTTTACACTCCCATTGTCTTTCCACTGGAGGTAGCAGGCCACACTTACCACCAGTTAAACATCTTCTGTTTCAGCAGCATGGAGGGCAGCAGCTCCTAGTCCTTGCATTTCCCTCTCCCTCCACAACCCAGAAAGTCAGCACATTCCCTTGGTGTATTTGCTGAAGGGTCTTCAAATTTGTTTCCATATCAGCAGCTCAGAAAGGGAATTAGCTTAATAGTTATTCTGCAAAGAATTCAGCAGAATTTCTCCTTAAAACCTAGTAAATTTGGTACGTTAAATGTTATCACTTTGGTTGTCAGTGGACTTGAAAACAGATACTTATATGCAGGAAAGGCACCTGAAGCAATGCATGTTAATACTACAAATCGGCTGGTTTCTCTTGTGTGTATTAAGCTTCGCTCTATTTCCTTTTTATTTTTTTTAATCCTGAGGACAACCTGCATTCCTTCCTGAAAATGTAGCACATGTTAGCTAGTTACCTGATTTACTGTGCCCATCAGCAGTTCTTAAAAGAGGACAGTTCCAGAGGGAGGCACATCTGCCATCACAAGAAAAAGATTCAGGAAAGGCAACATCCCATTCCTATTGGCCTGATATGCTAGACAATGGATACTATTTCTATAAGTTTGTGCACATGAAAGACAGAGCAAAACTTGATTTACTGGTCCTCTTATCTCTTACTAATTTTGAGTCCTGCTCCTCAACTCATACCTTTAGGGAAAAGTTAAAGCTAGGATCAAACATATTCAGAATTACAGGCTTGTGCATTATCATTCCAGCTCCCTAAAGCAGTTTTACAACATTGTTAGAATAATCCCTAATGCTGAAGTTTCTCAGTATGAGCTGTGTCGAGAGATGGATTCATCATTGTAATGGGATGTAAACCCATGCCATTAGCTAAAGAATAATAAAAGCAGCTCTTGTCAATCTACAGTTGTTTAGGAAAAAGGTAAGGACTGTCAACGGGTGTTGTGGTTTAACCCCAGCCAGCAACTGAGCACCATGCAGCTGCTCACTCACTCCCCCCCCACCCAGTGGGATGGAGGAGACAATCAGAAAAAAAAGGTAAAACTCATGGGTTAAGATAAGAACAGTTTAATAGAACAGAAAGGAATAAATTAATAATGATAATACTAACAATAATAAAATTACAATAATAATAAAAGGATTGGAATATACAAAACAAGTGATGCATAATGCAATTGCTCAACACTCACCAACCAATGCCCAGTTAGTTCCTGAGCAGCGATCCCCTGAGGCCAACTCCCCCCAGTTTATATATTAAGCATGACATCACATGGTATGGAATATCCCTTTGGACAGTTGGGGTCAGGTGTTCTGGCTGTGTCCCTCCCAACCTCTTGTGCCCCTCCAGCCGCCTTGCTGGCTGGGCATGAGAAGCTGAAAAATCCTTTACTTAGTCTAAACACTACTTAGCAACAACTGAAAACATCAGTGTGTTATCAACATTCTTCTCCTACTGAATCCAAGACATAACACTATACCAGCTACTAGAAAGAAAATTAACTCTATCCCAGCCAAAACCAGGACAATGGGAAAACCCCTACTCTTCTCATCTTCCAGGGAGACAATTTACTTCTCTTGCTTGACTACCTCCATGGAATCCATGAGGATTATGTGGATGCAGAGCTGATGCATTAATGATGAGGAGAATAAGCCCATTATCAATAATGAAAGAAGACATTATACTGTAAATGGAGATTCTCCCTGCCCCCAACATTCTACACTTCAACTTTCACCAGTGACAAACACATCAGATTTCCATATTTGCACATACTGAGAGATTTGTTTCCATGGCAAAGGAGAAATTTTTTTAAAAAGAAAACCACCTAAAAGACATTTCCAGTTTCTGTGTGAAGCCAGAATGCAGTGACAATGCACCAGGAAAAGAGTCTCACCCTCACAGAACAATGAGGACCTGAGCTTTTTGGGTGTCTAATCTTACCAGCAACTACTTGGTGAAAAACGGATTTAAACTGACCTGAGTTCTATCAGACACTTCCCACCAGTCCTCTGCTTAAGAGCAGACACTGATGTCTCCATTGACAGGACTGTTTGAAATTTCACTGTCTGGAGATTTGCTTCCAAAAGCCAGTTTTGAAAAACCCATAATCCCAAAACTAGGGATTTTGTCACAAGACTCAGTCAGTGTCCAAAATTCATAATGTACCCTATCTCAGAGACATCAATGCTCTCCTCCCATGTCCTAAAAGACCTGGGTCCCTGTAGGGCATTGTCATGACAGATCACCAGGCTGTTGACAGCCTCATGCCTCAGGCATAATGGGATGATCAGTGACAGTCCAGGAGTTTTGCCCATCCACAGAGCTGGTGACATTCACAGTCTGTCAGTCACAGAGCAGAGACATGTCAGAGGCAGAGATACCCCTTTTCTGATGAAATCGCTGGTTCTGCAGACAACACGAGAGCAGAGAATGTAATCTACCCAGACCTGAGCAAGACTTTTGACTCAATCTGCCATAGCATCCTTGTGGCCAAATTAAGCACATACAGACTGGATGGGGAAGCGAAAAACTGGCTGGCGCACTGGGCTTAGTGGTTGTAATGGTTTGGATTCAGCTTTCCCACCGAATGCTCAAACCTTACAGTTTGCAGACTCTCTTCCCCCCACCCCCTCTATAAACACAAGGGAAAGGGAGAAAAAAGAAGCTACTAAAACACCGAAATGACCAA
>JANXJC010000007.1:26352704-26415251 GCA_027564655.1 Leptodon cayanensis | reverse complement strand
TTGCTACCACAACACTGCATCAGCAGCAATATCACACCAACCGAGACTCTCTAATTCCCATCCATAAGCTGATTCATCGGGTGGAAAGCCAATGGGTGATCAGCAGGACTCGCTCACCTTTTAACAGCCCCGTATGGCCAGTGCGGCAGTCTAATGAAGAGTGGAGACTAACAGTTGACTATGGTGGCCTGAATGAAGTCACGCCGCCGCTGAGTGCCTCCATGCTGGACATGCTAGAACTTCAATATGAACTGGAGTCAAAGGCAACCAAGTGGTACACCACAACTTATAGCACTAATGCATTTTTCTCAATCCCTTTGGCAGCTGAGTGTGACCTACAGTTTGCTTTCACTTGGAGGGGTGTCCAGTACATCTGGAATCAACTGCCCCAGGGGTGGAAACACAGACCCACCATTTGCCATAGTGTGGAATAATTGCTGGAAGTTACTTGTTGGTATGTTCACCTCTTAAGAGAAATATGTTTTCTCTTAAGAGAAATATTATGTTTTATCCTGAGCATAATACAATCCCCTTTGATTTGTAGCCAGAAAGACCCAGAATGGCCATGGTCCCAAGCTCCCATTAAACATACTGGAAGCATGGGACTATAGTCCATCAAGGAAAATTTAAACTTGGCTACTATGGATATGCATGGAGCTGAAATGTATTCCAGACATGAGTGGGACTGTGACAGAGAAAGGTGGTTTCACCTCCTGAGGGGAATAGCCAGAGAAGAAATTCAGATTGGGTGTAGAATGATCAATGGATCTACACATGAAAAGGTCATGCCAATTATTACATCTAATGGTATCTCAGGCCAAAGAACAACAAATTTTTTTGTCACTGAACAGTGGGATTGTTGATATGACTTTACTCCGGTGGAACCCACTTTTTTGTGACTTGCCTTTGGCAACAAAGGCAAATAAACCTCAAATCCAAACTGGATAACAACAGTAATGTTTGTTATAAAATAATGGAACCAAATTTAGATTGCTGACATAATTTTACCTTCACTAAATCTGTAATTGCATATTGTATTTGGGGCTATAATGGCACAGAATTGCTCTTCAAATTTATAATTAATACACAAACTATATGGAATAGGTGTACAACGGGGTTGCCGTAGATCCATGTCCATACCAAGTTTGTCTGTAGTGGTGTTACAAAACAATTTTACCTTTTATAAGCAAAAATGTGCTATAAAAGGTGAAGACAGAGATCAAGAGATTCCATCTCTGATGGGGAAAGGCAGAGATACTTTCAATAGGATGCTAAATTGGAAAAAGCACTGAATGTGCAACAGCCTCATGAATGACTATAGAATATGCTGGAAATAAGCTCAAACACAACTTTGATCACATACATGCCTGTCCCTATGGATGTGAATGTTGGTATAATTTTACCCTATTTCACTCAGCAGTCATAATGTGTTTCTGGGCCAATTTCAAGACCAGTTCCAGCATGACACTCCAGTTCAAAATTTAAGTTGAACAGCCATTTGTACCAACTCTGCCTCCTATTGAGCCAACCCCTCACATCTTCAACACAGGCCCTTACATAATTAGAAACATGGGTCAAGAAGAAGCTCTCTTCAACCCTAGTTGGTCTCTAAAGAGGGTAGAGCTAGCCCCAAACATTAATATCTCAGAAATTAAACCAAACTGGTCCACCTTTTTGGCAACAGCTCACACCAGCTGATTGGCATGGTTACATAGACAATCTCGATGCATGCCATGAGACACCGCTGGGTTATTGGAAACAGGATTAGGAATAGTAAATAGCATACATGCTCAGATCCTAATGAATGAAATAACTGCTACTACAGATGACCTAAAGAAATTGGAATATCCATTAAAATCATTCTTATTGCCCTGAGGAGCAATTCAGTGGCTCCTACCAGACATTTTACCCCATTAGAAACAAACTGAAGAAAATTATCATCAATTAATTGTAAAAGCTCTTGGAGCAACCAAAGATGATACTTCCCTTGCCCTGACCTGCATCCAAGCACAGTTACGGATATAGTCTATAGCAGCAGTTATTATTAGAGAAGGACAGGTAGGAAACTTACCCACTGAAATTCAAAAATTTATTTGGGACAATGCTTCAGAATTTGAAATGGAGTTTCAGTCATATGGCAATTAGTCAACTATATCTATCATGCAGAAAATGATAAGATTATTGTCCTTATCCTCACAATACACAATGCTTCATTATACACCATTATACCCAATCACTGTGCTGGGATTAAATCATGATGGAACTATGCTCTACCCTAAAGAGCATAAAGTATGGACCCGTTAAAAGGAAGGAAGGTGGCAGGCACACAAATGGGGATTTTTGTTCATGCGCAATACATAAGGACATGTATTGTGTGTGAAAAGGTTTCATTTGTGAAAGTAACACACTTGAATCCCAAGACATCTGTCTGTACACAAAACAGAACATTTGTCATTTCAGAATGCATCCCAAATAAACCTCAGAAACTGTACTCCTATATATTGGGAAAGCACGCATTTGTATGAGAATCTGTTTTGATTCCATAGTCATACTGCTACTGCAGGTACAAGTAATTACTCCAATGTTTGTGTTTGTAACTTTGTCAAAATTCTAGCATGCAATTGTAGTTACTCAGGTCCTGTCACCTCTTATGAATTGTTACAATCTGACTACACACTAATTCATGACCTGCTGCTTACCCCTACTGGAAGGAATCTCACCTTGGTGAAAAATACTCTGATGACATGAAGCTGTGAAGCAGCTGTTGAAGCAAGTTCAAGAAAATGGACAGAATACTGGGATTACTCTGCATCACAATGCAGAAGAAATATATCAGGTGTTGGAAAGAGTAAAGAGAGATGGAGAACATAAATGGTGAGACACTCTTTTTGGATAGTCGCCAACTGCCACAGGGATCTTCAACAGGATGCTTCACTTTGTCATTGTCTTATGTACTTATTGTATTGTCTTTTGTTTTGATAATCACTTTATATGTTAAACTCTGGATTCTGGGAAAACACTTAACAACTCGTCTGTTAATCCCACAAGTTATATATAGAATCGATAATCCTTACAACAAGAATGTCTTGTGACATGCCCAACGCCTTCTGAATATTTTGAAGCTTCAGTGACTGTAGTCACAGGGTGGATCATATCGAATAGCTGCTGGAGATGACTTACTGACATGTCTATCTCTTAAGAGAAGGTAAACATCCAGGGTGCAATGCAGTGGCTGTGGAAGAAATCTGCTCCATCATAATTCCCTAAGCATCATAACCTGCAACCTTAGATGTGAGCAAAACCAGGGGAGCTTGATAGGCTGACTCTAAGAGAAAAAACATGGAGAATGGAGCTGAGTGGAGACACTATGGCCAGGCTCTATGGTATCACCACAGGCATATCACATCCCTTGTCATGCACTAGCCTCCAGAAAAATCAAATGATACAATGGACTGCTAAAGACTACATTGAGACCAATGGGTGGTGGGACCTTCAAACATTGGGATACACATTTAGCAAAAGCCACCTGGTTAGTCAGTCCTAGAGGATCTGTCAGTCGAGCTGGCCCTGCCCAATCAGAACTTTTATGTACTGTAGAAGGTGGTTAAAGTTCCTGTAGTGCACATAAAAAAATACGTTAGGGAAAACAGTCTGGGTTACTCCTGCCTCAGGCAAAGGGAACCCCATTTGTGGGATTGCTTTTGCTCAAGGATGTGGGTGATGGGGAAGTCTGATGTGTGCCTCAAGGGGATTTGATTTTAGGTGAGAATACCCTATAGATTAAATTGTATGATGTTAATTGCTGTATAACCCTGCCACCATGTGTAATCTTTATTGTAATTGTTATATGCTATATTAATGGTATTACTGTAAGAATCACTTGGATTAATGAAGAATGAACCTTGATAAAACCGAGCGAAGTGCAGTAGTGATGGAACCAGAACTGACTTCAGCATGCAACAATCCGATGCTACACACCATCCTCCTGCTGCACCCAATGTCACCCACCTGCCACACCACACCAAAGCCCAATCCTGCTCTGCTGACTGAGCAGACTTTGCACCATCCCTCCTGCCAAGACAGACTGTTGTGAGAGATAGAGCTCAAAGTCATGGACTGAATGAACTCAACAGACATTTGATAGAGATGACCCATAGACTGTGGGAGTGATAGCTGTGTGTATATACTAAAAGACAGGAAAAGTGGTGGTGATTAATTGGAAATGTGTCGGCAAGTGTGGGATCTGAGCATGATGTAAATGGTATAGAATAAGGGGTGGATATTGTCCAGGTTTTAGCTGGGATAGAGTTAATTTTCTTCTTAGTTGCTGGTACAGCATGTTTTGCATTTAGTGTGAGATATTGTTGATAACACTCTGATGTTTTAGTTGTTGCTAAGTAGCGCTTAAGGAGTTTTCAGTTTCCCATGCTCTGCCAGCAAGTAGATGCACAAGAAGCTGGGAAGGAGCATAGCGAGGACATCTGACCTGAACTAGCCAGAGGGATATTCCAGTAGGGCGGATCACTGCTCAGGCATTGGTCAGTGGGTGGTGAGCAATTGCATTGTGCATCACTTGTCTTTTTTTGGATTTTATTTCTCTCTCATTTTTTTGTTATATTCCTTTTCATTATTATTATTGTTGTTGTTATTATGATTATATTTTATTTTACTTTAGTTATTAAACTGTTCTTAACCTGCGAATTTTACTTTTTTTTTTTCAGTTCTGCTCCCCATCCCACTGGGACTGGGGAGGAGTGAGCAAGGAGCTGTGTGGTGCTTAGTTGCTGAGTGGGGTTAAACCATGACATTCTGGTACAAATGTATGCCCTCAAAACTCTAATAATGGGTAGATATTTGCTTTACCTTCTGTTATGTCATTGAAACTGTGACAGGAAGTTTTGTGCAGGTGTTCTGATTTTTAAGAGCATATTTCTAAAGAATACCTGTTGTAAAATGGGTCCCGTTACATGTTAAGTTGATTGTATTAGTTGGGATGTAGAGGCTATGTTCTGTACAGTGTGGTGAAACCACTCCATCAGGTTCTATGATGACCTGTTGGTAGGGTGGTTATTCTCAGCAAATATGAACTTCTCAGAACTTCTTTCCCCCTCACTGCTTTCCATTCTCCCCATTTCTTCAGACAACACTGAACAGAACTTTAATGAAGATTGGACTTTGGTATCAACCTTAACTCAGTTGCAATATCGCTGTGAATGTTGATTATCCAAGTAGTCAATATGGGTCTCAATCTGGAACTACTACCCACTGGTACCCAGTCTTTTCGCACAGTAGTCTTCTGAAGTCGTAGCTGTCATCTGAAGTTCCTAGTGTTTTCATGTCCAGCTAGTCATTCTACAGTGCCAGTTGGCTGAACCACAAGACTAATTACAAGCAATACATACCATTATTTTTAAAAAAATACTGAAGTGTAAGATATAGAAGTATTTATAGATTGCTTGAATTTTTTTTGAACAGTAACCACACTGGAGTGAATTTGAAGTGCAAAGTGATATAGCTACTAATTAAAATGGCAGAGTTACAGACATGATGAATAAGGGGAGAAGTAAGCACACTCTTGTGAGATTGCTGGGGCGTAAATTAGTTTATCAGTATAAAACAATCTGTCTTGTCCTGATTATGGACCCATTACTGTGGTATTGTCGTGTCCCAAGGTTGGAGTGACTCAGGTTCATGTATTTCCTTTGTCAGAATTGAGGTGAAACCACACCATGGGAGTTCAAACAATCAACATTTATTCAACCAAGCTAACCTTGCCCAAGTACAAGTGTACTTATCGATATGAACCTTGCATCATGTCATTAAGCCACCGTTTGAAAAGAGAAGGGAGGTGTAGAAAAAGAAACAGAAAAAGGAACATGAAACTGTGTCAGTGAACTGTACAACACATGCTAAGCATACGTAAGCCTTACTTATTTGGTTATCAATTCAAAGAAGAAAATAAGGAGAGCCCTCCCGTTGAGTCACAAGGTTCAGAGTGGACGCCCTTGCTTTCTAGACTCCTTCTCAAAGAGGAGATCAGGGGTGGCTAGATCCACTCCTAGTCCCGGACTTGGTCAATGGTTTATGTTTAAAAGGATGAGGTGTAGGGACTGTGGAAAAAAAGAGAGAGAGAGAGAGAGGAAGAAAGAGAGAAGAAAAGGATTTCACCAGTCTTGGGTCCAGCGTTGGTCCAGCCAGCGTAGAGATCCAGTTCCGGAAGGTGCGCACTGAGAACTCGTCCTCCCTTCTTTTATACCTAAAGGGTCTGCCCCTGTAGGTAGGGGTTTGCCATCATTGAGCAAGCACAATGTGAGCTCAGGAGTGTTCCAGAAATGAGTCAGTGGTCTCAACGTGTGCAGTTCACGTTCCCGGGATTCTCCAGCAATGGGTTGGTGGGCTTGGGGGGTCACTGGGGAGTTGCTTCTCTCTCCCTGCAGGCATGACCACTATCTGGCCTTTCCTACAGACACATACATTGTACTTCTTCTCATGGTCACTTAAGATAAGGAATTGTGGCTTTGAAGAAACACAGTCCCAGCCTCCGTGGGGCCTTCTCCTCCAGCCACGTTTTCCTGTTCACACAACCCCAGCGCTTTTACAGAGGCCGTCTTCTCCACCGAAGTTCTTTAACAAATGTTTGAGACATAGGCTATAATTTGTCAGACCGTCACAAGTATCTGAGTGGCTTGCATTCTTAACATGCATCTTTAAAACACACTGGTGAAGTAAGAAAATACTATCATCTATTTATTGTTGAACTGAGAAATGGGAGGAAATGACCAAGCCAAGATCAGAAAGGAAGTTTGTACAGGTTACTATCTCAACGTGCTTGGGACACAAATGGTCTTGGTTTGTTTTGATGCATGCATTTAGTTATGTTAGCAAGCTTTCAGAGGGTAATTTTAAGGTGCTGGTGATGTCAATTTCACATCACCTTTGTAATATGTTGTGTTTGTGTGCAAGTTGAAGCTGTTATGAAATCATGAGTCATGGGGCCTGAAGGCAGTAGAAACAGAAGCCTGGACTGAACCAAATGAATCCTAAGAGTGAGTATTTAGGTGCGGGTTAGTCAGGAAATCACTAGAAGTAGGAGAACATGTCACTAGCAGATCAGTTACTCCAAAAAATTTCAGTCTAACATTAGAGACAGAGTTAGAAAACCAGTATGAGCGTCTTCAAGTGTGAGGTTGTGACCTAATGGGAGTAGCAGTAGTTCTTATGTCAAAGAAGGCTAAAACTGTATATATCAACATTGGTTATTATCTGTACAACACAAACTTAAAGGCTGTGAAGGCACATCTTGGAGGCAGTTAGGTGGAATGAAGAGTAACTTTCTAGGTGGCATATGAGATAAATTGAAACAGCTTTTTCAAGGACTTCAAACAGAAGACAAATGTTAGCTGATAATTAGCATATAAATTTCAGTTTGATAATGAGCATATAAGTTTCAGTTTGAGATTTCACATGAGTTGTTTTTCAAAAGGCTGAGGGACAAAAGCAAATGACAATGGTCACTGCCACCCGATTTAGTCAGACTCCCTCCCTGCTACAGCCTCATCCAGGCCTTATGTCAGGTAACATTATCATAGAACAAAAAGGCTTTTGCCTTGGGTTATAGCAGAAAGGGGCAGATTCATCCTGGATTTACTCTGAATGAACTTGATAGCATCCCATGGAAGACTGAAGACAGTAATGGCATAGGGATCCTGCTTGTAGGGCTTTGGTCATTCCAGGTACAGCTGCATTCATGCTGGCATACGAGGAAGAAGGGGCTGCAGCCAGGAGGTTCACAGCCTGTTGTGCAGACTAGCAACCACTGGCAGGTTTGTTTAGCATATGTGTCAGCTGGGGGCTGTTGTCTAGTCTCACTTAGATTTTTTTTTTTTTCCCAACCATAATGGTTAGAAACTTGCCCTGAATTTCTACAGAAAAGCATCAACTTAATTCTGTAGTGCCTAGGACGTCTGTTTTGTATTGCAAAGCTGAAGAAATAATTGAGTTGTTACTAATGCAGTGTGTTCTAGTGCTATTGGGAAAAGGCAGTGTTTATCACATAGGTAGAAAAGAGTGAAGTCATAGTATAGATACTGTGGTATTGTTTGGAGAAGTGTAAGGTAGGAAAAGTTTGGCTCAGAAAATGTCACTGAAGCTCCTGTAGGCTAGTCACCTTTCAGAAATACATGAAGGATCTTGTAACAGTTAATGTTATGGTTAAAGACTAAAGCCCAAGAGTCTAGCAACTGCATGCAATCATAGCACATAGAAAAAAGGCATACAATATGCTATTCAGAATAGGAAGTAAATCTCATAATCTGTCATGTGGCTTCTCATAGTGATAACACTCGGTTTGTCAGTAGGTAGGTGGCATTGCTGAGAACATGAAGGTCACCATTTAAAAAAAAAAAAGATGAAAGAAGCTTCCCAAATTAACTGTATGAAAAACTTCCTATGGCTAAATACAGTTCTATGTTAAAAGTAAAAGGCAAACTGTTTTATAACATAGATCATTTAAGCCAAAAGTTGAAGCAATAGGTACTTGTTTTGCTCTAATGCCACTTACAAAAATGCAAAAAGTGATATTTGACATCCCTTGAGACTTAAAATGCAGCATGAAACTGAAAATAAAGAATACCTTAGTGTTATCAATTAATATGTATAGTATGATTGAAATAACTGAAATAACCGGGGAACTGCTAAAGTCCTCTATACAGCCCCCATCAGTTAATATTTAAAATAGGGAAACAATAACTAGACATGATTTAGGGTTTAGGAATAACTATTAGACAATGGGCCTTTATGTTTACGTCAGAAAAAGTAATGGATTGTGGTCTGATCAACAAACCTTAAAGAACTGCAAGGCAGAATAAGAGATAGGTAAAAGGTAATCCCTAAAGGGGAGATCGCAACCACATTGACCACCTACTCAAATGATACCACCTACCACCAAAAGAAGACAATGAAGGAAGAAGGAAGAATGAAGGAAGAAGACAGTCTGCACGCTAATTTACATGAGAGGCAAAGGAGAAAGAACCAATCATTAAGGAAAATAACAGTGAATATGTATTAGTTAAGTGTATAAATGTAAGAATTTTGGGGACAAGGGTGTGCTGTCTTGAGACAGGCATCCATTCATGTGCATCAATGAAATCAATTTGAAAATACCTCGAATCTGTGTGTTATTGGCTTGCACACTGAGTAAATGAATCCACTTTTAGGACAACATTAGTAGTAGTTACAGTACAGGATTGTCTTTAATTTACAAGTAGCAAAAGGGTTATTTAGTAAAGGCAGGTTTCTGGAGCAGTCTGGTATTCAGTTGAGTTACTTCAGGAAGTAGCTTGACCATCTGAGGTTTGCCAGTGTATTCCTAAGATGTGATGTCACCTGTGTAAAAGCCAGTATTGCAGTGCTGTACTAGGGCCCATATACAAAGCACACGATCACTGAGTCAAAGGCTATTAAAATGACTACAGCTTAGGGATGCATGCAAAGTGTTGGCCAAACTGGTGCCACAGTTCCATCGATTGTAACTGCTTGGAGCTGGACTTCCTCCTTGTCTTTACGTTTTGATGATTATTGCCATGGAAAGACTTGTGGACCAGACAGGTTAAGTCTTTAGTCAGTACTTTCACATGAAGAGTAGTTCCCAAAGCTTTTTTTCTGGAGGAGGAGTTGGGATGGAATGACCTGTTCCTGTTTGAATTTCCTGACCTTTGTATTTATCATATTGGAACATGATTTGCCAATCAGTAACCCAAGGTCTAAGGATCAGTGTGGTGTCATGCTCTAGACTGTCTAAACTTTATTTTTCCATCTTTAGCAGCCCATCTATTCTTTCCACAGTGCTTTACAACCGATGCCAAGTGATGCCCTGTGAGCCGCTAGGCAATTTTGAAAAAGAAGTTTATTGTTGGAATTGATAAAGCACTGTTCTTGCTGCTTTGAATTTTTTTCAATTTCTGATAATGTCAAGAATCAATTCAGCTTGGAATCCACAAGTAGCTTGTATGACTATATTAACTTGTTTTAGCTGTCTTTTTGCTTCTACCTTCTGTCTTGTCCCTTTGGGGGAGATGATGATGACTTAACTGGGAACCACAGTAATACCAAGCATCCAATGACATTCATCTTGTAGAAACAACCAAAAAGAGTAATGACAGAAATAAATTCAGTTTCGTTTCACCTTAAGGGCAGTTAGAAGCTTCATTATGATTAAAAATGACATCTTTTATTACTGGAATCCTTTTGCACTCTATTCTTTTGTAATCAGCAGTGGTCTCTTCTCGTAGCATCTTATCTCTTTCTCTGGAGATGGGAATGAGTTAGGGAATGTGGTATTCCATGGCAACCAGCTCAAGTGCCAAAGGCACACTAACTTTGGAAGTGCTGGTTAATTAACATAGTCTTGGTGAGGAAGCTGAAGAAAGCTATGCCTTTTGTTTGTACTGTAGTGCATAGTAGGCCTTTTACTGTTTTTTACTGACTGCAGTGTGCTGGTGACAGCTGCTGCTCTAGTTGCTTTTCCAAGTTTAGTTTCATGTTAGTGAATGTCATGCATGTGCATGACATATTAAAGCAGCCTGTAAGCGTGACTGCTAAAGGCTACATGCATCACACCGTTATTCACACTAGAGTTAAGATCTCGTGTAAAAGCTGTTGTGCTCAGAGTTAGCCAAGTGAGAGCTGGTGGACTTTTTAACCCCAGCTGAGAGTTTTTTGGCAGAACCCATTGTGGATGGGGCATGGAAAAATTGTAAAACCAAGTGTCTACTATCAACTTATACTGGTGATCTCAGTTGTGCTGGTATTGTAGGAGTTACTAGGAAACTATGAAAACACTCAAATGTCTGCACTATTCTGTTGTTCCTTTGCTCGCATCATCAGCTTTTTTTGTTCAGCTGCCATTCACCAACTTCAGCTACCAAATTCCACAAACCTTGAGCCAAGTACTCGGCTGCCTGTTTTATTTTTGTGTTTGGGTCAGCTAAAGAAAATATGTCTAAAGACATGAAATATGCAGGAAACTGTGGCACAGATGAATGATGTAAGTTGCATATAAAATCTGACAGCTGAGCCTGTAGCAGGTCTATTAACACAGTGTGCTCAAGGTCTGCTGCAGCCATTTTGTACAGCTGTTAGGAAATACCATGGAATGGGTTTAGAACATTGGAGACTTGGTTGTGATTTGCCTCAAGATTGCATTTTGTGGTATCTTTTCCTTCCTGACAGTAAGGCGTTGTGAAAAGCCTGCAGTGTCTTCTTTGTGGTGCTGCTTTTGGGAATGCACTGAGTTGCTTTTTAATTTGTGTCCTGTCGAAAGCTGCCAGATAGGTAGTTCTGGAAGAAGTTGCTTTTTAAGTAGGGGAAATTCCCTGTCCATCCCAAAGGCAGCCTAGAGAGAGGTTTGAGAGCTACCTCCAAGTTGTTCTATGCATGTCCTCATTTTCTTGCTTTCATCTGCAGTTGCTTGGGTCTTGCACACCAAACTATGTATGTCACTCGTGAGGTTCTGGTTTTTGTGTATAAATTTTTCTTAATATCTGTTCCTATTGATGTCAGAAGGACAATCTGTTATTGAAAGCATAGGAACAAGAATGGAAGGTCCCTGCATTGACTTCATTGAAGCAAGGAGGTGAAACAATGAGGTTCTGTCAATGCTATTGCCTTACTTCTGATTTATATCTATGTATATTTATATATGTAAGACCACCTTAATATAATGAGTTAGGTAATTATCTAGACATGCGTAGAAGTGCTTTTGTTGTATAAATTGTTTGTAACCAATCATGTATTTTGTTACTGTTGCCCCAAAATGGGGTTCTTCACCTGGTGTGTGAAGAGCTGGTAACACACAGAGTCGAGATATTTCTTTATTTCATGTCTGCACAGAGATGGGTTGTAGGTGGTAACTCCACAAAGCTAGCACACCCTTGAAATGCAAACAAGGTCTTATATACACATCAGGAACAAGAAAAAAATGGTAACAAAACACATGATTGGTTACAAACAATTTATATAACAAAAGCGCTTCTGTGCATGTCTAAATAATTACCCAATTAATTATATTAAGGTGGTCTTACATTTACATACTCATTATGCACAAGTGGGTGTCATTTTTAATATTAAAATCAAGCTAAGTTAGCGAAGGACATATTTTTTTCTTGACACTACTGCAGAACTGGGCACTTATGATATAAATCAGCAGTGAGGCAATAGCATTGACAGAACCTCATTGTTTCATCGCCTTGCTTCAGTGAAGTCAATGCAGGGACTTTCCATTCTTGTTCCTATGCTTTCAATAACAGATTGTCCTTCCGACATCATTACCACTTTTTCCTTGATCCTGTTGTGTATATAAGACCCTGTTTGCTTTCAAGGGTGTGTTAGCTTTGTGGAGTTACCACCTAGCACCTATCTCTCCACAAACATGAAATAAACAAATATCTTGGCTCTGTGTGTTATCAGCTCTTCGCACATCAGGTGAAGAAGCCGGTTTTGGGACAACACTATTTTTCACAATAGTCATTGTCCTTCTCTCTGCCTCTTTATGGTGGAGTTTCATGTTGTCTTCTATCTATAATGGCACATAGCCTTTTTGACTACTGTGAATTGAAGATTTCATCCAGCATTGTAGTGTGCTGGATACTTGAGACCAGAGATAGAGCTATATACCTGAACGTGTGGCCTGTCTGCTCCTGCCAGGTTGATGCTCAGCTCTGAATCTGGCTGGAGAGAGGCAAGTGCCACCTGCTATAGCTGCTTAAGTGGGACTCGGCAATGATGTGGAAGACTTTTGACATGTACTGGATTGTCTCCAATTAATGCTAGTGTCTTTGTGAATACTTGTCTTCTGGGATCTGGCCTAGGATTACAAAGCTCACTCTGTACAGCATGCCAGAGAGACAGCAGACGGTAATACCTTCTGTGCCATTCTAATCTGCTGTGAATTTGGACCAGTGACCCAGAAGGGATGGGCTCTGTGATGCTTTGCTTGGTGTCTGTGGTCTCTCAATTTAACCACAATTGCATTTCTATTGCTGTGAAGAAAGTCTTATTGTAAATTTTAATTTGAACAGTTTACATGGATTTCACAATGGGTGATACCTGTTACAGTGTTAGTAAGAGTTTAGGCTGCTTTGAAACTAGCAGGCTTTGGAGGCATTCCATCTGTGTGTCTGCATAGCTCTAATCTTCCCAATCACAGCTTAGTTTCTAGTATGTACACAAGCTTTCAAAAACATCTCTGATTAATACATTAAACATCCTCGGGACCTCTCCAGGCTAAAACTATTTGATGGCAACTATCATCGCAGGCCTTCTTCCTCCTTTCTTCCTTCCAGGCTATCCCTCAATTTTCCCCTGGGGCTTAAAGCAGAGCTGGCAAGCTTTGGAGAGGCTGGAACAGTGGCAGGTTCTCCTTGCAGCACAGCCTGCTGCTGTTGGCATGAAACCGGAGGTAGCTGTTGCTCTGATACAGCTGCAAGGTCATGTTATTACTTTGGTTCATTTGTACTGTATCAGCCCTTGGCTACTCATCAGCTTCATGCTCTAAAATGTTGGAAACACAGAGGAAGGGGAGGAAAAACAAATACTGCAAAGTCTGTTGTAATAACTATGTAAAGAATAGCTGGTAATACACAGGAAAAAAACCCAAGTCTTCTGATCCAGTTAAGCCTCTCATTGATTGCCACATCTGCAGTAACTTATAGTACTAAGTGATACGATAAGCTGTTTAGAAACATTCACTTTAGAGTTACTAGAGCAGAAAATAAAAGGATTTTACTAGAATTGTACAGATTCCTGCAACTTGTACCTCTATGTTCTTTTTATCACTAGCTGCATAGGATCAGGAGTAATGCATTGTAAGGATGCAAAGCAACATTGCCCAGAGGCCACATCTTTGACCACAGGGAGACTTAATTTTGCTTGCTGCAATCGTGCAGGCAGTTTTGGGAGTTGATGCGTGATGCCTCAGTTTGCATTATTGCGACAGTGGGTGATGCAGGCTAGCTTGTGCCAAAGAACAGATGGGAGTCCTGGCCTAGGAAGAGGTTTCCACTTAGCAATGCGGCCAAGTTGGTACATTTGAGTACCTAGCTGAAACAAGTAGGTTTACAGATTTGTATGCACATATTAGTAAGCTTCCTCCTTCTTCCACTGAATCCTTTGAATGTTTGGGTGGCAGAAATGAAAAGTGGAGGGGGGTACTGCACCTTGGATGGGAGGAAAAATAATAATCCAAGGCATCCTTATTTTATTAGGCAGATGCTCAATCAGTATAAATCACGATCTGCCTCATGATTTGACTCTACGTACCTTAGTTTTGAACTCAGCTCATGCTGAAGGTCAAGCATGAAGTTGAGCACACAACAAACTATCCATACTAAAAAGGTAGATAGCATGGTAAGTAACAAACATGCTTCTGACAGGAGTATTCAGATCGTGCTGTTGTACAAAATGTTACTGGCAGTATTTCTCAGCATATGAATGATGCTCAGTATAAAGAGCCACTTGTACTGTTACTAGTTTTGTGATACAGGAAGCACTGGTGCAAGCTTTGGTAAACAGCAACAGAATTTCTCTGACTTTGCAGTAAAGACAGTTGCAAGGCAAGGAATGAGACTTAGGTTAGGCCTGAAAGATACAGATATTGGAAAACTACATGCTGTTTGTGATTGCCTGTGGTTTTTGACTTGTAAATAGAAAAATGGATAATAGCAATGAAAGAGTTCTGAAATTGATCTCTTTTCTGGTGGACAATATGCCTGTAAGGTTTGTGTTCCACTGTTTGGCAAGTTGGCAACACTGAATCCTAAGAAAATTGGTTTTGGTATAAAAACTACTGTAATGGAAAAGATTGTTTGCACTAAGCTTTTAAGAGTGGATGCTCAGGAATCTTAGAAAATGGGATATTCGTTAGGAATAATCCAGTCAGTTCAAATCAGCCTGATGCAGATAACACTCTTGTTGTTTTCATTGCATATATTATACAAGCAAAAACTAAGTACGGATTGTCTTCATACTAAGGCCTATTCCTCCGCATTATGAGCACAGGAGGCAGTTGAGTATCCTGATGTAGCTAGGATTTTGAGACAGAGG
Source organism: Leptodon cayanensis (assembly GCA_027564655.1). Classification (NCBI taxonomy): domain Eukaryota; kingdom Metazoa; phylum Chordata; class Aves; order Accipitriformes; family Accipitridae; genus Leptodon; species Leptodon cayanensis. The sequence continues at coordinate 26,400,152 of JANXJC010000007.1, read as the reverse complement.
TGGTGATTTCCCATGGCAACTGGATGGAACTGTTGCCTCAAGCCTTCAAAAGACTGATTAACAAATAAGAAGGCGGTGATAGCTTAAAGAAAAAGAACTAAAACACGAGAAGTGTGATATGCTTGCTATTCAAGGACTGTTTAGATTATGTGTGCTCAAGGTAAAGCTTATCTAGGTTAAGATTCTGCTTACAATAGAGGATGCTTAAGGATCGTTTAGATAATAGTCAAGGCACGAGATAGCGGACATTTCAGAGTCACAGACTTGCTAATTAAGGACATACATCCTCCTTGGCATTGAGAAACAAAGGGGTTGGCAAGAGAAACAAAGACCCTGGTGTCCTCAGATGACCCATGACCATAAAAGGACAAAAGGAGTAGGGGTATTCTTCCCCAGAAGACCACCGAAGACCACCAGAGACCACCCGCGCAGGCATAGAAGACTCTGGGATGATTGCTCAGGAGAACATCATGCTTGCTCAACGTAATGAATATGCAATAGTTAGGCAGAACATATGAATTAGATAGGTGTGGTATTTTAACTGTAGTGTATAAGTATGGACTGAAAACCTCAGTAGGTGGGCTTGTTTTGTGGAAATCTTCCACCTTGCACTCTGCGCAGAATAAAGCAATGGCTCCTCTCTAAACATACTTTATGTGTTTCAGGAGTTACTTTCTGATCAGGTATCAGAACTACGCTCTGCTTCTGATTTTCCCCTAGTCTAATTGGGTTGCTGCTTTTAGCCAGTAAAAAATCATTAGCATTCTCCATAATTTTTTTGAACTCCAAACACATTTCTGAATTGCAGGAGGAAATTGGAATAGAATGGTGTCATTTTTGTATGATGAAGGGCTTCCATCTATGGTTAATGGAATGGTCTTAAAGGTCCTTTCCAACATAAATAATTCTATGATTCTATGAATTACTTGAGTTTTGTACTCTCTGGAAGAGTGCTTAGTGACAAACAAACTAGCAAAAGTGATGACAGCTTTGTAATGATGAGACTAAAAGCTGAACAACAGAAATGGGAAGAGAATTTTAATGTCTTGAAAACTTCATCAGTTCTAATTTGGATTCTCTGCAAATTTTTGTTAACCTGTGTACTTAGAAGAGGTAGTGATCCTTGGAGGGGAGAATGCGTTTGTGATTAAATATATCTGGCACTCAAACTATGATCACTCCCAGTGTACTTCTCTTGAGTGGATATACTAACAAAACAAATAAGACTAGATTTGTCATTCCCACTGTGTTATGATTAAAAGAAAAAAGCACAGTTTAAAATATATTTGAGATCTCAACAGTCTGTAGAAATAAGTAAGGGCAAAACGATCATTTCTAAAAGAATTATCAGATTATGTTTGTGGGTTTTATTAAAGCAAATGAAATTTGACTCTCCAGAGTGACGTGCGGAAAACAGACTCCACAATCTGTAAGATTGTAAAGTAGGTATATTTATTCAGCGCCGGGCGGCACGGGGGGGTAGTCCCACCAAAGTCGTGCGGGCTGGGCAGCAACCTGCCTCTTTAATTTATACATTCAGCTATTGCATATACATAAGATTTCCCAATACGCCTATACATATGCATGACCTGTCCCGCTTCGTATTCAAATTAGTTTCAAGAAGTCACTTCCATAAGTTTCTCCCAACTGCTTGTGTGATGAACGGGTTAACTTTGTTCACGAAATCAAGAAGGGGGAAGAGATATTGAGAGTTAACATATGCCTTGTGTAAATAACAAGACTTGATGCATAAAGATCACGAGAAGAGAGCAATGGCTATAACTTACTAGATAAGGGGGGGGGGAAACAATGGCTATGACTCACTAAATAAGGAGAAGGACAACAGCTGCAATTACCAAGACTCTATTTCTGCACATCAGAAGACATTCTACATCAAATGACACTCATCCTTGAGAAGATCTACCGAATCTGCATAGTAACAGACCTGCACAAGTGAAGAAAGAAGAAGCAGGACAAGGCGGAGACTCACAAGAAAGGGGTACATGAAATGTATATAAGGAATGTAACTGTAACCTAAAGTTGTGAGCTTGTAGCGGAGCATTGCCTCCCCAGCCGCCCAGCGCTGTTTTGCTCTCTTATCGCTTGCTAATAAATTCGATTTTTTTTATCCAATACATATTGGCTCCTCCAATTTGTCACGTGCGTTTATAACACTTGCGCAGTGCCTCTTTATGGTGGTCATCGGGGTCTTCAGATGAAGGCTTGTAGTCTTCCTCACCGTGTTCGCTGTTTGACCTCTGCCTCTGCGCATCTCAGTTGTCTCTTGGCTCTTCTCCAAACTGTGGGGTCGGTTTCTTAGGGCGACCCCCTAGTTCTTATCAGGATCTTCCTGTAAGGCTTCCTGCTTCGGCTCTCTTGCACAATGGTCAATAATGAAACAATCAGGCAGCATCTATCAGTTCATTAATTCTGTGAGTTAATCATTAAACAACATCTTATCTATTCCCTATTAGAATTCCCAAACCCCTTCTCTCAAGAGGAGAATGAAATCCACTCAGGACATGCAATGTAAATCTTTAATTCCATGGACTTCTTTGAAGAGCATTTTTGTCTTGGCAAGTCCATTTGGCCTTTAAATTAGGTGCTAATGACACTGAAAAGTAAAGCATAGAAGGGCAATTAACCTGTTGTATTAACTTCTTAGCAAGTAAAATGCTAGCTTTTCAACCCGTCATAACCACTAGGCTCCCAGTTAATCACACATTTGCAGGTACTTGCTCACAAACACAGTCAAGGAGGAGGAGAAAAAAACCTTGCAGAGCATTAGAGTAGCTTTTAACTTGGCCTGCGTGAGACACATTGCTATGTCTTGCTTAGAAAGCTGGTCTAGGATTTGAACGTGTGGATCAATTTTTGTCAGATCTTGTGGGTGTTCCAGCTAAAAGGGTTCATTTTGTCTGATTTTGCTTTGATCTTGTCTGTGGCTTAGCTTTCAGAGCGATGCTCTTTGATTTAATAAACGTAGGAACCAAAATATTTCTGAACTGGGATTTGCCATTTTACCTGGACCACTGCTAAACTGTTTGTCTTCATACTTCTGCTTCTTGTTTCATACCCGCAGGACCCACAAGGTGGCAGTGTCCCACAACGGGATTATTGCCAGGAAGGCCTGCAGGGCTGTTCTGCTTAAAACCATGACAGAAATGCAGGTGGTTTGAATTGTGTTTGCAGGAGGGAATCACTGATGTGCTATGGTAAACAACTCTGATGGATAGTGACTCGAGAGAGCCTTTGAGGGCCTTCCTGATGAAGGGGGGATCAAGTCCTGGGCCACTTGGGACACAGGGACAAAAATGCTCTGTGGAGAGAGTTACCTATGTGGTAGTGTATCACCTGGGTACAGTGTATCATCTGAGTACTGTGTTCAATTTTGGGCCCCTCACCACAGGAAAGACTTTGAAGTGCTGGAGCGTGTCCAGAGAAGGGCAACCAAGCTGGTGAATGGCCTGGAGCACAAGTCTTATGAGGAGCGGCTGAGGGAACTGGGGTTGTTTAGCCTGGAGAAAAGGAGGCTGAGGTGAGACCTTATAGCTCTCTACAACTACCTGAAAGGAGGTTGTAGTGAGGTGGGTTCTGGTCTCTTCTATCAAGTAACTAGAGATAGGACTAGAGGAAATGGCCTTAAGTTGCGTCAGGGGAGGCTTAGGTTGGATATTAGGAAAAATTTCTTTACTGAGAGGGTTTTCAGACATTGGAACAGGCTGCCCAGGGAAGTGGTTGAGTCACCATCCCTGGAGGTGTTCAAAAAGCGCATAGACAAGGCACTTCAGGACATGGTTTAGTAGGCATCGTCATCGTTGATGGTTGGACTTGATGATCTTGAAGGTCTTTTCCAACCTAAACGATTCTATGATCTTGGCTTCATGCTGGTGGCTAATGTTCTGGCATTTGTGTCCTAGTCTGATATCTCCCTTTGTCTCCTTCCAACTTCTTTTATTGGGTTGGAAAGAATATTTTAATTGACTTAAGATCTGTTCTCAGTGGATTTCTGCTGTTGCAGTTAATTTTGTCTCCTTTGGAAAGATCCTGTTTTTGCAGCTTGCCACTAATGCTTAATATAAGTGTATGGAATTGATAGCTTTTACTTAATTCTGCATCCCCTAATATTATAGTATTTTGTTTACAAACAGGATAAGTAACATTTGTCTTTTAGACTGTCAAGTCAGTCACATATCCAGGAAGATTGATAAAACCAAGCAGATGTGCTTTCTGTATTAAATAATGACTTCTCACTGTGTGCCACTAAATGGCAAATGAGTCGTGATGTGCACATAATTATTCCTTTAATGAAAATGCAGCATCAAGACATCTTCAGCCATGTAGCGTTTCTCTTGGCTGACCCAGAGCCTTCATTAACCTCTTCATGTACACTGTCTTATTGGAACTTTTTGGCTCTCTAAAGTCTGTTTAAAAATATGTGTTTGATTTTTTTTTAAACATATTTGTTTAAATAAGATACCTGGAGGTGAGATGATGATGGTGGGAGAGAAAGTGACTTCCTAAATAGCTGGGAAACTCTGCCTCAAAATTTCCTTTTCAGCCTTAGAAGAAAAGGACAGAAGATGCACACTGCTAATACTTGAAACAATCCTTCATTACTGTTATGTGCTCTCACTAGCCATTCTTCTATTAAATGTTGAAGTCCTGAAACTGTATTTCAGTAAGCATGTCTGTCTTAAGAAATTTGTTGTGGTTTATGGTCAAGGATGGGTCTCTATATGCTATATTTCCTGTAATGCAAAGATGTTTCAGGGATAAAGGTTTCTGCTGAAAGCTGTCATTTTAGCTGCTTGTGGAGGACCTTTTATAGGACAAGAAATTGCATGCATTAAGCATTTGCACATATGAACACCTTACTGCTTGGTAGTTTACGTACAGTGCTTAACAGTCCAGGAAAATAAAGAAGCAACCTTTTCTTGGAGCTTCATCAGCTACTTTGCTTTTTCAGCTGTCTTAAGTTCTATGGGAAATGAATTAATAAGAAGCAGTACTGATGCTGTGGCCTGGTAGAGTAATTTGGAGAGACAAAACAGCATGTGTTTGCAGTCAGGCTGAGTTCAGCTTGAAACTGCTGCAGCTCTTTCAGCTGGTTTCAGCTTGTGACTTGGTTAGTGGCCAGTATATTTGGGCAATGGTACCATAAGGGCTCTAGAAACCAAGAAGTGCCTGCCAAGTTTCCTTTGGGAGGATGGCAATTTCAATATGTATATTTATATTATGTTTACTGGAAACAGAGCTAATGGGTAGCCCAAGGCTTTTCTAAATAATGTCCCTTTCCAAGATTTTGCTCTCTCAATGTTTCCCTAACAGTCATGTCAGTTTTCTGAGGGGAAAATGGAATCAAGGACTCCAGTGACAATCCATAGGCCTTGTTCGGCTGTCTGTAACTTTCTGTGCTTTTGACCCAGCCTTGACACTTGACTTTCACATGCTCTTATGACAAACTTAGAAGGCTTCCTTGGTCCCTATTTTTCTTGAACCCTGTCCTGATTTGTTGTTCTGACTCTTAAAATACTGCAGTGGATGTAATTAACTTCAGCTAATAGAAATTTAGGTGGTCACAGTGGAAATAAAAGTACCTTGGTGGGCAGTAAATGCCTTGGAAATGACTGAAGAAAAAGGAGGCTACTAGCTAGGGCTCAACCTAATAGCAAATTCAGGGTGCATAGCCCTCTGAAAAGATCTCCTTTGGTGAAGGCCTTTTTCTTTACTACAAGATTTTTTTTCTCTTTCAGTTTTATCTATGAATAAAATGTCCAGTTGCTATTCCAGTTCACTTCCTCTGGCAAACCACATAGTATGGAGTATAGTATCTAAGGGGAGAACTTCAAAGATGTCTGACATGTAAGTGTTAACTTTTGCTGCCCTTCAAAAAGGGCTGAGTGTTGGACTGCATTTGAACATACTCTTTAGTATTTAAAACAATGGATGTATTTTCTGGGGACTTGATGATTGCTCTTTTATTGTTAACATGTGTTGATCTGAATGTGTATTTGCAAAGAGAATGGGACAGCATCCTGGATAGTCTTAAATTCTGTAGTATATCTTGCCAAAGAAGAAACTGTGAGCTCTGACTCTTAGGTTCAAGCAAATGTGCTTGGGGCTGTGGAAAGCAGTACTGTCCCTGGTTCTCTGCTCATGTCAGAGGTCACTGTTTCTGTTGCAACCTTAGCAGCAAGACATGACATGTGGCCAGTTCTTGCTGCAGGGCACTACTTAGTGTAGTCTCCCCCTCTCCTTGCCCCATCTCATACACACCGTGGTCTGTGCTAAGATAAAGACCTTGAGCTACCACACATTATCTCCATCTGACTACTACCACTGACTGTTTTATGTTTGGGTTGGACAAGTGGCAATAACTTAGAATAAATGTTAAGCATCTCAGCTGAATCCTTAAGGGTTTTTGATTTAGAGCTCCAAGGCACAGGAAGCGCCAACAGTATACACTTTGTCACACAGTAGACCTAGAGATGTAGTAAGAAAATGCAGATCCAGCTCAGATGTCCCAAGGTCTGGTATCTTGAATTGTTCTTTGCATTGTCCTGTACCTCACAAGGAGTAAATCCTGCAGGGAAACGTAAGGGCCAAACATATAGTAGTTGAAAATGCATGAAATTTTATACTAATGGGTAAGAATGGAACATCAGTAAGTGTTGTATTTGCGTGGCTGGTCAGGAAAGTCCTCTCTCTATTCCTTTAGTGTTATTGCTCTGTGTGAGAGACTGAAAGAGTTAATGTCTCAAACATTGTGGTGGGGCAAGTTCTGCTTAACGACTAACTCCAAATAACAACGAACTCTGCCTAGCAAGGAACCACAGGTGAAAAGCAGCCCATCAGCAACAGCACAGGGAGGGCAGTGCTGGAGGGTGCACAGCTCCCTCTTCCGATGTGCTGTTCTGACTTGCTGAGCAGGGCAGCTCACCATGCGCGGCCAAAGATCACGTCTGCAGGGAAGGTGAAGTTACTCCTCAAATGACCCCCAAGCCCACTGATCCATTTCCCAAAGGCTCACAAACTGCTCACGACACCTAATTAGCCTAATGAGTTCGAGTGCCCACCTGAAGGAGGGGCAAGGATGATAAAAGGACACAAACTGAAGCCCCATGGGCATAAGCCCACCGGAACCGGACCCCTTGGCTGACTGAACCAACGCTGGATCCAGGACTGGTGAAATCGTTCTCTTCTCTTCTCCCTCTCTGCCCCCCACCCCCCCACCGTAATCCCTACACTTTATCCCTTAAGACATAAACTGTTGACCAAGTCTGGGATTAGGAGTGGATTCAGCTGCCCCTAGGCTCCTCACTGAGAGGGACTCTAGAAAGCAAGGGGGTCTGCTCTGAACCTCATGGCTTAATGGGAGGGCTCTCCTTATTGTCTTCCCTGAACTGATCTCCAAATAAGTAAGGCTTGTAGTATATGTTTGGTGACGTATGGTTAGCACATGTTATACAGTTTACTGACCTAGTTTCATGCCAATTTTTGTTGTGAGCATGCCGATTCTTATTGTGAGCGAATAAAAGTTGAGTTTTGTGAGTTAAAGGATCCCTGGTCTCGTTTCACTTTAGTCCTGACCTGGGAGTCCTCAAACCTGAGTTGTGGTCCTGAGAAATTGGGACCTGACACCCTGTAAACCAGTGAATCGGCTGTGATGAGCTGTTAGGTGCTTCAGTGCCTACCATTCTCCTGAAAAACAGCCTTCAACCTTTCAGCGTGGAAATGGCTAGCTGTTCAAAGGACTGGAATCACTGTGGAGCCATTATCTCTGCCAATTTTCTGTGCTAACAAATGCTTGGAAATTCATTTACTTGATGAGCAATTGTCTTCTGTTTGATAAGAGGTAATAACAAATGGGCAGTCTGGGCTAATGACTGCCTTGAGACAGAAACTCGCAAGAGTGTAAGAAATTTACAAGAGTGTAAGTAATCAGAAGGTAATCTCACCACTGCTATCAGCAAGTGAGTCCTTGGGTTTTATCCCACTTAATGTCTTAGGCCTGTGTTTTGGAGGATGGAAAAGATATATTTTAATACTAAAATTCTTGACAAATAGTGGTATATCTTCACTTCATGTGCTTATAGCCTTTTGGGAAACATTTGTGAAACTTTTTCCACAGCTAAGTACTATTGAAGTGCCCTGAGCATAAGAGAACTTGTGCAATGGCAGTGTTGATCATGTTGCTACTGTGTCTGGTCATCAGGCATAACAAATTGTCAACAGTAATTAATCATAAAATTGGCACCCTTTGGGAAGGGTGTAATTACTTGCTTACTATATGAATAGCCATACTCATGCTCTAGAGTGATTGTGACTTGTTGATCTTGCAGCTGTCAGTGCCACCAATACTGAATCTAAGCTTCTTGCCTCAGAGGAGTCTTCTCTGATGTGAAGATGGGGTAAGAGCTATGAATTTAGACTGTAGCATTTTCTTCCCCTTAGAGCACCAACACAGCAGTGAGGTCTGGCACTTTCCAGTGTATCCAGAGATGGTGGGGAGCAGGTCACCAAGCAGCAGGATGATTCAAGTGAGGAGAGCTAGCCTCTATGCCTAAGTCACCTGACAGCTTTTTGTGCTAATGTAGTAGTTGTTACAATTTAATTAGCAATCACAAGGTTTCTTTGTGGAATTATCACTTTAAGAAGTGTCTCATCCAGCAGGAGTTGCTGGTTGAAAGAGCTTAATAGGCAGGTAATTAATACAAATGAGAGGCTCTGTATGATGATCAAGAGCTGGCTGTGTCTGTAGCAACTTCATTGGAAGGCAGTAATGAGTTTTTGTTTCAATGTGTTTATTACATCTGAAAAACAAATAGTTTGCTCTTTCTGATTCCACCGAGTGAGAGCAGTGGTTCTCGTTACTTTCTCAGCAGTCATATTTCCATTTAGCATGCCTCAGGACTGCATTTTGCTCCCATGATTTCTTTGCTTTTAAATCTTTTAAAGAAAGTGGACCCCGTAAGCATGAAATGTGTACTTCTTGAAAGAGCATGTGTTATCCCAGTGTCAGGAACAGCAGCAGTTGGAAACATCCTGGAACCAAGTTACCTTTCACTTCAATATTAGTCAGTGATTCAGCATTGAATGTCAAAAACATTCATATTGATTGATTTCTTTACCCGCCTACCCAGATGAAGAGGACTGAGAAACAGCATATACTGACTGCATGCTGTAAAAGTTATTTTTTTGAGTGGCTTTCAGTTCCCAATGTGATGTATGTTACAGTTTCTGATGAAAGCTCTTAAAGTGCAGTGAAGTTGATTGGGACCGATTCATTAATGATGACTTGGCTCTGTTTACTTCATCTCAGTATTGCATATGAGAAGTATAGAGAGGTTATTTCATTGAAAAAAGAAGGGCTGTTTTGCTTCAGAGAAAGGCAGATGAAAGTGCTGCCAACAGATCTGGGAGGGAGGTGGAATGGGCGGGCCCAGAAGCAGCCCTGCGTACAGGGTGGAACTGTGCAACTCTTATGCTCAGCCCCTGAACCCATCATACATATCTTTCAAAAAAAAAAAAAAAAAGGAGGAAAAAAAAAAGCCAATATATGCTATTACCATCCATCTTCCATTATTCCCTGTGAAAATTTTCCTTTTGAAAGTAACCAATGAGCCATTTTACAGGTTTGGCTGATAAAGGGTCAAGGTGATCCTGAGGGTGTATAGTATGTCTTTGATCCAATGTTGCTCAAGTACAGAGTGCTGCTGAAAAGGGTAACTGTGCTTTTTCTGTCTCATACTGTATTTCCATCATCTCTCTTTGATCTGAGCTGGCACTTGCATAGCTGTGGGGGATTTGGAACAATTCCTTGCTCTATTAAGAATAAGGCATAGTTTTAGGTCAGATTAGTGAGCTGAACCAGCTGGCTTTGTAATCATCTAAACAGCATGTGAAAAGCAGCCTGTGTGAAGCCAAGGCTATGGTGAAGCCAAGCTACCCTGTGAGTATCAGCATTACCAGTTAATATGTATAATATGATTGAAATAACCAGGAGGTGCTAAATTCCTGCATACAGCCCCCATCACTTAATATTTAAAATAGGGAAACAATAACTAGACATGATTTGGTGTTTAGGAACTAACTGTTAGACAATGGGCCTTTACGTTTATGTCAGAAAAGGTAATGGATTGTGGTCTGATCAACAAACCTTGAACTGCTTGGAACTGCAGAAACTAAGTAAGAGGTAGGCAAAAGGTAATTCCTAGGGGGGAGATTGCGACCTCTGACTCATTGATCACCTACTCAAAAGAAGACAATGAAGGAAGAAGACAGAGTCTGCGCACTAATTTACATGAGAGGTGAAGAAGAAAGAACCGATCATTTAGGGAAATACTAATGAATATGTATTACTTAAGTATATAAATGTGGGAATTTTTGAGACAAAGGTGTGCTGTCTTGAGACAGGCACCCATTCATGCTCATTAATGAAATTAATTTGAAAATACCTTGAATCTGTGTGTTATTGGCTTGCACACTGGGTAAATGAACCCTGTTTGTGGGACAACAGTTTTCTGGCAACCCAGATGGGACCACGCTGAAAGCTTTGTCCGAATCGTCTTGCTGCACCCAATGGGGACAAAAGAACTGAGTGGACTCCAGCGCGCACTGACCTGTTGATCGGAGATTTTATCAGCTCCTCTCCTGCAGTCAGGTGGTAAGGAACACAACTGTGCAATGCTATTTAAAAGAGGTATTTTTTTAGAAAAAGGTGGGAGAGGATGACTACTGAAAAGCAGTGAACATTTGGATCCTGCATAAGACATATCAAGGAGGATATGCAGCAGAAGACGAAGGGAGACATCCCTCGTAAATTGTTTTCAGTACCAAAATGGGTGCTACAGCTTCTCGGGAAGTACCCTCCTGCTCTGGATGCATCCTAAAGAATTGGAATAAATTTGGTGAGGATCCCCTGACAAAAGATAAATTAAAACATTATTGTAACCAGTGGTAGCCACAATACTGATTAGAGGATGGTGAGAAGTGGACAGAAATTGGATCTTTGAAATCTAATATGCATAGGACTGAAAAATGGGATGAGGCATCTTATGTTGATTTATTTTTTACTTTGAGAAGTCATTGGAATGTTCAAAAAAATGTGGCTTAGTAGATTTTAAACATCAAATTGCTATATATGCATGAGGCGGGGGGGGAACAAGGAAAAAGGAACTAAATCTTGTTGTACTGGATGTGGGGGTGGAAGAACTGAGACTGGAGAAAATGAAGAGGATGTACAATTACTAATATCGCCCCCTAAGAATTCAGAGGCAAATAGTTTGAGTGATGAAGAAAGTGATAATATGAGTCCAGTTCCAGGAAGAACAAGACAGCAGAAGCCTATAGTGCAGGCTCCCATTAGACAAGCAGTGGGACCAGAAGAAACACCAGTATATGTACATGTACCATTTACCACCTCTGATTTGTCAAATTGGAAACAGGTGATTGGATCATATCAAAGCAATCCTAAAAGAATGCATAGTACTATCAAAACTGTGATGATGACTCCTAACCCTAATCGGAGAGATATACAGGCCCTTTTAGAATATTTGTTCACTACTGAAGAAAGAAAAACAGCTTTAGAAAAAGGTGGGGAAGGAGTGACCCAACAGCGTGGGGGGTACCTAATATGGACATTTACCTCCCCAAAGAAGATCCTCATTGGGACCCTAACACAGGGGGAGAAATGGAAAGGCTAAAAGAGTACCAAAAATTTTTTATATGGAATTCAACACAGTGTACAGAAACCTAAAAATTTATCCAAATTATACGAAGTAAGACAAGGGGATAAAGATACCCCTTCTGCTTTCTACGAGAGATTGTGCGAAATGGCACAAAAAATGGACTGATTTAGATCCAGAAGATCCCAGCAATTTGAAGTTGTTTAATATGTTGTTTATTAGTCGATCTGCAATAGATATTAGGAAAAAAAAATGCAAAAAGTAGAAGGGGCAGATGGAATGACAATTTCACAGTTATTATCCATTACATAATAAGTATATAATAATCGAGATGAGGAGACTGAGAACAAAAAATGAGGAAGGGCCAAAATTCAGGTGTCCTCAGTAGCTGCCCTAAATGATGGGAGAAGTAGAGGGTGAGGAAGAGGACATGGAAGAGGTGGATTTCAAGGAAGAGGAAGAGGACAGGGAAGTTATGATAGAGAAAATTACAACGTCCTTTTAGGGGCAAATCAATGTGCATATTGCAGACAGAAAGGGGACCAGAGGAATTTATTAAAATCTCCCCAGCTGATCCTCTGGTTCCAGTTGAGCTGAGGAATGAGATAATAGATTTTTTTTTAGTTGATAGTGGAGCCACACATTCTGCAGTAACTAGTTGTAAGAGACCCGTAAGTAAAAGTAAAATAAATGTTGTTGGTGCTACAGGGAAAAAGACCTTAAGACCGTTTTTAACAATTGGTGATAATAAATTAACTCATTAATTTCTCTATATGCTGGAATGCCCCTTGCTGCTGCTTGGACGGGACATACTTTGTAATTTGAATGCACAAGTAACCTTTTCTGAAGACTCTGTTCAGTTGCATATCCTCCAGAGATGACTTGGAAAGCCCAGATATGTTTAATAACTGAAGAGAATCCTGATGAAGAAATGGATATTCCAGAAGAAGTACTAAATGCAGTTATACATTTGGCATGGGCATCGAAGATACCCTGACAAGCGAAGAATGTGATTCCGGTAAAGATTGAACTTAAACCAGGAGCCCTTTTCAAACTAGAGCTCTGAAGTAGCAGACATCCTCTGGTGATGCTTCAGTGTCTTTTCATGCAAGGTTCCTTTACATAAAATGTCAACCTCAGTTTTAACCTAAGGGAAAATGCAAGGTGTATCATTGTGTAAACTGAGACATGCACCCAAACAGTTTTTTAAACAAAGGAGTAATTATGGGCTGACTGATGCACAGGGTACTAACTACTATTAGAAAAGAAGTTCAGGTTCCTGTATGTTGCTATGATGTTGGCAATATAAAATTTATGATATCAGCTATTTCTTTCTGTCTTGGCTGTTGTAAATTTTGTGATCTTAACAGTGTGTAATTTTTTGGAAACATGTCTTTGTGATATATAACTGGCTTTAATTATGATGAAATCTTTGTTTTCTTTAAACCTTCTGGAAACAGGCATGGGATATAGCTGAGCTTTCCTATGATCAATAAAGAGAAACATTACTATTTCAAAAAATTTGCACATATTGTTAGACAAGATCCTCTTTTTTCTTTCTTCTCCTTGGGAACTTACTAGTTAACACCAAGTCTGACACATGCTGGGTTATGTGATGGTCTGCTGTCAGGTTTGGGTAGAAAGTGGATTTTTTTTTTTTTTTCTTTCTCTTTTTAGAAAGGTAGTTTTCTTAAAATGCTAGTTAATCTGCTGAAAGATGGCTTAGATGTTTTGATAAGAACCATTCATTTACATAGTGTAAAGAGATGGATGAAAGGTGCAGACGCACTTGCATTTTTTTTTTTTTTTAAGTGGCTAAGCCTGTAAATATTCAGCTCTTCATTGCAAGGTTCTAGTACATTTTGCATGAAAAAGGTTGTCTGATACTCAGGCTGCATTTGCTTCTGTGTGGTTCCTCTAACATTTGCAATTGTAGGCAGCTTCCTGGATGTACTTCAGAAAAAAATGTATTATATCAGAGATATAACTGGTTGAAGCCTGATGGTTTTGTTTCAGGCTATAATATTTTTTTTTTTAAGCATCTAGATTTCTCTTTAGGCAAGAAGTGATAATGAAAGCCATGATACTCTGTACAAATGTCTACTGAAAATGAGGAACAGTTATGTAAAGAATGATTATAGGGTTCCCTCTTTGACATAGCTTAATTTCTTCTATTTCAGAAGGTAGCTTACATATTTCTAGTTTTGAAACAGTGAATTAGAATGTACAAGTTTATAGCTGTAACTGATGTAAGTCACAGGATTATGATAAGTACAATTAAACTGAGTTTTCCAGCCTTGTAACTGCAGGGACAAATTGACTGAATACAACTACATGTGCTAGTGTAGCTTCAACAGGAGAAAATATGCCCTGGAAAGTTGGGGGAGGGCAGGAGGAGAGAAAAAAACAAGCCTCCAGCACTCAAGCATCTGAATAATTTTTAGGAAGGGTAGACAGGTAAGCCTATCCAAGTGAGCTTCTGTAATATAGATATAAATCGGCTATCTACAAGCAAACTACCAGAGTGTAACTGAGAGAAAGGAGGAAGATCTGGCTCAGTATTTAGGACCCATAGTTTGCATGTCAGACCAGATAATTCAGTTATCATCACCCTTTTTTGAACAAATATAAGTCTAACACAAAATGCCCCAGCAACATTTTGAAGAGTAGAAATATATCTAATATATGTGAAGATGGGACGTTAGCTCCTTTTCAAGCAAGTGAAGGGGAAGTTAGAGGCCAAAAATAATCTTTCTGGGCAGCAGATACTGTTCAATGGAAATCTTAGCCTCAATGAAAATGGATAATAATGTCTGTAGGGAGGGAGTAGTGCAGATTTTTGGAGTGCACATTGCTGATTACAGTCTAGAGTTGTATTTAGTGATAGCTGTTGCAGGAAAGTCTGGTATCAAACCAGATAGGCAATTAATGGATATCTAAGTGTCAGAAATCACCAGCTTTTTTGCTATTTTGCACTTTTACTTTTGTGTTGCCCAGACAGAGGAAGGATGAAATGAGCTTTGTAAATGCAGCAGGCATTTAGTGTATAGCAGAAGAGAGGACTAACAGCATTGAACTTGTAGCATGGCATGGCCCTGTATGTGCAAAACTGGAGATGGACAGACAGCAGAGAAAACAGCTAGGGATATTTTGTATAAGGTAACATTTTGGATCTATGAACTGGAAGCTTACAAAAATAGAGGTAGTGGTAAGCTTTTATAATACTCGCTTTAACAAAATAAAAGGATATACAGGTCTTGAAAATGGCCTTCAAAAGCAGCAGCCTGTTTCTGGTGGTTATTGAGAGTCACCATTTTCTGGATCTGGTATGAAAAAATAATGTATGTACCAAGAAATCCTGAAAAATGACTGTTATGGCCAATTAAGGTAGAAAGCATTTAAGAGGGTCTGTGCAGACTCCCAGGTAACTGCTGCAAGGTGTAATAGCTGTCTTGGCTCCTGCTGAGAACAGACAGATTTAGATGGAAAGAGGAGGGAAGGACCAAGAGGGAAGTCAGGGTGATCTGTCCCTGGATGAAGGCTGGCAGGTGGACTGTGATAGTGTAGTCCCTTAGTTTATAGGAGTTTGCCAGGAGGTCTGCACACCCTTGGCAGGAATTTATCTTGGCAGCACCAGCTGTCAGAGAAAGATGTCCCAGCGCTACTATGCCTGCCACTCTCTTCAGTGCTGATGGCTGAGATAAATGCCAGATGCTGGGTTGCTGGACTGTAGAAGAATGGATTGTGGCATACTCTCTGCAGTCCTTTTCTTTGCTCATTATAGAAGACACAAATTTTCTTAAACATAAGAGGTGTCAAGCAGAAAAACTGAGAGAGCAGGTACAGGTTGGGAAAGCAGATGAAACATCTTGTGCAGAAACTACTTGTCCAACTTTTGCAGTTTTGATTTTCCACATTAGCTTGTGTGGAAGAAGTGTTTCCACAGATGCAGTTCTCCTGGCTCCTATCCCAAAGCTGGTGGTGTCTATTGGGAGTTTAGGTCGATTTTCCTCACTGTCCACAAATGCATTTTTTCCTTTTGCAAGAAGTGAAAGGTAGACACCCCTGCCTATGTCAAATGTTCCGTGCAGTTGTCTATCTGGAAGCTTGCATTCAGAAAGAAATTCTGACCCCTTAAAATGAGTGGATCTTTGTCATGACCTTGCATTTAAGTTGTTGATATTTGGGCAAAGGTTGTGTGTGCTACTACAGGTACTGAGTAGAGTATGTAATGATAAATGACATTCAAAACAAAAAATGTCACGCCCATGCTTGGATTCATTTAGTATTCTCATAAAATCACGGTGATGCAAAGAACATAATCCAGACCCCCTGTTAAGTCTCGTAGTGTCGAATCCTGTTATTGAAGCACATAGGAATTTTGCCAACAGCTTTTCTTAAAACAGGACTAGAGCTGTGCAGGTGTCAAGGCATGCCTTTTGAATTACTTGTACCTTTCCTGGTGCTTTGATAGGCTTGTATATTACCATATAAGAGTGGTAGGATTCTTCCTGGAGAAGTAATGTTCAGGTTTTGTAGATTTCCAGGTGGTTCTTCATAGGAAAGCATACCTGAGACAATAATAGCAATTGTGATTAAAAGGAAATAAATTTATGGAAATAATCATGTGCTTATTCTTAATCTGTACGCTAGATTTGTAAAACTAAATATTCATGACCCTTGATCTGGCCTGAAGTTGAAGTAAGACCAAGTAATCAACAGTAATATTTTTTTTAAAAATTGCAACTTTGATCTTTCTGAGAACCTACAAAGTTGTAGTTAATAGGTGTCAGAATAATAAATAAGAATGGATTTTCCTTTTTGCCCCTCCAACCTTCAAGGATTGCCTTAAATCACTAAGGACAGATGAGAAAAATTTCATTTGAAGTCTGCACTCTCGGTGAATTGCACTTAAAGTTCATTTTTTTTAATAGTACACATGGATTCAAAAAATACAATTTTCAAGGAACCCCCACGTGGACACTGATCTGGCTAGCCCCCTTGAATGTGAAGGTGTTGAGGGTTGCCTGGGGAGAAAACTGGAATGGGAACTTTTCAGCACAAAGTTACCTGTGGGCTCAGGGGACTCCTTTGCTCTCTTTCCAAACGTGACTGCTACTTCCTGAGCAAACCTAAGATGGGGCTGAGCCTCCATTAGTGAGAGCACTGAACAGTGTATTGTGGAAGAGTAGCTGTATTAGCAGACTGCATTATATCTGTTCCTAGTCGTTGAACATGGGGGATGTTCCATTCTGTCAGGATTGATGGTTCCTTTTAACACACGGGCTGGGGGGGAAGGCTGTGTGTGCTGGAAGAGATTTTGAAGGTTTCTCTGAAGGACCTACAGTTAATTTCTTCTCCCTCTTCTTTCACCTGTTCCCATACAAGGAACAGCTGTGGAGAGATTATAGTATCATATTTGTATCAGTCAGCCTCCACAGCAGTGATTTGGACGATGTCCCCATAGACAGTTTATTTTGGTACTGCACATGGCTTCTCCAACTCATCTGAGGCCTGGCACCAGTTATCTCACACAGAATACTGCCCTTAATCTCTTCTGTCTCTCTAATACCCATCCCTGTGTTGTCCCAAAAGGCTTCTTTACCCGGTGTGCAGATGGCCAATAACACACTGAGTCAAGATATTTGCTTTTTATTTCTTTTCTGTGCAGAAGAGGGTGCCAGGCATCTAACACAGCCAGCACACACTTGAAACACAAACAGGGTCTTGTATCAAGATCAAGGAAAAAGTGGTAACAAAATACATGATTGCTTACAAAAAATTTATATAACAAAAGTGCTTCTACACATGTCTAAATGATTATCCAACTCATTATATTAAGGTGGTCTTACATTTACATACTCCTTATGCACAAGTGGGTGTCAATTTTAATATTAAAATCAAGCTAAGTTAGGACATAATTTTTCTTGACACTGCTCCAAAACTGGGCACCTATGATAGAAATCAGCAGTAAGGCAATAGCATTGACAGAATCTTAGTGTTTCACATCCTCGCTTCAATGGATTCAATGTAAGGACTTTCCATTCCTATTCCTATGGTTTCAATAACAGAGTGTTGGAGTCAGCTGTTGTCCTTCCAACATCACCTGGACACACATACAGTTACTGCACTGGCAGCATCAGTCATACTACTGTACCGATATGACCTCTATGGTCAGAAAAGAAAAGTTAATTTTAGTCCTCTGTTGCTTTTGCTGACCCCCTGGTGAATGCCAGTTTTTGGCAATTGCAGCTTATGTTAAATGTTGCAGGTAACTGAACTAATAATGGAGTTCCTGCAAGTCAATTGTCACAAGGATGACTTAGTTGTTTTTTTTTTTTTTTAATGTAGTGTACAGTCTGTGGTTTTGGGGGCCTTTCTCTGTGGCCCAATAGGATGAGAAGCAGGAAGGAGCTGAGCACTGCAGAGCTGTGCTTCACAGGGGTTCTCTGGTGGCACACAAGGCATAGGGGGCTGATATGTTTGTCTGGGTAGTTACAGGAAAGCTGGGATACAAGAGCAACAATGGCTATTCCAGCTGTTAGACTGCATTTACCTCTGTTAGAGCAGTATTCCAGGTTTGAAAGGATGGGTGCCTTCCTGTCAGACTTTGTTCTCCAAGGTCAGACGTTGCTGCTTTAACAGGGTTGAATGAAAAGTGAGTTGTCTGCTCCTTTCTGGGTATAAAACATATTGGGGCCCTGGATTTTGGTGCTGTTTGTACCTACTTAAAGCTTTATCTTGTGCTTTTAGTCTCATCATGTTAATAAATTGTTAAAGCAAGAAACAGAAGAAAAGAGGGGGAGATCAACGACTGTGGAAAGATGAGTAAATGGGAAACAGCCAGACTTCCAGTTAAGTTCTTTAGCTAAAAGTTTTATGGGTCTGATAGTTTTGAATGAGCTTCTGATCAATGTGGAGCAGGTAGTTGAATTAATCCTAGTGCCAGAGGGTTGAGCAGTGCATTATTGCTGCTGAGGCCTGGAAAAACATTTATAGAAATGGCTTGTTGGAACTACTGCAGGATAGTGGCTTGGAGTGCTTTTAGCCTTGCTGTAGGACCTCAGCCAAATAAAAGCTTTCCTATGCTTTAAGTGGAAACACTGCGAAACTGAATACAATAATGTTTTTCTATGTTGAGATATCTAAAACAAATTCAGATTTGAGGGAAGAGAAGTCTGAATAGACTATTAAAGCATCATCCTCTGTTTTTCAACAAAGCATTTTGATTTTGGAATAAGACTTTAGTATAGTAGTTTACCTATGCATAGCTGGAGGAAGTTTGACTTAGGGCAAAGAGTGCTTGCTATATATAGAGAGATATATATCAGTATTTCTTTGTAGAAGGATGCAAGTGCACGTATGTCAGTATTTCATTTCACTTTGGTTTTAACCTGGTTTTTGATACTTAAGAGCATAAATCCCCCAGAAATTCTGACCTGGAGGTCTTTCAGGGCTGAGCAGGACATGCTGGATTAGATTTACTGCTGGAACTTTGTTAGAGCACCTACTGTGACAAAAACATCAGGCTGCCTTGGCATTCCCCAGGTTTGTCTTGTGTTTTCTTTTTCTGCTCTAGGCTCATGACCAAAAGAAGAGCTAACATTTGTGTTGTGCCTAAGTGGAAAATCAGTACCCTTAAAAAGGCAATGGTTCAATTATGCTGTGGCATAACTCACACTGCAGAGAAAACATGCCCACTGCAATGACTTCCTAACAGGTTGGCAGTAGCCTCAGAGTGTCTTGTAATTGCTGATCTCTTGTTGCTGCCAGAGGGGCAAATTTCTGGATGAATGGTCACCTTTCCAGTGAAACCCTGTCCCACAAGAGGTGACAATAGTACTGACTGATCTCTTGCCAAACAAATCACCTGTAAGTGGAATTGATGAATTTGTATCTACCAGGTACAGAGAGAAGGCTTTTCTGCACTGGCTTTTTTTCTGTTTTACTTTGGGGAAGTGTTAATACTTAAGTTCATATGTTTTACACAAAGCACAAAAGTATCCCTAGAATTAAAGTATTTCTTGAAGGTCCATACTCAATGTTTAAGGTGAAATAATCATTTGGCTACCTGGTTTGACATGGAAAAGTATAAACATTCTTTAGGATGCCTTCTGTCATCCCTCAGCACTGTTCTAACAAATGATTTGAGTACATAGTTTCCTAAGAATTTTTAAGAACAGAAGATACATTAAAAAAATAAAGGAAGTGAAGAGGTAAGGGATTAGTTTACCAAAGAGACTTGGGAGAGAGTTGTTGCCGTTAATTGTCATTATTGCTTGTATTGCTGAAGAAAACTCAGAAATCAAATTAGTACTGTGTGTTAAACTCTTTTTGATGATGATGTTATCAATTAATATGTATAATATGATTGAAATAAACAGGAAGCTGCTAAATTCCTGCGTACAGCCCCCATCAGTTAATATTTGAAATAGGGAAACAATAACTAGACATGATTTAGGAGCTAACTATTAGACAATTGGCCTTTATGTTTATGTCAGAAAAGGTAATGGATTGTGGTCTGGTCAATAAACCTTGAAGAACCTCTTGGAAGTGCCAAGATTAGGGAAGAAGTAGGCAAAAGGTAATTCCTACAGGGGAGATTGTGACCACTGACTCATTGACCACCTACTCAAATGATACCACCTACTCAAAAGAAGACAAGGAAGAAGACAGAATCTCTTCACTAATTTATATGAGGGGTGAAGAAGAAAGAACCAATCATTAAGGAAAATAACAGTGAATATGTATTAGTTAAGTGTATAAATGTGAGAATTTGGGGGACAAGGGTGTGCTGTCTTGAGACAGGCACCCATTCATGCGCATCAATGAAACTAATTTGGAAATACTTTGACTCTGTGTGGTATTGGCTTGCACGCTGGGTAAATGAACCCCATTTGTGGGACAACAATGAAGCTTGTTTTACTTGCTATGTTCAAAAGAAGTTCTGAAGAAATTAAAGCCTAAGAAAATGCTGATGCCTGTCAGATATAAATCCTGTTCTTAAGTCTATTTTCTTGCTGTGTAAGAGTTCTGTGGCTTGAGTCATGCTGCAAGCAAGCATGCTAGAAAGCTAGATATTTAGAGATAATTTGCCAACATGCAAAGGGTTCTTCTGTTCAGCCTGTTGTGTGACCTTGAAGATCAGGTGAGAGGGCTTGTGGAGCTTCCTAATGGAGGGATGGGAAGAAAAGAAATTTGCAGACAAAGGTGCTGTGGGAAGAGCTAATAGAGAACTCAGTTCAGCAAAGCCCTCCCCAGACTAGGCAGGACATGTGCCAAGATAGGGAGGGAATAGGGGTAAAAAAAGACTCTACTTAGAAGGTCATTACAGAAGCAGGTAAAAGTAATAGTTGCTGTACTGAAGGGTTTTGAAGAGGAGAATATAAGGAAGAGTCTTTCAGAAGTGGTACGACTTCTTCATGCACTGTAAATCTGGAAAGACTATAATCTAGTCTGTAGAGTGTGTGGGCCATAGGACATCTTGAAATTATTTGGGTTTAAAGTAGCATTTTTAGTTTAGAAAGCCATCTATTCCACCAAATCTTTTGCCAGTGATGGGAGTCCACATTGTTTGACTTGTTTGCAAGTTTATTATAACTTAGTCCTATGCTTCCTTGGGATTTTTTGGTGTTTGAAAACTGTAGGCCAAGACCTGATGTCTATGGAACCCCTGCTACAGAATTAAATGCATTTAGTGATTATTTACTGTTTGTAATTGTGTCCTGAGAACTCTCTCTTAGCTAGTGTTTAAGATACTCTGCATGGGATTCAGGTTGTAGCTTAAGGTACCTAAACTTAGGTGTCCATGTGTAGGCATGTAAGCTACAGCCAAGCATCTTGGCTCTGTTTATAGTCGGTGGAGATCTCTAACAGACAATGGAGGTTATTCCTGAGTATATAAGTGGAGACAAGGTAGCCTGGAAGCTGAATCCCACTCTTACTCCATCATAGAACACATTTTATGTTCTAATTTAATCAAACATCCTGTAATACCAAATCGCATGCCTTCCTGGGGTAGGAAGGGCTATTGAAGAAAGGAGGGAACAGTGAAAATGTGGAAACTAGTAGCTTTATAAGAGGTGGGAAAAGGATGGTCAAAATGGAGAAGGAACAGTCCTCTACATAAGTCTGAAATTAAGGGGAATGTGCTGAGATGGATAGAAGAGAAGTCAGGATTAGGAAAAGGGAATTGAGGGATACACAGAGAAACGTAACAGAAAGGAAACATAACAGCCTCAGATTTGAAGGTGAAGGTACCTTTGGGGGGGAAGGTAAGTACTAGAATACCTCTTGAAAGCTGTATTGCAAGTAGTCAATTACATTTTGGGTAGATGCATGGGAAAGCAGAGCAAGAGAAGAGAGGAAAATGCTAATTATGGATCTAGAGCTATTTTAATTTTTTGGAATAGTAATAAGGAAGCTCTGAAAGAGGGGGAATGAACGCAGCAGGTCATCTGTCATCACACAGCATGGTCAGAATGAGGGTGGTTTTGTGGTGGGACCATGGAAGTGACAGAAGATACCTGGATTCAATTTCCATCACTCCTTTACATTTATGCAGTGACTTAGCTCTCAACACTGTGCTGCTGCTGTCTCCCATGGATAAAAGAAAGCCAACGGGATATTATTTGCTTATTTTGCAAGGGTGCAATGACTTAGGTGAAGTTTCTTGGACTGTTGTTTCTAATTGTTACCTATCATTTTTAAGTAGTGATAAAGAAGATGCTACGTTGCTCAGAACTCTCAAATTAATTTTTAACTCAAAGCCAAGCCTTGATGGACCCTCACAGCCTCATTGGTTTAACTGGTTTCTTGACTGACCAGAGGTGGCTGTTTTAAATGAATGTGGAAGCTTTCACACAGGGTTCTGGCACCGGCTGAACTGAAATTGGCTTTGAAACTACTAATTCAATTGAGGCAGCTTGAGAGCATAGTCTTGAAAATGCAAGATCACTATATGAAGGAAAACAGTCTGAGAAGGATGGCAATGTCTCATGGATATATACTTTCTTGAAGTCAGCACTTTCAGATACACAGTGCTATTAGGTCAGTCAAATTGAACATAGCCTTTTCTCTTTCCACCTTCATGGGTGTAAAAAAAGTATCCTTTTGTCACTTCATGACCTGCAAGGTTTGCATTGCTTGTTTGGGTAGCGTTCTTACACAGCAAACTTAAGGATTCAAGTTAAGGCCTAAACATGTTATTAGCACTTTATTATAAAGCACCAGTGTTCTATCCTGGTCTGGAAAAACAAGTCTTAGTCTCCTACTAATGAATACCTGGTGGTCTGTTGGCTTCTCAGTGGTCTGTGAAAACAAGCAAGTGAATGCTGCCCATGCCACCTTAAACTTACTGTTTATAGGTTTTTTGACTCTTCATAAGATTTTGAAGGGACCCTAGAAGTTTAAAAGATGTTGAAGAAAACCACTTAGTTAAAAAGAGGAGAGGAAGTTTTGGTTCAGTGTTACGGTCCAGTGTTAGGGATACTTGGGGGTCTTGTGTATTTCACACTGTTTGCCCTCCTCTGAAAAGAGTAGGGCTTAATCTTGGCCAGAGGGAGTCTATAAGGGATACTTGTGTCGCATGTAACTCATAAGCAGCTGCTATCTAGAAATGTTCCTGATAGCTTAATCCCAAGTGGGTACCTAAAATTCCAAATGTCGGGTCACATAAAGAACATTAGGAGTCAGCCTGGTGACAACACTGTTAATATTCATTAGAAAATTGTTTCCTTTAGGGCATTGCTTGCAGATGCAGTTTCTTTACACACTTATAGAGATAGATGGTTTTCAATAGCTTTTCAGTATGAAGGGTAGAACGCAACTACTTCTCAGCTGTGCAATGTTCCTCTGTAATAATCACTGCATATGTACCCTTCAGACAAACTGCAGTGCTGTTAATGTTTTGAAATACTGTTTGTATGCTAGACTATCTAGGAGGGAAGGAGAGAAGTGTGGTCCCTTTCAATCTGAAATCCTACTTGCGAATAAGAGGGTTAAATCTCACCAAGCCTTTAGCTCCATCTGTTGCTTTCTCTCCTCCTCCATCAGTCTCGCAGCAAGCAGCACTAAAATCCTAGTCCGATTGCTTTTCCTCAAATGAGGGGCCGGGGCACTGTCCAATTATTTATAGACAATAACAGCAAATGGGCCCTGGTGCAAGTTTCAGTTCTTTTAATTTTGCTCATAACTTTTTAGTCTGTTCTGAATTTTACTTCTTGTAATTGTGTGGCTTGCAAAGGGTGTTGAGTAGCCATTCTCATTGTAGCAATTTCATGTCAAACATCTGTCAGGTTCTGAGAATGTCAGGTTCAAGAAGTGATTAGGTAACGTTCTTCCGCGTGTTTTTATAGTGAGATAAAATCGGATGGTTTTACCTTTGTTTTTCTTTCTAGTAGACAGCAAGAGACACTTTCAACTTTCAGCTGTATGCCAGAACAATGTCAGTTACAGGCTGTGAGTCAGTTGTAGCTCAAAAAAAAAAAAAATTCTTAGGCTGTATGGGTAACTAGAATGAAACCCAGAAATATTTTTCTAGGAAATGAATAGCTCAGCTGCTTCTGTGAAGCTTAATACATAGAAATGAAGACAGGGGGATTCAGTGTTTTGATTACTTGATTGCAGCACTAATCAATGGATGAGGGGGAGCAAACCAGATATAAATATATATTTAAAAATTTTAATGCAGGAAGAAGTTATATTACCTTCAGCTAAATGTTGTGTATATTGAAATGACAGCCTGCCTCTTGATTAATTTTTTTTAACTATACTTAGGTCATAGAACCTTCAAAGAAAATAAGTTTTAAAGGCTCTTTTCCTTGTGTTCAGTAAGCACTACTAATTCTCTTCTAGATGAACAAAATATTCCAATCTGTTTTAGTGATTCTCAGAAATGGAAAAATGGGGAAAAAAATCATAGGATGCTTCAGTTCAGCTTCTTGTGAAGGTCAGGAGAAGCTCAAGTAGGCTTGATATTCCTGTCATAAACCCTGGTAGAGGTGGAGTTGGTGCTTGACTATGGTGCAGCCATGACAGTTAGTGGATCTGTCCCGCAGGTGCGGGAGTCAGCTACCTTCTGTCCTTACAGGTGTCGCTCTGTGGAGTAGTTCCTGCAACTGCCTGTTCTGGGTGGAGGACTGCCTTGGAAAAACACACTCAACCCATTTCCCACTGCCTCAGCATTTTGTTCTGGGGAGCCAGGCTGAGCAGCCCTCAGCCAGCAGCAACACCTGGCCCTTTGGTCCATTCAAAAGGCAATCTTTTTGATGTAGGGTCTGTGGATGCCTCGGGCTTTGTCATGTGGTTAGGTTGCTATTTTTTTCTCTGGTCTGTGGCTGTGATTGCAGGTAATTAATGCAGTTCTTCACTTGGGAACAATTGATTTGTGAGGAGAAAATGAATCACGCCTCTCTTAAATGTCCTCTTTCAGAGACCAAAGAGGACCCTTTTGTAAATGGTCATTTCTGTAGTGTTTCAGTATCTTGCTTGGGTTGTGCTTGGCAGGAAAGCTGGTTTTGTGTTGGAGGCAAAGGAGTGAAAGCCATGTTTGCTGTGCTAGTCATTGTTAAACGGTCCTAGTATTTAATTTCCTGTTGAAGGCTCCTTTATTTAAAGCTAATTACAGGACTACCTGTAATTTCAGCTCCCGAACTAGTTATGACAGTTTCAAAGCAAAAAGGCTGTTTGCCTGGAGCTGGTGAATTATTGCACAAGCTCACATCACATGTGCAAGCTTCAGAAATGAAATGAAAAACTGGAGCTTGGAGGAGAGGAGCTTGCCTGATTCCAAGACATGTCTTAGTACCTAGAGGGCAGGATGTGTGTTATCTGGTCACTTGGACAAGACATGGAAGATCTCACAGAAAGGCATGATAAAACTTCAGTCATAAAGACCTTAGTATGAGTCACAAGACTGTATTCCTCCCCTGTGGAGGATCAACCTAAAAATTTTAGGAGATAAAGCCATGTTTTCCCTAGGTGGTCATCAGTTCAGGAGAGACCAGAGCATACCATAACCATACATATGCCAAGAGCTTCAATATTTTACATCACAAGATCATCAAGATACTTATGTATGAACGAGAATATTTTCTTTGTACTTCATACTCAATGTGTTCTCCAAGCTCTTAGAAATTAGCCGTTATTGTGTCACCATGGTATGTTTCCAGAGCATTGGCAATGATGTCCTTGCTATTGCTTGAGAGCAAATATTCTTGAAGGATGCGACTTGTTCTTCTGTGCAGACAGCCAAGGTTGAACACCACAAGTACAGGAAACATGAAATGTTCAATCAGTGAGACCCTGTTATAGGTATGTGTGCAGAGTACTACAGGAAACAACAAAAATTCAATCCTTCACTGTTTGAAATCATCAAAGTAATGGTGGGCTAGGCCCTCAGGTGATACTAGTTCAAGATAATTTTCTTGACTTTTAAGGTGTGCTGCTGCAAACCCAGTGAAGTCTAGACCCAGGGCATTTGTATGTCTTGGTTCTGAACTCCATAAAGGAAATTCGTGGTGACAAAACTTGGACACAGTTAGACTGGGCAAAATTAGAGGGACCTTTGGTCTCCTGGCCAAAGGTATGAGGGTTTGAGCACTTGGACCTATGAACAGACGCAAATGTGGTTCTGTTTTTACTGACCACTTCGCTGTTACTGTTATGTCTTCTAATAAACTATTATTACATTATTGCTGCTTATTTTACCAAAAGGGTAGTGGTGATCTTATTTCTGCAGTGGGCAACTGATGTTGCAGGGTTGCACAGGGAAATATGTGCAGTGTCTGTATGCAGTTTGTCTCTAGGCAATGTTGGTTTGTTTTTTTTTCTTGAACTGCTTTAAGAACTGTAAATGTCTGTTATACTATGAAAATGCATGTAGGAAGTAAACCTGAAGTTCTTATGATCTTTTTTTTTTTCTTGTGTCTGGAAAATTTGTTGCTCATACGGATGTGGTGGTTAAATAACATTTACACACTACTCTGACAGTAACATAAGTATCATGGCAAAAAAATGTGCTCCTGGCATATTAAGGGAACATTATAAAGGTGGCAAAATTAAGAAAATAACAGGTCTTCCCTGCACTATTTCTGCTTGCTATTTAACTGTTGCAAGGCAGTCCATAGCTTTGGAGTCATTGCCTTGGTCAAGAGCAATGCTAGGGGCTAGTCGTAAAAAAAAAGCCCAAACAACAAAACAATCCTGTTGCCTCAGCCAGCTACTGATTATCACTTTGTGCCCTGCTTTCCACTAGCTCTTCGTGATTGTATTCCTACTTGGGGGAAGAGGTATCTAAAGATGTCTTTAAAAAACAACCCACAAACTTGCTAAACCTGTGGCTTGCTCACAGCAGGTAAAGTGGGGCAGATTGTTGGAAGCAGAACAGGGTTCCTTTTGGTTCTCTGCTCTTTTTTTGTTCTTTCAGCAATCTGGTTTCAATGCATTGCTTACATTATTACACTCCTGTTGTGACCAGGAACTGGTGCTTCAGTCGCAGTCACAAATGCTGGACCTTTTAGATCTGTTTGCACAATGAATCATGGCTGGTTGAATAGGCAGTATTAGAATTGGTGCTTGGGAAAATCAACTGGAAAATTAAGTTTATTGCATCTGTGAGTATCTCAGCAGTTGATTCTTGCTCAGTTTGAAAAAACTGGAAGCATATTTTGTTTTCTACTTGGAAGTTCAAAGCATGGGGTCTTGAGCTCTAGAGTCACTCAAGCTGCTTCCCTTGCCCCCAAGCCCCTATATGGTATGGCTTTTGTCCCTGTTTGGAAGCTTGTGGGCTTACAAATGGGAAATCTGTCCTTATGCTCTGACAGCTCTCTGGGTTTTGAAGGGAGCTGAAGAAGTTCAGATGCAGAGCATTTTCTTACAGTAGGGGGAGTAAATTGCCAATTAATGCAAAACTTGCCCTGTGTGAGGTCAGTAGTCCACTACTATGCAAAAAATAGTTATGCTTGGGGGCATCGATTTATTTTAATGAATGTTATTTGATTAAACAAAGAGATAAGGGATGGTATATGCTAAAAGGGAATTATAAGATTGTAGGACTCGGAAATGAGTTCAGGTACTGAATTTGGACAGTCATAAATTTGGTGGTAACAAGGGTCCAGTTTTACTTGCCTTCTCTTAGGTGAGATGGTGGTGCATGCATCCATAAAATCACCATAGTATTGCGCTATGGAAAGTATTTTATGTATAAGATTTTTCTGAATGAACCAGTTAGGAAAGGTGGAAGGAAAAAAACCTCTGCATAATTCTCTTCTGTTCTGTCTGCTGTTTCACTGTGTATATGGCCAAAATGGTTTGTATTGATGTTGGAGACTTGTCTCCTGAGCCCTTGGTGATAGAAGATGGGTTAGTGAACCAAGTAACAGTTGGGTCTCCAACTGTTAATGCAATATCACTATTACTGGCTTTGTAATACTTATTGCTGTTTTTTTTATTTGGTAATATAATAGGTGTGTATTAACCCTGACTTAGATCAGGCATGTTGTCCACACATATGGTGAAGAATTAGTCCTCGGTTTAGATAAGATGATGGCATTCAGCAGAGGCTGGGTTTAGTTGCTTTTGAACTTGGCAAACTTGAAGGCTGAAATTTTCCTTGCTAAACATCCAGATTATCTTAATATTTATATCTTCTAACTCTGGAAGTTTAACTTTGTGTCTTTGTTCTTATTCAATGTAGCTTATAAGTATCATTTCTGTGTAGTGCCTGAGTGGTAGCTTAGGGCCTGTGTCAGGTGCTGTCATATTCTATGCACTTAAATGATAGTCTGCTATAGTTCAATGGTTACAGGTGCTTCTTTTGAGAAGTAGTGGCAAAACGAACAGTGATTTATAAAAATAGGGGAGATGAAATTGTTTACTAAGTTGGGTGATCTGAACAGCTCACAAATGTTAAACTCTTTTGCAGTAGTTTAAAAATTGGTATATTGATTAATACGATGTTATTAGTCTAATTTTCTAGAATCTAGAGATTCATTCTAAGTGTCCAGGTATGATTTCCTATGCAGCCACTCAGAACTTTCCATTGTGTTACTGCTGTTCAAACGTGAACTAATTGAAGAGATGACTGAAATTGCTCCCATTCCTCTTTACACAAATGAGTTTTATAAAGTGTGTGCGACTTACTTATTAAATTATCTCACCATAAAGACATTAGTGAGGCATTTCATTCCTGGATAAGAGGGTCCACTATATAAACCTCACTTATTACCTGAAATATAGAAGGGTTTACATTTTTAATAGAAAACTTATTGAATCTTTGTTTCAAATGACAAAACAGGCTCTGCTTGATTACTCATTTGTTTACAGTAGGGTGATGCGGACTGTTCTCAGAAGGCATCTGTTGAAAAATTGCTGCCAGACTGAAGGGATATTTGGCATGATTTCTGTGCTCTTGACAAACACTGTTCTCCTCAGACTTCTATATGCTTCCTGCCAAAGTAGTTATCCCCAGGGTACAGTGAATTAGATTTGGATATTGCTTATTTTTACTTCTGACATGTTCCAAATTGTGACTGGCTTCTTCCTTGAACCACAGGTGTGTAGTCCACTTCCAGGATGAGTACAAAGCATACACTTGGTTTCATTGTGTGGTGGTTGTTGTCTTAAAAGTACTTGTTTTCAAGCGCTCAGTGGAAATACAGGCATCTGATAGAAAGGTTTTTTTCCCAGTTGTAATTTATCTCTCTGATACCCCCCACCCCCTGCCCTCTCCCAGAGTGGCAGATAGCAATGTCACTGATTGGATCAGCCAGGCAGCGCTTCAGGTAGCAGAACTCATATACCTGAATACTTAGTTCAGGTTAAGCATCAGGGTCTGTTCCCAGCTTCAGGCAAGATACATACATCTTGAGTACCTTATTATAGCCCCTGAAGAGATGGGTGGAGGGCAACTTACCTTATCTTGTTCCAGAGGCGCCTCATATTTCTCCACTTCTGTAAATAGGTGGAAGAACACAAAGTTAGAATCTTACTGCAGTTGATGAGGCATCTAAAGGAGGAGTCTCATCAGCCTCCTTGTTAAAAGGGAGGCTGTGATTCAACACAGAGCTACAGCCTCTCTCTGACCTTCAAGTGTACAGTCTTCTTATAGTTCAGCTTATAACTGAGTTTCTGAAACAAAACCTATGAATGTTAGAAGGTGAGCTCCCTGGTCTTCTGAGCTTTCTGTTGCAGTGGTGCATCCTAGTTCTACTGCTGAAGAGTGCTCTGGCTCATGGGACAGGCTGTTTCCCTATATGTATGCATCTCGGGATTCATACATGCTTCAGTGGTTGACATTGATTCTTACCAATGGTCTTAGGACAGCTTTTTGATGCCAACAGTAGATGATGGAAAAGCCTAAGTATTTTTGCTATCATTTGACATTCCTTTGAAAAACCACTTAGAGCAGGAGTCCTTTTTACCCCTTTCTTGTCTAAAGCCCTGCTTTTATTTTTGCTCATCAGGGCATTGAAAATAGGGCAGGAGTTGCTATCTTAAGCAGTGTTTCTCACTGAAGAGGTTAACCTGAGCAGCTTTTTTAAAAAAAGAGCTTAAAGCTGAGAGTTCCTACACACAACAGCAGCCTCCTGAATGGTGTTTACAAAATTGGGCTATTAAGTAGAGTTCTGAAAACTCCAGCTTCTCATGTGATTATTGCTTGGAATGATCCTGAAATAATAATCTTGCTTGGAAATCCTGCGAGTTCAAGATTGAAAAGAGAACGGGACATGAATCCTGTACTTGTAAACATATTCAAAAATCTATGCAGTTCCAAAGATCACTGTACAAATTTTGTGGAGTAAGTAACTTGTTAGGATGAGTGAGCTCAGGTTTGGAAATACTGTTTTAATTGTCAGATTCTTTTTAGTATGCACTGTAGATCCACATAGATATCTTTGGTATAAATGGACAGGGTAAAGGGCTGGTGACATGCATTGCCAGAACTGAAGTTCATGGACTAATGCTGCTCTCAAAAAAAAATTAGAAAGCATTTATAGTTGGGTTGACATAGATGTCTGGTTGTGGATGAGTTGCTGACTCTAGCACTAGGGCATTGGTTTCCTACTTTTTTCCTTTAAGGAAGTGGGGCTGGTCTTTGGATGTCAGAATATCATATAAACAAAAGGAAAGAAGATGTGAAATGGCACAAGATGTGGGAAAACCCTGCACAAGTAATAAACTTTGCTATTTTCTGGGCAAGCCTGTAATTGCTTTTTGGCTCCAATTCAGAAGGAAGGGATCTGGAAACTCAGAACTTTGTAATATGATATAATGCTCAAGAGTAAAAGCTTGAGGCTCTGATTTCTCTCTCTTGTGGTTAAAACGGTTTAGGAGGCTTTGGCCCCAATTCAGAAAAGCACTTATGTCTATATACTACCTCTTCTTAATGGTCTCAGTGGAATTATTCATGTGAATTAGACTAAGGCAGAGCTTACCGACCTTCCTGGACCAGAGGCTTTATGATAGGTGGGGAGATGAAACGGTCAATCCTAAAAAGGCTGTTGATGTAATAGTGGTACAGAAACTGAAGTAAGCAGCACTGAAAGCCTGAAGAGAGGACATGGATTGATCTTCCTTGTATGTCACCCTAGGCTAGCTTTAGAAACTTCAGACAAGTGTATTTCTTGAGTTCTTAATGCTGACTATAGAGGGAACACAGCATAGACTCCTCCTCCATGGTGGTAAAAAGTCAGTGCTCTAGCACTGAACCTGTTTATAAACATATGGAGTGATACTGTGTGGATGAAGACCAAGTTTGCAGCTGGAGATGCCATGTGGGTTGCTACGTCTCTGGAAAAGGTGTTGCCAACTTTGCTACCAGGAGTTGCCCAATATTAGACAACTGTATACACTGTTAGGACCTAACTAAGTGTTTGGTTGTATTGGGTGGTCTTGTGTCTGTAGAGAGCACTGTTTCAATACTGAAGAACTGAATGTGCATCTCCTGGTTGTCCTGGACAGTCTACATTGAGGCTAGGGGTCACTCAGGAGCCCCACCAAGCTCACAGTGAATGAACTGCTGTGGTATGTGCTAGGGGCACCAAAAGCAGCCTCCATTGTCTCCTTGACGAAATGGGTAACTGAATTCAATGAGTTGGTACTTGCTTGTCATCTTTTACATGTATTTCTGCTGATGGGCTTTCTGGGAAAATTGTAAAAAGACCTATTTAAACTGACAAATCACAAACCCCATACTTTTTTCCTAATTTTTGATACCGATGGTACCAGAGCAACAAATGAAGAGCATCTTAGCAGTTCATTAAATGAGTGCTTTAGTCTACAGAAACAGTACAGTTCTTCAAAGCAGTTACTTATCAGCTTGCAGTTTGACAACAGAAGTATCTTGGTTGAGCTTTCCAACCTGTCACATGGAAACTTCCAACTGCTGTTTCCAGCTCACTTTCCGGCGTGCTCTAGACAGCATTTTCTGCCACAGGTTCCACATGGCCAGTGTCTGCCCTCACGGATAGCAACACGTGTCTGAAGGCAGAAATGCTGCCTGCCTTCAGCCCTTTCACTTAAAATCCTGTGCCTTGGATTCCTCCATTTGAAGGTCCAGCCTTACTTAAGCTGTTTATTTAAGGGGTAGGGCATTTAGTTCTGAATTCAGATTCAGAATGAGAGATGTGCTGTTCTGCTTTTTCCATATGTATCAGGAAACTAAGGAAAGGAAAAGAGTTGCAGCTCTGTATTCTTGTGTATTCCAGCATCCTTTTTATTGTCTTTATAGCTGATGAGTGACAATTACTGCTCTATTTCTCAAACTAGCACATCTGTCTCCAAATGCGAATCTGTATTTCGAGGTGCCTGAAAACACTGGCAATGTAGCTGAAAACATCATTATGCAGAAGAGCAAAGCAAATGTTAGACGACTTGCCCAAAGAAGTGTTTTGGAACAAAGCTAGTGTGGTGGGTTCACCCTGGCTAGATGCCAGGTGCCCATGAAAGCTGCTCTATCACTCACTCCCTCAGCTGGACAGGGGAGAGAAAATATAAGAAAATGCTCATGGGTCAATATAAGGACAGGGAAAGAGCGCTCAACCAATTACCATCACAGGCAAAACAGACTCAACTTGGGAAAATTAACTTAATTCAATTTATTACCAATCAAATCAGTGTAAGGTAATGGAAATAAAACCAAATCTTAAAACACCTTTCCCCCACCCCTCCCTTCTTCTCTGGCACAACTTCACTCCCAAATTCTCTACCCCCTCCCCTCCAGCGACAGAGGGGGATGGAGAATGGGGGTTGCAGTCAGTTCATCACACATTGTCTCTGCTGCTCTTTCTTCCTCAGGGGGAGGACTCCTCACTCTTCCCCTGCTCCAGCGTAGGAGTCCTCCACGAACTTCTCCAACGTGAGCCATTCCCACGGCCTACAGTTTTTCACGATCTGCTCCAACCTGGGTCCCTTCCATGGGCTGCAGTCCTTCAGGCACCGACTCCTCCAGCATGGGTCTCCCACGGGGTCACAAGTCTTACCAAAAAACCTACTCCAGTGTGGGCTCCCCTCTCCATGAGTCCACAGGTCCTGCCAGGAGCCTGCTCCAGCGCAGGCTTCCCACAGAGTCACAGCCTCCTTCGGGCATCCACCTGCTCCGGTGTGGGGTCCTGCACGGGCTGCAGGTGGATATCTGCTCCACCATTAACCTCCATGGGCTGCAGGGGGACAGCCTGGCTCACCATGGTCTTCACCAGGGGCTGCAGGGGAATCTCTGCTCTAGTGCCTGGAGCACCTCCTCCCCCTCCTTCTTCACTGACCTTGGTGTCTGCACGGTTGTTTCTCTCACATAATCTCACTCCTCTCTCTGGCTGCAGTTCCTTGTTGCACAGCAACTTTTTACCCTTCTTAAATCTGTTATCCTAGAGGCACTACTACCGCTGCTGATGTGCTCCGCCTTGGCCAGTGGTGGGTCCATCTTGGAGCTGGCTGGCATTGGCTCTATCGGACATAGGGGAAGCTTCTAGCAGCTTCTTACAGAAGCTATCCCTGTAGCCCCCCCACTACCAAAGTCTCGCCACACAAACCCAATACAGCTAATCAAATAATCCCAAAGAACAATTAGTCTGAATTATTTTGTATTCAAAAATAGGGCAAAAATTACTAATTTTGATGTTTACCAAAAAGTAAATGAGTGGTATGGAAGTGACTTTATAAAAAGGGAATAACCATTTTTGAAAGGAAAAGTAGCAGCATATGATACTGCAACAGTTATTTGTTTTGTTAGTATTCTGCTGATGTCCGGCTTGGACTGGTAGCTTTACAGCAGCCTAGTTCATTGCCAGAGGATATTGTGTTGCTGTAAAAGTGAAGTACAGGAGTGGTGAGTTAAGACTGCTGTGTTTCTTTAGTGGCCATGGCAAGGGTATTTTAGTGCATTTGAATTGGAAAATGACCCATTTTGAAGCTGTCTCATCTTGGCATCCCTGCTTTCCCTCTGAGATCCTAATTTATGGTTTGCTTTGACATATGCTCATTGTAGAAGTAATCTGATTTTTATGAATAAATTGTGAATCGGAGGTCCTGATTTTGCAGGGTGCTGCTGTCTCTGTTTGGAAACCCCATGGGATTAAGCATCCGCCTACCTGATTTGCTTTTTAGGTTCTTGGCTGTATGGCATAGCTCTAAAGTTAGGTTTCAAAAAATGTACCTCTGATTGTAGCACATGTCATCAGACCTGTACCTACTTCACAGTAACATTGAGACCTAGAGCATAGTAACAATTTAGAGGTTCTGTCTAGATCCTTCCTTATATCCTGGGGTTACTGACATGTTCTGAAGCCTGAACTAGTTCATATATTCCCCATGCAAGGAAGAAAGAGAGAGAGGAAGAAGTTTGCCCATGGTTTTTGAGTGCCAGAAGTACAGTGTCAAGTGTGCCACTGATCCTGATCTGGGAACAGGAAAGAAGTAGGCTGTACTTGCCTTCCAAGCTCAGATTGAATTTGCAGTCCTTGAGTACTGGACTGCAAGTCTGCCATTTGACTTGAGAAACTGTGTCAAGGTGACCTGGAAACTGAAGAGATTAATAAGGAACTCTAGGGTACATGTATTCCATCTTTCTCAATGGGAACACACTATGCTTTCTGAGTGCCAAAGGTAAGGTAAGTCAGACTAAATGGGCCTTTAAACAGTGGAGGCATGGTACACCAGAAAAGCATAACAAGTTAAAACAGTTTCCTCTTCCCCTCCACCCATTAATACTATTTCTTGTATCTATATACAATGCCATCTACAGCAATTAGCTTTGTTTTTGTAAGTCAGCATAACTTCAATGCAGTTTATAAATGAATTGAAAAGGTGTTCCTCTTGGCAGGATATTCATATATCCCAAGTGAAGGACCAATTTTATCCCCATCCTTTTTTTGAGGAAGGTGCTGTAGCTTTCCTAGTAACTTGGCTTGTGTACTGCCTTCTGCATACGGAAGGCCTGAAAGGAACCTGCCCTAAAAGCACAGCTGGGCTTACAGTTGTCTGGAGGTGGGGAAGACCATACTGACTGATTTATATCTATAGAGTAATACAAAGTACCTCTTTTAGATACTGGATGCTAAAGGAAATAGTCAATACAGCAAAAACTACAAAATGTTCTCTGTAAAATAGTAGTAAGAGAAAGTAAACTCAGACTTATCCTCCCAATGATGTTCGTAATATATCAGGTCTTAAGTCTTGGAGCCAGCTGTGAGTTTAGACTATTTAGCATGGAGGAGCAGACTAGCTACAATGAGACAGCAATATGGGCTACATCAATGCTTTCAGGTTTGAGAAGTACATGGAGAGGACCCTGTAGATATAGAAAATGCAGCAGAAATCCTCAGCCTATTTTTATTGAGGTGACAGTCCATAGGCTTGAGATGGAAAAAGGACAGAAACCACTCAGCCTAGTGTTAATACTTCTCTAATAAAAGTATTCAGGCCTACTTTCCTTCTTCCTTCAGATAGTGAAAGATTACACTTCCATTCCTACCTCTCCTTCAGTAAAAGTTCATCACAAAGGAATCCACTGAGTGTTATTGAACACACAGAATCCCCACCCAACTCAGTAAAACTCTGCACTTGCACTTTAAGCTCCCAAATGTCTTACTGTGGAGGCTTTCAAATAGATTTGCCTCAGTCGTCTTTTAGGTATCTGCATATTAACACTCCTGGAGACCAAGTAAAGTCTTTGGTGTGACCAGTACAACCTGTCTATTGTTTTTCCTTTTCAGTGACTGAAGGGGCATATTCTGAGAGTGCTGAGCACCTGCCGTAGGACAGCTTTCTGCGCTTATGTTCAAGGAGAAACAACCTTCTTATTTCAGCTTATTGGGAAACTTACATAGGGCTAAAAATATCACAGCCAAACGAGTAAAGAAAAGGCAGTAGTGCTTCTAGTGAGTTGTAATCACATCAAAGCCAACAGTATTCTTTAAACAACAGAATACCAAAACACAAACTGGAAACAACAAAGAGAGGCTGAAGAATCAAGTTCTTAAACATGACTAAGGGTGTAGGCAGAAAAGCTGTAACACAGGGTAAGAGATCATTGTAGCCCTTTCTGATAATCTTCTGGGGCATGTGAAATGAACAAAATGAGAGAGCGAGCTTAATTTGATGGGGAGGGGAAAAAAATGACAAATGATGTAGAGGGATGGGAAAGCATGTAGCATGGTCTTCAAAAAGAGCAAGAACAACAAAGAGATCAGCTCTTGAACAATGAAGAGTTAAAATGAAGATGAAATTGAGCAAGCAGAGACAGGTATTTATGTGGCAGGGGAAAAAACATCTGCAATGGAGAAAACTGAAAGTGTGACATTTCTCGAGGGAAATAGTGGAAGCTCCAGTGTTTTGAGTAATTTAAATCCATGTTGGACAAAACTCCAAAACATACTATAAATAACAATCCTGTACATCAGAGGAGTTCCCACGTCTCATTTTGGTCATTTTTCTGGCAGGACCTTTACTAGGAAGCACTGACTGTAAGTTTTCTGGAATGGAAAGAGAGCAGAGTTGAATCTTGGCTGGGGAGAAAGAAGGATTCAATGGGGTTTTTTGTTGTGTTTTTATATATATATATATAAAAGGAAATAAGTGCCCTGCATCCACGCTTTGAAAGCTCAGTTACGTCCTCTTGAAATTAATTTTGTGAACTGAGTTCACTATCTTCTACAGTGTAACTGTGCATGGACAGGGGAAATAACAGTGAATCTCCAAACTTTACCTTTTTTGGAAAATGTTTAAGAAAAATGTTGCATATCTTATGCAATCTTAGTTAAATAATGGTTAAATTATACTTCAAAATACTACATTTTCAATTAATGAAAGTATTCAATTAACCCTGTTAAGTTTTCACTATTTCTTAGTTAAATGTCCAGGCAAGAATAGTTCAAGATTTTCTTCTCATGCTAAGTAGAAAAATGTTCAAAATTTGTTTCCCACATAATATCCAACTAATCTGTCACTTGCAGAATTCATAAACTGATGTGACAGTAATGGGTGAGAAGGATTCCTGATATTAGTGTAATAAATATTAAAAAACATAAGCAGTTAACTTGAGGCAGGATGTGATTCCTGTGACTTTCAAGGCTTCAAAGCTTCCTTGGGGAATTATCCTCTGAGTGCTTGGTGGTGTTTTACTCTGGCTTTCCTTTGTAATAGCCTTGCTGGATGTCACTGGAAGCAAAACATTAAAACTAGAATGAGCATTGGTCTAATACAGGGACCTGTAGGATCCTGAGGTTCACTGGGCTCAGAACAAACCAAACCCTGTCTGTTTACAATGAAGCTAATCGTCACCAGATCAAAGTAACATCAATAATTACATAGCAGCCTATAAAAAGAGCATCCTGGATCCCTCTGCCTTCAGACCCTCAAATTTGAGTGGTTTTGCCACTTCACAGCTGGGAAGTTGAGGTGGAAAAGAGAATCTTCATCTCTTAAGGAAAATGAAAGCTTGTGTCATAAACAGAAGTCAAGAGCCAAAGTATGGCTGTGTCATGCAAATCAATGGCAGTTTGCCTTGGAAGACGAACTTTTCCATTCTGCATATAGCTTCTAGATTAGCTCCATCTCCCTGGACTGCTCAAGGGGTGTGCGTGGGAGAGG
Organism: Leptodon cayanensis; assembly: GCA_027564655.1. NCBI lineage: Eukaryota > Metazoa > Chordata > Aves > Accipitriformes > Accipitridae > Leptodon > Leptodon cayanensis. The sequence continues at coordinate 26,362,377 of JANXJC010000007.1, read as the reverse complement.
CAAAAGTCTGCTAGGGGTCATCAGTGTTTTGCCTTAATTTCCAAGCACAACACAAGGAATATGACGTTTGTGAAAATGTGACTCACTGGAAAAGCTTTTGGCTGTAATATGCCTGTAAGGATTGTAAAAGAAAAACATCTGCTTTCCACAGTCTGTTACCAATCTGTAGCATGCTAATGGTGGTGTGATACATTAAATGGACTTCTGAAGCAGTCTGTCCATAGCACAAGCATTTAGATGATTTCAAAATACATTATTAAAAGCTTTTTTCCAGTATTAATAAAGAGTACTTGTTGAAAGCTTTTGAAAGTCTGTGTGTGTGAGGATCTGTTTTCCAAGGAAAGGCTTTTATAACAAAAGTTGGATGGTGTTCTTGGTTTGAAAAAAGAAAGAGGATGCACCACTGAAACTATTGTTACCTGTACTTGTGTGCATGGTATTATAAGCCTTATTGTTTGTAGGATTTGTCACATCACATTTGTCTTGTGCAACAGAAGGAAATCCATTCTAAGGGACAGATGGTATACCAGAGATCTGTGGGTCAGAAAGGATTGTAAACCTTTGAGAATAAAGACCCTTAAAATGAAGGCCTTAATCTTGTGAACTGTACAGCAAATATACGTTGCAGCAGATACGGAAATGGTACTTGGTTTTGAATTGGCTGAAGTTATGTAAAAGACTGCTGTCAAAAGCTAAGACTGGGTTTTATTTTGTTTTTCAAACTTGGGAGCCAGTTCTGTGGCAATTCCAGCACGCCTCAGTCAGTGTAGCAAAAGCACAGATGCATTGAGAGGTCTGGACTTGTGAATTCATATCCAGCACAGTAATTTGCCCATTGCAAACTCATCACCTGAGTCCTTACCATGTCCTTACAGTTTATACACGTCCTGTTTGGATCACATTTAGAGGAAGCACTGGCAGCTGGCCTAAGAGTTACATATTTTCAGTTCTGGGTAACTTTCATCAGAGATGACCAAAACCACCACAAAGAAAATGTAGATGTGAGTCTTCGTAGAAGGAAGAAGAAAAGGTTAGATTATCCTTCATAAGGACTCTACCAGCAGATAGGCAAGAAATGGTATTTAAAATGTAGCATGAAGAAACAATCATAATGGCAATTATGGGTGATACAGCAGCATGTGTGACATGGTGTGTACGGAATAGGAAGATTTTTTTTTTGCCTGAGTATAGCTGTTAGTCCTGCTTTATGGCTAATAAGCAGGATGTACACCTGGGTTAGGAAGTCACAAAGGGAGTATAATAATACCTAAAGTTTTCAGATACATTTTCCATATTTCTTTTGTAAATGTCTAGTTGTGGTCACTGCTAGACTGTTCTCTTGATACTGCTTATTATCTGGTAGATATCCCGTTTGGCTCGAGGCTTGGAGTTGCAGGTATGATATTTTATTTTATTTTGGCTTTGTGTGGTGCTGACAAAGAAGGCTGCAAATTTCAGTTGAGGTTTTTGTTTAATGGTGACCACCAGGTACAGGACAGGCCATTGGGGCCTGAAACTGAAGGACTCCAGGGATGTGTAGAGCCTGTAATGGAAGCGTACCCACCTGTCACACAGCTCCAAGTAGCAGAGCTGCTGTTTCCATGACAGCACCACACAGATCTGGAAACACGAAAAGAAGCAAGTTTGAACGTGTGAAAATAGAAAATGCTATTTGTTCCGGCTGTTGCAAAACTATTGTTACTCCTACAGAACTTAGTCTTGGCACAGGATAAAACAGTATTATATTTTTTTGGAGCTTTTCAATAAGTATTTGAGAGAGCATGTAGTACGAAAGGCCAAACCAAGATAATCTGATGGTGAAAAAGATTTGATGTCTTCGCTATTTCTTAAAAGTGGTTTGTTTCCTAGGTGGACTCCATAACATATATGATGCCATTGTCTTTAGGTTAAAATGGATGCTAATTGCTAATGAGATATCCCATCTGTACAGCTTTCAGTGGGAGCCATCAGGCAGTTAGGGCTGGAGTGCGCATCCTCTCTACAGATCTACTAGAGCTGAAGGGAGTATGCTCAGAGCTGCATTAGGCAGTCAGTCTCTTCCTTGTGATAGAGAGGATCCAATGCTGCTGACTTTAGCTTGCTGTCCTTAGTATTTCTGGTTATTTCTAAAAGCCATTGCAGCATGCTTTGATGTGATTGCTTTCTCCATTCCTCAAGACCAATGACTGCTCTTAACTGCAGTGCAATAGAAACATGAGTAGTACCACTGTGGCATATTCACAGGCAAAAACCTCATGAGCCAATGTGAGTCCTTGGCCCACATTGACTGGCACTGACTGTGGGCCAAGGAGGGCAGTGCCTTTGCTTCTCACAGCAACTGAACTCTTTGTTTTGGACACAAAATAGAGAAGGCTCTGATATAATTGCTTAATGGTAGATAACTGCATCTCTGCTGAAAGCACCAGCTGTCAGAGAATGCACTTAGATTTCAGAGGTCTCCTGTAAGATTTTGTAAGATGACTGTCTCTGCTGCTTTAAAGTAATTTCTCTTTATGCTTGTTTCTTGGGCTTTAACAGGCCTTAACAGCTACCACTGCTCAACCCCGGATTTAGTAATAGTGCGTGAGAAATGAGGGTAACCCTGTCAAACTAAGATACTGTTGTCAGGTTGCAGGGGTGGTGGGTGTGGTGGTATGTTTATCGTGTGGTGGTATGTTTATTCTTTGGAATGGTATTCAGGCAGTTGCCTTCCTGTGAATGTTATTTCTGAAAACACCACCACACCAGACTTTCATAAAGATCCTGCCTAGGCTGAGCTTTTCCCTAGTTTTAACCATTAAGATATCCTCCGAAGCCCATTCCCTTCTAAATTGTCGTCTTCCTAGCCAACCAGAAATGCAAAAAGCTGCTACAGCCTAGAGGGAGCTTATGCCACTCTTTCTGCACGGTCTTTGGGGTCTGTGTATATTGCACTGGTATCACAAAACCTGAAGAACGCAAATGACCTTTTTTCTTACTGGTTTATGCTGGAAGTTTGGTAACTACCATTTTTAAATGATATATTTTAGAGAATGGTTATTGGGTGAGTAATAAGGAAAAAACAGACTGCAGGATTCTGACTTCTCACCTTGAGAAAGTAATGGGAGTGTCCTGTTCCAAAAACACTGATGCTATTTTGCTTCTAGGTTACACTCATGAAGTACTGAGTGTTACCTATGGAAATTACCTGAGGTCCCTGACTTAAGTTTGACAAGGTCATGTCACACACACAAAAGACAGGTTTTCAGCTTTCCTTAAATGTAAGATAAGCGAAGAACAGTAACTAAAGCTACAACAGCAATAAAGCTACAGGAAAATAAAACACTAAAAATTTATTTTTTCTTGATTAATCTGACATGTTCTTGGGTAAGAGTCTGTTGCTTGCTCTTTTTTTGAACCAGAGAAGACAGTTCTGAGTAGTTATTGGTTTGTTGCCAATAAGCAGTGCCTTTTGCACATGTGGTTTGTCTTTCCACATGTCACAGATTTCCTGTTTATCTTGTGTTCTGCTGTTGCAGTGGGAAGGAAATCCAAATTCTAAGTATTTTTTTCTTTGATATGAGCTATCGAAATTAGGACTAGAAGTCAAAACAATAAATTGTTCTTCGTCTGCTAATGTGTTGATAAACAGAAGAGGTCAACAGCAAGGGGGCAGAATTCGTAAGTGCCGTACAATTATATGTTAGCAAAAACCAGAACAGATTTTGCAGTGCATTGGCAGGACCTCACAGAGCTGCAAAGATTTGAAGAATCATAGCAGATGAAATAAAATTCACACCAGTGCCAGATAGCATGTGTTGGAAGTAAGAAGCACTGCTGTTGTCAACTTTATTGTGAGCAGCCAGGAAGAAGAGCGAGGTTTTAATGTTAACAATTCAATGAAAACAGATGTTCATTGTGTAGCAGGAGTTAGAGAATTGCACGTCTATACAGTTAACAAGCTGGTCCCCAGTTCCAATGCATTAGGTACTATAGAAATGTGTAAAGGAGTTGTGCACTTCGGTTTCTGGCAACAGAGAGCTCCTGCTAGGGAACCAGCTGTATTTTCTCAACTTAGACAGGTTATTCCTCTGACACACGTGATAAGAGTACAGGGTCATCAGACTGGGAGCATCACCAGTCTGACACAGAGTTGGCAAACCCTTTTTCTTCATCTGAAATAGTGTGATGTGCTTCCCTCAGTGGTTATGACAGTATCCTGAATTGTTGCAAGAAAAAAGTTGGTTTCTGAATAGACGGGTGAAGAGTTCAGTGTTAAAATCTTCCTTGAACATTACAGCAGCAACATGCAAACAAGCTGAGGTCTGGGCAAGGCTGCGATGAAGGGGAGAGAGGAGGGAATCCTAAACTTTGCAATTGGCCTGGTTTGTTTGTTTTAAACTCTTCCTCCTAATAGTGACAGTATAATGCCATCTATATATTAGGCGCTTGGGTCACTTAGACTAAATTTTGCAATACTCACCTTCTCTTTTGGTATACAGTACTGTTGTGTACAGGATGGGATTGTGGCTAGGGCGTATTTCTGGAAGATCAGTATGTATTATTTCTACGGTGGATGACATTGTTATCCTTCTGTTGGCAAACGAGTAGAAAAGCATTATGCAGGCAATAAATGCCTGTTAGACTTGATGTCTTGTTTCACTGATTAGCAATTTCCAGGTAATTCTTAAGTAGAAGATCAATTCTCATCCTTCTGCTGGTTTGGATTCATAACAATAACTCTTCTAAAACTTTTGCATCTTGTCTTGGAAATTTTCTGTGTTAGGTGAAATTGACGTTGAACTTGTTGAGAGGAGGCAGCCTTGGAATGTAGGACTGAGCTTCAAAGAACTGAGTTCGTAGTGTTTTGTAGCATGACCTACTGGTTTTGTAAACAGTGAAATAGCTCCTTGCTCCCAAAGAATAACTAACCATTCTCTTCCATGTGTGTGGCTCAGAAGAATGTGCTTAAAGGCATAAAATCCTAGTTTCTCCATCCAGCCTATTAACAAGGGGGATGGGAGAGAGGATTGATGGAGTTCTGAGGGATTGTTTGTGTTAAAAGTTTATCAGACTGGACAAGGGGAGAAGGAGGGGAGACAGTAAGCGGAATTAGAACAGAAAGGGAAAATTTGCAGGAGCAACATATAAGGAATGTGGCAAATACTTGAGTTTATATTCTTATCTAGAGAGTATTGCTGTGACCCTCTTCACGGAGGGAGACAAAGGTGAATGCTTGGGGCATTCCCACCTGCAGTGAGGGCTGGTGGGAAGTAGGAGCTGTCCCAGCTCCATGTCCAGTCAGGTTCTTTACCCTGGACCCCCCTATTTCCACCACTGCCTTCCCCTGCCCTGCTCTTGCAGTAGCCCAGCTCCAGGCCCTCTTTCTGTTCCCTCCCAGCACACCTGTCTTGCCTAGCCATGTGTATACCCATCCGATCTTGCCTGCTGCTTTGTGACACCAGCATACATCCCTATCCAGTCCCTTCTCAGGTGGTGTCCTCTTGCTGCTTAGTCTGACCCGAACACACATCTCCCAGTCAACCTGTGGCCCATTGGCTTCAGCCTTGACTTGAGCATGAATCCTCTCTTCCCACTCTTTCTCCAACTCTTTTTTCACATATCCTTTCTTTTCTAAGTATAGTTACACTTTATTGACTCTACCTCCTGTAGTCTTTGAAAATAGCTTCTGAAAAATCAGTCTGTATTCAGGCCACGTAGGAGCTGGTGACTAGTAAAATCCAAGACAAGGCAGATTAATGATGGCTGAGTGAGATAGGAGATGCATAACATGAAAAAGAACCCTTTCAATACAACTCTCAGGTTGCCATTACTAAGCAGCACGTTTTCAGTTAAGCTTCAGTAGTGTCCTGGGCTGCCATTCATCTCCTGGTTTTAACTGGCAGATTCCCAAAGAGACAGACAACCCTGATGACTAAAACAGGCTTTCTCATCTCCCACACTTAAGTGACGGGTGTTTGCTGATTTATCTCACTGTTCTGATATATTTTCCCCACCTGGAGGGCAGGTTGTTTAAAGAACAGTCACAGCTTGCTTGGGAATCATCTTTGCTGCTGCTTTACTGGTGCCGTGTTTGTTTGATGGTGAATAGCTGCAGATTGCTGTGGCACAGTTCTGCTTGGCCTGCAACTGCCCCAGAGCTTGGGCAGCTTCTGTGAAGGTGAAGAGGTAAGGGGCTGTTGAGGGGCAATTTGATATCCGCCCCCCCCCAACCCTTTTCAAACATGGATTTTTAAGACCAAGTACAAGCAAGGGTACCATGCTCTCTGGCAGGTTAACAGTTAGTGGACTTCTGATGTAGAAATGACTGTCTGCTTCTGAGGAGTTGGCAGTTCTGTTCATGTAGCATAAAGCTCTGAACTCAGGACTGAGTTATTTTTTTATTTAAAAAAAAAAAAAGGTGTTTCAATTGGAAAGAGATATACCTAGTAAAGGAAATTGGCCAGCTGTTAGTACAGCAACCCAGGGTCCAGGTCCACTCATTTAACACAAAATGCTACCCACTTTCACTTCAGCTGCTCTTTATCACATAACATAATTTTATGTCTAGAGCTCTTACTGTAATTGGTATTTATTCCTGCTACTTTCATTTCAGCTGATGCGTCAATTAATGCTAGGATTAGTTTTCAACTGTTAAGTTTCTAAACAAAATATTCAGGTTTTATGTTCAGATTTATACTGGTACAGTACAGGTTTCTACTTTTACCCTTCACATTCTGAATAAACTTATGAGCTCCCTCCTGGCATGTAGCTGCATGAGCCGGAGCTGCAGGAGCTATGGTCAGATTGCCACCTTAGATGTTATCTTTGCAGCAGTTTGAGTGCCTAGGCAGAGGGAGTGAACATAGCTTAAAGATTAAACATTCAGCTTATAACCTTTTGTGGCAATACTCAGGCTACAATTCTTATTTTGTAACATCCAATTGACTTTGTAGATCCATGTAAACACAGGTGATCTGTAAAGGTAGGGTTTGAGCATTGTGGCTCTTAATATTCAACGTCCTTCAAGCTTTCATGCATGGAATTTACATTCCCCAACTGGTCTGACACCATCGCCCACCACCCCCTTTTTTCCTGTCTAGATGTCCTGAGGCTATATTATTGCATATAGATAGAGATTTGGATGATTATATTAAACATGGCATGAAGCACACCTGCTATTAAAGTCAAGGCAAACTACTTCCAAGTTGTTTATGTGCTGATTCTATGGCAGTGAGGTCTGCTGATTTCTCCTTCTCGCTCTGTGTTGGCTGTGAAAAGAAATTGAGTCATTCCTTTCACTAGTTGCTTTCTGAACAGTTTCTGGTAGCAAAGCTATTGCACACCTATACGCTTTCCATGTGAGCAAAACAGCTGTCCTGATTGTGGTGCTGCTGAAGCCAGCCCACCAGGGAATGCATGAACCATGAAAACTGTCTTTCAAGAATATCTCTCTGTGTTCTCAGGAATACCAGGAAAATGTGTATTGAAGTTTGGCTTTATTATGTTTGCATAACCTATTACTTAGCAACATGTAAATGTAGCCTTTCTCTTATTTCAAGTCACCATATGTTTATGTGGTGACATTGGAAGCCTTGCCACAGCCCTTTTCTTCTGTGAGTAATTTGGGGTGTTTGCATATGTCCAAAACAGTCTTTTGTTTTACATGTTTACATGGTTGTAGGGAAGCATAGGGAAAAATTGTATGTGCAGACAAGAACAGCTGTGATGAACAGAGCACATATTATGGGTATAGAGTATGAGTCAGTGCAAAAAACACATCTGATCAAGATGGTCTTTACCCATAGAGGGTCAGACCCAAGATGGCTGTAGTCTGTAACCTGTCCAAAATATAAACACCTAGAGAATGGTAAAAATGGGGCATGCTTAGGTGAGACTTGACCCAACTACTTTCTACTCTTTTTGAAGTATTTTCATTATGTGGCTTTTTCTCAGCTAGAGGTGGACTTTGTCCATGAAATTTTTCAGTCTCCTTTTGAACTTAAATCAGCTTTTAGGACTCACAGTCATCTTCTGCAGTGAATTCCATGTGTCATGTTCTCCTGTTGATTTTCGACCTGGCTCCTGGTAGTCTGATTGACAATCTACTAGTTCTTGTTTGTGAACAGTCACACTCTAACCAGCTATGATTTTGTGGATCTGCTGTCTCACACAGCAGTAATCTTTCAGGTTCCTGCACAGAAAACCTGTACAGGCAGTCTCTTAAGACTGAGGACAAACCTAGTGACTTAGAGAGAGACATGCAGTGTTGGAAGGGTCTGGTCAGCTGGGTGGATTAGTAGGAATAGCCTTTAAATACACTTCTGGTTCTTTGGCTCATTTCAAACTGCTCTTTTTACTCCATAATCAGTATTTCTGATTTTCTTTCTAAAAATCTGATTTGAATACATCTTCTTTTCCTGCTCTTCAAATGTGATAATGATGAAAAGTTTCAGTGTAAATGTGGCAGCTCTCTTCTGCAAATATCTCTGTAAAGTTGTAGCTTTTTATTCCTTTGATAACTTCATTGTACATCCAGGTGTAGTACTCAGTGTTGGCTTGGCAGAACTTGGAGAGCATGACCTGACCTTTCCGCTTTCTGATGGTTGCTAACTAAAAGCTGGATTCAAACCCACTGAAATGAACATGTTGCCTTTGGATCCGATCCATGGTTCCTGACTTTGTGCATAACCTCTTTACTGTACCCAAGAGATAATCCCCAATTTTGTGAATCTTAGTGTAACCTTAGTCACAGAAACTTCCCACTTAACAAAGAGGAGAGAGGAGGGACAGCACTGAGTTTGTGTGAACTGCTTGAAGAAATAACCTCTTGAAAGATTCAATTCTTGTAACACCTCATTATGATCAACATCATGAAATGCATAATTATGTGGTGAATGTAGAAGTACCTCTGTTGCTCAAATATCAAGTCATCTGCTACGGTACTATGGTAGTATTGTGTCTCTTGTTTTAGTCTCAGTAATACCTGACATCAATTTGGGTTTTTCTTTCATGGCCAATAGTCTTGTAATGTGAGAGTTCCTGCTAAAAATCTGAATAGTCACTCAGCTGTGGAACTCCCTTTCTGAAATGACAGTTTTTAACTTAACGGGCCACTTGAGAAGACCACCAGAGGTCAAAGCACCACAGTGATTTGTTTTCAGAAGTGCAGTGCATCTGGCAGCTGCCATTGACATCAAAGGAAGCTTCCCGGTGCTCAGATCCCTCTAACAGGTTGTGTAAATAATCACTCCTCTCCGGAGAGTAACTTCTTAATGTTGTTTCAAATGCCTAGTATTTCTCAGTTCCCAGAGATAGTTGCAGCTGTCAAGAGGCTGTATTTTCTTTCTTTATTTCTGTGCAATTATTGCTGTTTTTTAACAACTGTATATGCCTTGAATTTCATTTGAACATATCAAGACCTCTAAAATAAGATATTAATGAAGACAAAGTTGGAGATTTTTGGTTTTTCCTACAGGGTCAGTGAATGAATGATGTTTTTTAATGGACTTCTGTTGTGGTTTAACCCCATCCAGCAACTAAGCACCACGCAGCCGCTCGCTCACTTCCTCCCCGCAGTGGGATGGGGGAGAAAATCGGGAAAAGAAGTAGAACTCTTGGGTTGAGATAAGAACGGTTTAATAGAACAGAAAAGAAGAAACTAATAATGATAATGATAACACTAATAAAATGA
>JANXJC010000007.1:26309898-26343165 GCA_027564655.1 Leptodon cayanensis | reverse complement strand
TGTATTCTAACAATAAACTGGCTTTCACCTGATCATATTGATCGTGAGGTGGGTCCGTGACTTCCGCGTCAACAGGACTGTCATGCATGAGTGTGTTCTTACAGCTTACATGGGGTTGGAGAGTTCATATGAGCAGCCATATGGTACAAGTGTCCCCTGATTGCTCCACGTGACAGTGGAAAGAATAGCATGTCTGTTGACAGCCGAGTGATTCAGGGCTGTACCACTCTCCATCTTGTTTTCCTCTCCTTTCCCTCTGCCTGGCTTCTAGATTTGCTGACTTTACCAGAGAGGGCAAGATGGAAGCATTTCTTCATGGCCCATCAGCACAAACACTGGCACACACAGTGAGGTACAGAGAGTGTCTGTTGCCCCCTCTGCCCCTTTTGCCTTTTTTTAGTATTTCTTGTGCTGTAGTGCTATCATAGGCATAAGGAGTTCTTATCATGCCAGGCTCGTGTCTTTCTGAGAAGATTTTACAGCAGCTTCCCAGTGACCCCACCAACCTTGCCTTTCTATTCCAGTCCCTATTGGTACTTAGCTCTTTTACCTCTCCAGTGCTGGTAGGGAAATACAGCTCCTCTGTTAACTGTGGTTAGCTCCTTGCAGTATTTGCATATGTCAGCATCAGCTCAGAGGCCCTGTTCTCCCTTTCACCATTTATAGCTGTTAAGCCCCTGCTGTTTTGTTGTTCCAAACAGTATCAGTCCCCGCACCTCACCACCATGCTTATGGAGTACCAGGGATCTCTGGTTCAGTGTCCCTGTGGCAATGTTGCTTTGTGGCAGCAAGGAGAAACTGCCTGGATTCTCTGCTCTCCATGAGTGACTTGGTGTGTTTTTTTCAGCAACTCTGATGTGCAGAAAAAAAAAAATCTGCTTCTGTAGCTTAGATGGCTCTTCCCTATGAAACGTGACAGAAGATGGTGCTAACCTATAGAATATGAAGGCATGCTTAGTTGTGGTTGCAGAAAAGCTGATTTGTGGTGTAGACTGGCTTGGTCTCATAGGTTTTGGTAGTAATGCAGCATGTTGCTACACTAAGGAAAGAACTGAGCCATCAGTTTGAGATGCATTAGATTCACATGAAACTGTTTTTCACCAAGTATTTCAGGCCTTGTGGTTAAAAAAAAAGAGAGAGAGAGAGAGAGAGAAATCCAAATAAAAATGGTAGGATTGGATCCAGACTCAGACTAGTGTTGGTAGTTTGCACTTGATCTTCTGTTTCTCAAAATGTGTAAACAGTCTGAGATTTGAGTCAGCGTGTCTTTGCAAATATTTCGGTAATTCAGAGAAGTTATGTTTGGGTTCCATCAAGAGGCTTTTGAAATGAATGTAGGACCTAAACTTCCAGCATAATCAGTTAAAGCTTTGAGACCTTGCATCAGCTGGTTTATACTCAATTCTGGTTCAAGTTCTTATTTATGAGGAAGTAGAGTCATCCCAAGGGAAGGCAACATCCCTGACCTCAGGACCTTACGGTTTCAGTGTGTAAGTAGCAAGTTTGAGGAAATCTTATGCTCTTGACTGCGTTCAGGGTTAGGAATTCAAACCCAGCTGAGTTTTGTTTAGTCATTGATTTTTGTTGTACTTATTTTGCTTAGCTCAGATGTCAGCAAACAAGCTTAGCTCTGAAGGAAGAGCCCTTTTGACTCATGAATATTTTGACTGTTGCTGAGTTCAAAGCCTAACATGAATTTCTGCTCTGACTGGCCAAGTTACAGTCTTAACCATATGAAAGCATATCCTGCTTGGTGACCAGCTTCTGGCAAGCATGTTCTCTTCCTTTGAGAGAACTTGCCATATTCCTTAAAACATCTGGCACGTGGCTTTTCATTAGCCATCATAACCTATAGACTTTACTTTGTTTTTTCATAAACATAACTATTTCAAAATAACATGTGTATGTGAGTGTCCCTGTAGTATGAGTGCAGTACACCCCAGGTGCGCAAGAGTAGCCATACTGGGTGAGGCTCAAGGTGTGCCAGTCCCCTTCTATGTTTTCTGGCAGCAGTTGGTAGAAACGCTTATGGGAGGCTGCAAGAAGTGGGGCAATGACAGAGTGATGCACCTGGCCCAATGCACCCTCTTAGCACTCTAAGACTGCATGGAACATTTTGTGGGTAGATGTCAGTGATGGATTGGGTTTTTTTCAAGTAATGTCTGCTGTGAGATAAAGAGATAAATAGGTTGAGGCTGGGGATGTGTGAAATCAGGCTGAGCAAATCACCCTTGCTCGTAAAGTCTCAAATTCTTTTATCTCCAAATGGGTTGTACCAAATGGGTCATATTTTGCACAGAGGCTTAAGAGCATTCCTCGAAGCAGTGAAGATGGCCCCTTCCAAGGCTGCTTTGTGGCAGCAGGGTCACTTACCTTGGATGTTAGCAAACCGCCTGCTCAGGTCCAGGTCTGAGCATGCTGCCTCCCCCGCACTCCTGCCTTCAGGTTCTTCAGGGCTCCCTTTGAACATTCTCTGCATGTTTACCTGTGTTTAGATGCCCTTTGCTTTAAGTATTATGTTTATTCTGTAAAATAATTGCCCCATTCTTACCTGTACCTTCAGCATGGTGCTTATAGTTTCTGCAGAGAATGCTCTCTCTAAGGATCATCTTCTGCCCTCTAATTTGAAGGGACAATTACTTCATTCAGTGGGAGCCTCACTATGTATTTAAAATTATATTCCCCGCTCCATCCCCTGAAATGCAGTTGGAAATGTAATCTGGTCTCAAGCAGTTATGTGGGCCCAAAGTTAGTGTCTTGTCATCTACTTTGTATTTCCCCTCATGAAGTATATTTCAGAACATGTTTCAAGCAACAAGATGCTTGCAGTATGGAAATATTACATTTCTCTGCTGATGAAAGTATGTATGAATTCCAACTAAACATGTAGTTTAAAAAAATTAAACCTATGTGCTAAAAGCTGGAGTACAGTGGCAAAAAAAAAAAGGGTGGGGGACTAACTTCAAGGTGATCTTAATCTTGTATGGTTTTCCAGATTGTCTGAGAACTAACTCTGCTCAACATATTGAGGAGAAAAAAAGCAGAACATTTTTAGTTACATGCCTATTTAACATGTTCAAATCAGAAACAATTAGTTTCATTATAGTGCTTCATGATTTTTAATCCACACCAGAGTGGCTTTGTGGCACCTTTCCAGAAAGAGCTCAAGTCATAAGTATTTTCTTTAGATTTCTGGTAGGGTGGTACGATTTGTCCCGTTGTGCTGTTTCCTCACATGAATACCTTTAGTCTCTTGTCTTTCAAGACTATTTGCAGGCTTGTTATGTCAATTAGTTATAGTAATTTCTTGTTGTTGCTGCTTACTAAAACGCCCATGAAGCTTTGGGCAAGACTGAGGCTTTCCTATTTTAAGGAGCAGCTTTGAATTTTTGTTTGTGTGCCTAGTGTGACCCTCTCAGACTTGTTAACCAACTGATAGAGGAAATAATATTTTTTTTCCTGAATGTAACCAGTTCAGAACAAATAAACAAACATTCTTAAATGGGTGCTTTATTTAGTCTTAATTTACCCATGGTCTTCAAGTGTGTTTAGTTTAAAACAAACATGCTGCCAATGCATCATCCTATAAAAAGACATTGTTTAATGAAAACACAGGAGGAGTTTATCCTTCTCCTCCCAAACCCCTGCCCAAGGTTCTGCTTTTCCAGTATTCACCCTAGTTGCAACGAACAAGGCTGTGGAGAATATACACAAGCCCCCAAGGAATAAAGTACCTAATGCAGTTGATACTCTGTTTCTTCTGTGATGGGATGGACAAAGCGAGAGATAACTTTTCTCTTTTAAAGGTGAATTAAACACTTGCTTCACAGGTTTAGTTTAGGTCCTCATTCAAGGAAATTTTAGCTGCTTCTAGGAAACAAGTTGAAAGAAATAACCTAGCAAAATCACTTCTTCAAACCAAAGCACAGTCTTTTGGGGTGTTATTGTCATTTGAGGATTGGCTCAGGAGGTTTGTGGGGAAGATGGAGCTTTTCAGCATCAGGTCAGTACTGTGGTGCTCCAAGATCCTAGAGGGTCTGAAGCTGTAAGCCCATTTTAATCCTACTGATAGCTCTCTAACTAGCTTTATATCTACTATTTAGACCCAAAGCAGCATGCTTTGCTGGGGCTGTTCATAGATTGATTTGCTGGATCAAAGCTCTAAGGGACTAATTTCTGTAGCAGTGAAAATCCCAGAACTGGTAACACCTCTTCCATCTTCATTTGAACAAAACCAAGCCAATGAAAAGGTCCCCATTTATTTGATTTTCAGTATCTTAATTCTAAAATACCAGTTGCTCTTATGATCAACTGTAAAACACTCCAAAATGGCCAGAGGACTTTCTCAGCCTGAGGCAACCCTGTTGTGGCAGATGCTGCCTGTCGTGGCTCCACAGCCTTCTGTGCCCTCTCATACAGGGGACACATAGCAGCTGCAACACAAGCTTGAGGAAGGGGACTTGGCAGCCCACAGTTGACCCTAATGGAGAATCCATCTGTTTTAAGGGTATTTTTTAAGCTGTCATGATTACTTGCTCTAAGTATATATTCTGACCAAGGATTTAAATATTGATTCTGAAAATCTTGAAATCCCTGGAGAGGCTCAAATCCAAAACAGCTGACCCTTTTTCTGCATTCTTCTCAAAGTTTCTGTGTTTACCTCCAGACCTGCTGACCTGTACGATCAACACCTGAAGACCTATTTGTTAATCATGGTTGGGGTTTTGTTTATATTTTCACTAAAGCTGTCAAAACCAAAAAAATTGGGCATTTGTCTTCTGCAGGGAAATGTTTGTTGCAGCAGCAGCGATTGCTGCTTACAGTACACCTCGTAAAAGCTAGAGCTAATGAGCACTTAGCTGCTGTTGAAGAGCCTTCTTGATTTTTGACTTGCTGTCAGCTGCACTGCATGAGCCAGGTTTTCATAGGAGTGTGTAGGTAGCTGCATGCATATGTCCTTGGCAGAGAGAAATCTCAGGCCCTCTCCTGTATGGAAAAACTGCTTTAGCATTGTTTTTTGCAGTCTCTGCAGTGAGTGCCTGCACTTTGCAGTATTTACTTAGAGCAGTGTTGAAAAGCAGATAATCTGGAGTTGATATAAATCATAAACTGAGCCCTTCCAAGGGCACAAAATGTGCTGGCAGCCTCTTCTGCAAGGCAATAATTCTCCCATTTGTGGTTTTGTTTACAAAAGGATTCTAAATATATCTCTCATCTTCTGATGTTGATTAGGAATAAGCCTGTTTCTCCATTATAGGGTTAGTAGTCAATGGACTTTTGAAACCTGTTTTTCTTAGAGTACACTGGGTGCAGTGTTACTGCCTGACTTTAGTTATTCATTTAATTATGATGGATGCTATCACTGAAATCATATGAAGAAGAGTTGTTGTGTATGTAGTGCTCCCTGCTATAGTTGTCCCCTTCTGTGGTAGGGAGGGAATGTGAGACACAATTGTTATGGATCAGAGTTATCCTCAAACTTCTGTGTTTACTCCTCTCTGCCATGGGTTCAGCAGCATTACAAGAGGACCCTGTGAGAAATTACTTAATCTTTTTCCATGTCTTCCTGTTAGATTTCATTAAAATCGATTTTTGGAAATTTGGAGGCAGGATCAACAAAAACCACATTTTTCCCCACCAGGAGGAGATAAAGCAAATACTTCCCAGACACTTGATTTGCTACCAGAATTGTATTCCTGCTTTTGAGCTGCATTTTCAGGAAGATAAGTTGCACTTGTGGACGTTGATCTAAAGCATACCTGTTGAAGCTATT
This sequence comes from Leptodon cayanensis, assembly GCA_027564655.1. Lineage (NCBI taxonomy): Eukaryota > Metazoa > Chordata > Aves > Accipitriformes > Accipitridae > Leptodon > Leptodon cayanensis. The sequence continues at coordinate 26,337,392 of JANXJC010000007.1, read as the reverse complement.
TGATTTACAACCACCATTTACATGTGAACTGGGTGAAAAAGGCAGGATTCAAACAAAACTTTGCAGGCAAAGAAGCTGTGCAGATAGTGAACACTTGCTCCACGTATATTTAAGGTGTACTTTGTAATTGCTCATTAAAAATAGTGACCATTTCTCCTACAGCAGTACTGCTGCTTGGTCAGTAACAGTGCAGCTCTGTGCTTTTTCCCTGCCTGAGACACAAACATAATTTAGTTGCATGTTCAGTGGGTACTAGTACTGGGATCTCTCACAGCATATAAAACATGCAGACGGGATCCCACTGCTTACTGAAGTATCTGTTAGGATGCAAAGATCAAAGAGTTTTGTGTCAGCTCACTGTATGTATTCTGCATGAGTGTTGCTCCACACACTTCCTCAGTGGGTTATCACCAACAGTAAGAAATCCAGAGCAGGTGAGATTTAGGTCTACTCTCTGAAGTACAGGATGGAGAAAAGGAAGGTGGTAGAGACTAGGAAAAGTGTTTTGGAAACTACTGTTCCAGTGCTGCAACTCATGCAAGGGAAGGTGCAAGTATTTGAGGAGAAATAGCCAAATAAGCAAGGAGGAAGAAAGAGAATGCAAGCACCTAGCACAGAATAAATTAAAGAGATAATTTGGAAAAGAAAAGGCAAGTGTGCTTGAAAAACTCCAGTTTTAACTTGCAACTAAAGTAATTGAAATTTTCCTTAATGAAAGGAATTGATTTCTGAAATACAGCTTTGAGGAACTGGATAGGAAACCATTTTTCCCCTTCTTCATCTAAATTGCATGATTATCAGAGATTAACTTTTCAAAGCAGTGTCGGAGATTTGAATGCACTCTTCTATTAATGAGCCACTTCACAGCAATTACTCTTGATGTATGCTGGTGGAACTTGGCAGGAAATCAGACTTCATTCCCTTTACCTAAATTCTGTGGCCATAATGGAGCAATCTATACCTTAGCTAGTGTCTAGACCACCCCTGTGTTTGATGGAGAGGTGCTTTTAAGGTGTCATTCGTCTCATCTGTTTTAGAAGTCTGCCTTCAAAGGCAGTGACTCACACCTGAGAAGTGCATGTCTCTCCGTGGATGACTGGAGGAGTCTTAAAGATGAGCTCCGGTGTTCGTATTGAGTATGTTTATATTTAGGTGAGAGGAATCCTATTTCATTTCAACAGTGAGATGTGGTCTTAGGAATCTCCAGTTTTGTCTCTTGAACTGAGTTGTTCTTATCTCATTTCAGAAGCTCTTACTTCTTGATTTTTCTTCTTCAGTTTTGAAACCCTGGGATACAAGGTACAATGCTCAGCAAGGCACAAAGCATGATGGTCAGTGAAGAAGTTGTGTATCTAAAAGACCTGTACTTCATCTGTGGCTCAGTCCTCCAAGATTGCTTTGTAGACCTCAAACCCAACTGCTGAGAATGGAAGTTCATATGAACCATAGATTTCTGAGCAGAGCCCTTTTTTAACTTTTAAAGGCCTATTTTGTGTTCTTGGCATGTAAATTTGGCTAAAATTGACGTATTCAGGGCATACAACTCAGGAAACCCTTTATTTCCCATAGGAAATAAACATTTGTAATGACTAGTTAAGGAGCAGTTTTCTCAGACTTACTACTTTAGGATGCTGATAATATCAGTCAAGTTACATAGTGCTTGGGTGGAAAAAGCCTTTTTTGTTAATTCAACATGCCATTTTGGGACTAAATGTAAGCTGAAAGTGTGGCTGTTCTGAGGCTTGATACTGAAACTGTGTGTGTTGTCAGAAATGAACACGGTCTCTGTGCAGGTCAGTTCAAAAGGAACTGAAGTCTAATAGATGTGATGCTGGTAATTAGTTTTTCAGAGTGCTTTCTGATTCACACACCTGATTCTCTTCTTGCTCTGCGTTGGATGGTGTTTTTTCTCTATGCAAAGTATGTCTGTTTGTATACCATTTCATAGTCTCCTTGCTCAGGTGTAAACAACTATACTGAGGCTAAGGTGAGAACAATTTCTCTTGGCAGATCCCTTCTTCAGTACACTGCTTTTAAACCTCAAGGACCTTCAAAACACCAAAAGGACAGACCTGGAACAAAATCGCCAAGATAGAAATGTCATGCTCTTTTCACTATTTCAGATGTTGACCTCTCACCTTGAAACACCACAAACAGGGTTAGGTTTAAGGAGGTTACATTGCAATGCTTTCTGGCCATCTCTTGGAAGGTACCTGTCCTGGTTTTGGCTGGGATAGAGTTAATTGTCTTCCTAGTAGCTGGTATAGTGATAAGTTTTGGGTTCAGTATGAGAAGAATGTTGATAACACACTGATGTTTTCAGTTGTTGCTAAGTAGTATTTAGACTGTCAAGGGTTTTTCAGCTTCTCATGCCCAGCCAGCAAGAAGGCTGGAGGGGCACAAGAAGTTGGGAAGGGACACAGCCAGGGCAGCTGACCCAAAGTGGCCAATGGGGTATTCCATACCATGTGATGTCATGCCTACTATATAAACTGGGGGGATTGGGGCTGGGAGGAATCACCGCTCAGGAATTAACTGGGTGTTGATGACTGGGTGAGCAATTGCATTGTGTATCACTTGTATATTCCAATCCTTTTATTATTATTATTGTCATTTTATTATTGTTATTATTATCATTATTAGTTTCTTCCTGTCTGTTCTATTAAACTGTTCTTATCTCAACCCATGAGTTTTACTTTTTTCTTCCCAATTCTCTCCCCCATCCCACTGGGTGTGGGGGAGAGTGAGTGAGCTGCTGCGTGGTGCTTAGTTGCTGGCTGGGGTTAAACCATGACAGTACCACATAATGACTATCAAAAGCTAAAGAGCACAAGAATATTAGTCACTTGAGAAAACCTTTGCCAGGATTGCTGTGAATGGGCAGGACAGATGGAATTCCATACTCTGTGTCTCTGTAATGAACCAGGTCATTCTGAGTAAAAGAGAGGATAGGAGTATCGCATGTGGTAGTGGAATTCGAGAAGTTATTTTGTACTACTTTCAAGTGGTTTTAATCATCAGGCTTTATCATTTACTACTATTCTGGTCTGCCATTTGGAGTGGAAGAGAAGAGGTATTATGCTATCTTAGTACAAAAAGACTCAGTGTTAAATCCTAGAAAAAAATAGTGTGTTGCTAATGTGTGTTTCAAAGGTTAGAGTATTGAAAGAGAAAAGACTTTCCTCATATCAGAGGATCATTTTTGACTTACACAAATTTATTTTGGTATATAATGGGTCAAATAAAAGGACACCCAGGTGAAAAAGCAGCAGCAACTAGATTGGTATTGAATGAAACGAGCTTTCAGAAGAGGACCCTTGTAAAGGAAGATTCTGTGCTAACTGATAAAATGGACTCCTAATAGAGAAAACAACTGACCTTTGCTTTATTTGCCTGCAATAGAGGCTGAGACAGTATAGCTGATACTGTGTGAGTGTGTATATGCCCACATGCTGCATGGTAGTGCATTGCCATGTGGGCAAGTGTATGTCTGTTCTAGCAAGTGTGTGTATGTGTGTGTCTACATAGTGCATGCACACATGGAATTGTACAGCAGACTTAAATGGAGACATTTTCAAATTGCAGAACAAATGTTTCAGGCATGGAAAAAAAGAAATTACTTCAGCCAAATAGAAGTGTATTCAGTTTTCAAATGCTGTGGTTTGACTTTTTAAAATGACCTTTCTTCCCGCATTGTGCTTCAAAATATTTTATTGAAATAATAGGTAAAGTGCTGTATAGATGGTTTTGTCTTGTGTTACAAAGGGACACATGTGGTCATCTGTTATTATTTATTTATGTATTACTGAGTTGTACTGAAGATTTTGAACCAAAATACAATTAAAGCTGCAGAAGATGCTGAGGTGGCTGTTGTGGAGTAGCCAGAAGCCATTTATGTCCTCATTGATTTTTTCTTTTAGTTTTGAATTGTAGCGAGTTTGTTTTGTTTTGGTTTTTTTTAATGGTGTTGCATAAACTGAATGTGTCACTTCGTCTGTTTTTCATTCTGCATGCAGTTCAACTTATTTTTAAGACTGTTCTTAAGCATAATTAGCCAAGTGCTGGCTAATCCTTGCAGTAGTTCTAAAGAGTGGGAAGGATGTCACTTGTCCAAAGGGCAGTGCCTTCAATTAGGTGAATATTCTTCCTTTCCCAGTTTTTGGTCTGGACTTTAAATTACATGTCTGCCTCCAGCATGCTTTCCCAGATACCTCATGTTGCAAAAAGAAACAGACGTTCTCCATTGTGTCTGTGTAGTGCTTCCACTTCATACTGTGGAAGTGCATAGGTGCCTTGCAGACCCCCTTGTCTGCCACTGAACTGTTTCACAGTATTAGCATCCAAACAGTGTGTCAGAGATATTCAGAATGCATTTTACAATTATTTTGAATCAGCTTTAGCAGTCCAAAGTGATTGAGTCAAAATGAAAGTGGAAGGGACCCACACATGTTTAAGCTACATAAATTGATGTGAAAGATGAGGCTACTGTGCAACCAGTGGTGGGAATAAAGTTAGTGGTCAAACATATTTTCTCTTTAGCTTCTCATGCCTGGAGCTCTGAGGCCTCCTCACATCCCCTAAGAAATTAAAAGCAAGGTGGGGCTCAGCACAGCACTGACTTACATGTTTGTGTGCTTGTTAAAGCTAATCCCCGAGGCACTGTAGGTCAGGCTTGAGAGGCTCTTGGCAGAGCTTTGAGTAAAGCATCTCACCTATTCTTTCCACGGTGCGTGATGTTGTTTCCAGAGACCTAGTTTCGGAACAGAATGCATACACTGCTCGTGATATTTCAGTGTACTGCTCTTCATTGCATATCAAGGACTGAAGTGCCATCCTTGACTGTCAGGCCCTCCTTTAGTTTTCCTTTGTCTCTGGTGTCTCAGTGTAGCCCTTCAGGACTTGGGTCTGACAGTAGGCAGTAAGGATCTGTTTGTGACTAGCGCTGTGCCAGTATCTGCTGCCCACAGACAAACACTGTGAAGTAAGAGTATTTGGTATGAAGAGCCCATTTCAGAATCTGCTTGCTTGTCAGGGGCTGTAAAGATGGTTTGTTTTTCACTATCAAGCAAATTAAAACTCAGCTTTTATGTTAAGTGATTAATGCTTTTGATTTCTCTGAACCAATGTGGGACACAGGTGGACTGTTATTACTCATACAGCACTCATGATGTGTGTCAGCCTTTTTGTGTTCTCACCTGTTAGCTGATTATAGGAAAGATAATTAAGGTAGATAAGTGTGACTGAGGTTTTGTACTTGGAAGAAAGCCATTTGTGCAAAGGACCAGCTGTACTCCGTAGGCTGTGGCTGTCTGGTGTGCAGGGGCCGATCCCCTTGTTCTTCAGTGGGAATGGAAGTGTTGAGCACCTGTCTAGCCTGGTCCGCAGAGAAGAGGATCTGGGTTCTTGAAGATGAGCAGGTTTGGCTTTTTGCCTTCAGACAGGCGTGTTCAGAGGAGGGAGAGATGAGACCGTGCTTTCTAAATGCATTACAAACACTACAACGTCATCCTTCTGTGACTCTGAATTAGGAGGAATTCCAGTGAAGACTGGTGGAAGAAAGAGAAAGGACTTAGCTTTTCCAAGCCAAGTAGTTCCATAGATTTGCAGAAATCCACATAGCATTGCTGCCTCTGAAGACCCTACCTAGATTTTCATCCTCCTTCATCCGTGGGTGTCTGTATTGAGATAAGCTTTGTTCCTAGACCATGGTAACAAATGTAGCAACCAGAATGCACAGGCCCTGCATTGTCCAGTGCAGCAGAAAGCAGGTAACTGCCTGTCTTAAGTTGGTGCAGACCAGCTTCACTGCTGGCACAGGGTAGGGCAGCCCAGCCCTTGCTGTGAACTGCTGGTGCTGCACCTGCATCTGCCACTGTTGAATTTGTACCTCAACATACTTCTAATCTGGACGGGGTGGTCAGAATTCATCACATTTAGTCCCTATTCTTCAGAGAAACCATTTAACATACTTGTAAAGTATTGTGTTTCAGGACATGGTGCCCGAGTATCACTTCGGGTTGAAAAAGCTTTTCTCTAGAAAGCTGTTGTTTTCTCTTGGAGGAAGCTGAAGAAGCTTTTGGGGGGAACATTTTATTCTTCTGAATGGGTTCTTCACTCTCCATACACTGCTTTTCTTAATTACGTAAAGAAGAGACATATTAACTGAAAGGCAGCATGTGTATTTAGCTCTACTCAGCATAGCTCTCTGCTATTTTAACTTGGTGAAGTGCATCTATTTACATAACAGATTATTTTGGGGCAGTTTGTGTAGCAGTTTCACGTGCTTCATATGAAAAAAATTAAGCAACAACCAACCTTTTGAAGTTTCTATCTGTATTGAATAACCCAATGTGATGGTTTGGAGAAGACACCAGCCTATGCTTTTGTTACTACAGCTGCATGTTTTGCTTTCTTCCCTCTTTCTCACTGTCAAAGTTCTTGGCAGGAGAACCCACTCCCCCGACACTGAAGAAAGCTCTTGAAATGCGAGTAGAAAAAGCTAGCAAGAAACCACTGGAGAGAAAATGGGAAGTGGGCATTGGGCATACACACAGCTGGGCATGTAGCTGTTAATCCCATGGTGATAGAAAGGAAAGGTGTTGAATGGCAGCTTCTTCCTCTCCTTCAGAACATCAGTTAAGTTCCCTTCCTAACAGGAATCTGTGTCCTGTTGGAAAGGGATAACTCACAAAGATCTGAGTCATCGGTGTTAAATGAAAATAAATGGTCAAGGTGAAGTCCCATTTTCCCTGGTGGTTAGTCTCACTGCCTGGAGGGCTGGTAAAGGTGAGCTTGCGTAACACAAGTTATAAAGCCCACAGTCCCATTAGCTCAGCGCAGCTTGTGTGTGGTTGTGTCTGTGATGGCTGCACAGCAGAGGAATGGTTGCAGAGCAGAGGAACAGATTTGAAAGATGCTATGACAGCTTCTTATGCTCAGGTGGAGTGAGTGGGAGACACATCAGATCAAGAGTGTAATGGAGGGGAAATTATTCATTCTTCATCCTATCGATCTTCCCTAAAGCTTGTGATGCCTTAACCAAAAGATAAAATGCTATTGTTTACTAATCTAGCTGTTCCCATCAGATATAAGAAAGAAATCTCTATTAATGCCCCTTAGTAGATAAACAGCAATCTTTCTAGACAGCAGGATGCCTACTTTTGAAACTGTAAGCAGATTTACTTTTCCCATAACTTCTCCAGGGCTATAATTAATTCTGATTTCCCCATCCCTGCTGCTGTTTCCATTAGCTTCTTGAGAATGGCTTTAGGTACAAAGATAAAAATGTATCATATATTGCCATAAATTTCTTCTCCCAAAATCCAAGTGAAAAAGCTCTGTGGTTTAATTGGTTTTGTGCCATCAGGCAGTACTGCTTTATCTTTGTATATGGTTAAGCTTGTACTGTTAAAGCTATACAAAGGCTGCATATTGTCTGTCATTTACGATATGAAATAACTTAGTTTTACAAAATAGCATACCCCAAGCATCCCTTTGAGTTTTGGACACCTTTAGTACAGGTAATGGTTTCATGGGAGCATTGTGCTGTTAGGTGTGGGAAGAAAGCAAGTTAAGACTTTGAAGTGAATCCTTACTCAAGTTGCAGGCCCACAGTGGGAGGAAGAGAGTCTTTAAATGCCATGCTGCATTTCAGCTGTCGTTCTTCAAACAAAAATCTGGGAGAAAACCTTTTCCTATAGATATCAGTAATACAGTTCTTACTGATGCTAGTGGGGTCACTTTTCACTTTATTTATTTTAGTGACAACCTGAAAAATTGTGACAAGCAGGGGCGAATTTATTCTCTGCTAAACAGCATAATGTAACCTTCTGTGGGAGTGGATTGCTTGCCGCAAAAGCATATTGCTGGGAGGCAAGTCTCTCAACCTGATGGCTCTGCAGCCTGAAAAAATGGAACAAGCTCTGGGATTCTGTAAGTGGACTCAGAGAGTGTAAAGGAGCTCACGTGATAAAAATTTGTCACAGCTTATTGTGATGTGGTAAAAGAGGGCACCATTTATGGAATACAGATGAGGAACTTGAGCTGTTCATGTCAGGGATGCTGAATGGTGGCTTAGAGAGGAGTCTAAATGGAAACGAACAAGGAAGATGGATTTTGTTCAGCTTGACAGGCTGTATTTTATCCATCAGATTTGTAATGATGCTGTTGCTGCTGTTCTGCATAAGAAAGCTGAACTGAAAAGCCAGGGATACCTAGTGACCTGCTCTCTGCAGGCTAGACATTTTCAGAAAGCAAAAGGTCTCGAATCAAACCTGCAAATGGGGGGTTTAAATCAAGCAAGCAAATAGATTTTTAGGCAGAATTACTCACAATAGAATAGTTTATGAGAAACTAGCCATGGCCAAAAATGAATAAATGTAACTGGCTAGTTTGTATGTGACCATTAGAGAAAATAACACAGCTTTTGATTCTAAGGGCATGAGAGAACTCTGTCTCTCTCCTGAGAATTTAATAGCATAGATCCTCCTTTTGGAGGAGGTAGTAATCTGTAATATATGGGGGCACTAGCATAGCCTAATGATAAACTGGACAGAGCGGTGGGTGTTCAGCCCTACCTAAGTAAGAAAGGCATGAAGTGTGTTGTTGCACTACTGCAGCAGTAGAAGAAAAAGTGAACTTGAGTCTCAGCCACCATTTCTCCTCCACATACCATTTGTCCTCATGTAGAAGTAACTTCCCCATCATTGCGCAGTCAATCACTGGCTCCTCGGCTAGCTTCCCATCAGATACTGGGCAACAAGGAGTTAGAGGGGGACCCAACTTCACTCCTTGCAGGAAGGTATAGGGAAGTGCTCCGCTGTGGATGCCCGCGACAGGACCAAGCAGAGGGAGGCAAGCAGGCTCCTCTATCTGTGCTGCTCAGCTGAGAACAGCCTGACCCTGAGAGACGGATGAAGTGAAATATCACTGCAGTGTCAAAACTACCATGTCATTTGACCTTGAGTGTCAACTGTGATGCAAAAGAAGTGTGACTGGAGTGGCCCGGGAGCAGTAGTTGGCTGTCACTGATGCAGATGTAGTGGCCCGCTTGAGAGCTGCAGCCTGAAAGAACTCCTAATTTAAAGAGTATTATGGGAGGTTGTCACAGGCTAGAACTGAAACTGCAAGCTTTGACCAAGTGTGCTTAAAGAAGGAAGATGACCCGACAAACTCCCATGTGCCTCATATGATTGCTTAGATGAACTGGTGAACAGAAAGGCTGTTCAGCAGGAAAAAAACCACATGAAGAGTTATTTTTCCTTTGTTTCTCCATAAAAAAGGCCATTTGCATGCAGCAGAAGGTCACTTGAACAACTAAACAGTGAGAAGAAATTTGCCTCCATCCATAGGAAAATGGGAAAAAATTGTGAAGCAGGACTATGTCACCCTAGGGGCAGAAACAGAAGAGTGCAGTCTGCCCATTGCCATAGAAACAGGGTGGCTCTCTTCTTACCAGGGGGGTTGTCCAGCCCCATTTTCCTGTGATGTCTGTTGCTTCCCATGGCTGATTAATCTCAAAAGAAAACATAGTTATTAGTAATTTCTGGAGATTCCATTTCCTTTTCTGTTTTGCATGGCTCCACGTCTGTCATTATCCTCAGTAGTAGCCTTAGGCTTTTCTAGAGATGCTTCTTCTCTTTCTTCACTTTTGTGTCCTTCAGACTTGGTGGGGGGGGGTGGCATTGTTCAGATTTCTGTTGTGCAGCGCCTGGTCCTGGGCACCCCCACCACGGTCAAAGCTCTTCAAGGACGGAGGAGAAGATGGTGTGCTTCAACAAAATAGTATTTTTGGTAGACAAGATGAGACAAAGAATGGGAAATCTGTGTGTTATTCTTCCTGTTTTATTTATCAGGAGCTATATTAGTAGGGTTAAATTTGCTGATAATTGCCTGCAGGTGCTCTCATCTCACATGCAGATTTGTGACTGCAAGGTCATCCTTCCTAGGATTCCCTCAGATCCACCTTAGGCAAAAAAAAAAACAAAAAACAAACAAAAAAAAAACTACCAGATCCTTTGGAGAAGTCTCTTCATTTCACCCACTGGCAGGAAGCTCTGTCACTGTAGGAAGGAGGAAGAACACAACAGGATATCATAAGATTAGCTGCCTCCAGAAAAAAAAAAACCAACTGAAAAACAAAATATGGAAAATATGGTACAAAGTTCTCAGGATGCATCCCGAATGGGACTGTTTGTTAGCACTAGTTTCGTTTTGAGCACCAATTTCTTTATTTTGCATTTACTGCTAGCAAACTAACAGCTGAGCATGGTTTGCACATAGATCCCATTTGACTCCATTTACGATGAACTTGCTTTAAATTCTCAGTGAGAGAATAGAAAAACTTCAGTTTTCCTGATGGCAAAAGTGTCTGTTGGTGGTGCTGCCTTTGAGTATTAATCTCTGTCTTTGTTATCATCTTGTTGTTCTGTGCTAAGAAGTATAAAGCTAGTGAGTCCAATTCTCATATTTTTTCCAGCTAATTCAGATATTGAGTGGGATATTTATGGGCTGAAGGACTTGATGTTACTCTTGAGAAACTTCACAGCAATGAGCTGGAACAGAAGCACTCTTCCAGCTCTTTGCACAGCTTCTGAGAATTTTTGTACTAGGTGAAAACAAGCTGTTGTTTCCCTTCCCACTGATTTAGAAGCACAGAATAATGCTTACACTCTCTCAAATCAAAGCATATCCCCAAAAATACTGCTTGCCTTAGTGGTATTATACATATCATGAAGCAGGTGGTACACAGCAGAAATGGAGCTGCTTGAGAAATAGACACAAGAGGTCCTGAGCAGCCACCTGGGAAAAGCCATATCATCCCTTTGGAAAGGCATAAAGGTCTGGACTTTCTTGCACCAGGCTGGCAAATCTTGTGCTCTGACCAGTCCAGTGTTACTGGTAGAAGTGTCTTTAGCATTACTGATCATTGACAATAAGCAAACCTTGTCCTTTGGAGCACCGGCAAATATCAAAACAGAACCAAAATATAGGAGTAAAATAAGAAAAAATTAATTTGGACTGCTGCTAGTTCAGCTGTTTACGCAAGCTTTTGAACTGCTTGCACAGGTTCTTGGTGTCTGTGTGTGTGTGTTGTTAGGTAAAGTTGGGATTGTGTCAAGATTCCCCTGAACGAGGGAATGTGAAGCCCCCCAGCACAGAACAGTTAGATTTGGTTTTGTTTTCGGCAGGGGGGGGCAGGCACGGCTACTTGGGTGATTAAGTTGGCGAGCTATACAGTATTTACAGCGTGTCTGTTGGGACAGAATGAAGTTTCTGGGATTTTTTTTTTTCTTTTTTCTGTTTGTAGGCATTTCTGGAGAAAGGATACTACTCTCATTTCATCTGTGGAAATCCCCCTCCCGTAATTTTTACCAGCTTACTACTGTGGTTTTCAGGGAACTTCCAAAGAACCCAGTTTGGCTTCAACTGAGTGAGTTGCAAAGCTCCAGCCTGCTCTATAAGACAGCTGAGACAGAGCCTCTAGCTTCTTTAGAAATTCGCATTCGAAAACAGAGTTCTTTTTATCACTTGTAGTTTCTTGCTTAGCATTTTAAAATTAGTTACTTGTGGTGCAAAGTAAGATCTCAGCACTGTGGTAGACTTACTGGCAAATAGCAAGCTGTTCTGTAACCATAGTCCCCCCAGAATTGAGTGAGTCTGATCTTCATAGATACCAGCACCTCTTACCACTGATAACAAGTGCCAACTCCAAAGCCTCAGTTTGGTGTGAAGAGTTTTCATGTGAATAGGGCCATGCACCAGCAGACCACGTACCTGACTGGCTTAGGCAAAACCATGCCTGGTTTGATGCCGAACGCTCCCCTGCTGCTCATTTTTTTTCACCCCTTTGCTTCATTTTTCTGCTGTCTGTCTGCAAAGCACCTGGGCCATAATGACCCCTAGGTGCTCCCCTCACATTTAACGAACCTTTCTGCTGGTAAACTGCAGCCTTGGCCTTAGGAGTGGTGCTTCGCCAGCCTGGAGAAAGCATCCCCTCCTGAGCCTCCCTCAGGATGTGCCTGGGTGGCCTGGCAGGATCCTTCTAGCCCTGGAAGCGTCCTGCACAACCTAGCTTGTCTCCAACCTTCCCATGGCACAGCGCGGTCTTTTATCACACTAATTCAGGGCCAGATCCTTTGGGAGTTGTTAAGGGGATGATTTAGCCCTTTATAGGCTTCCAGTTGTTATTGGGAGTTTATTTAACCTGGCTGGGAACTTCCTAGTAAGGAGAACTGATTTACAGTAAACAAACAGCAAATCGACCAAAACTAAAACTCTGAAGGACAGAGCTTCCTGAATTCTTTGCTAGTTCAGAAGTGATGCTATTTAATGACACAGTCAGAAGGAGCTGCAAAGTCTCCTGAGTGCTTTAAAAATTATTCAATGTCAGGATGGGCTTTTAACTCCTCAGATTTTAGTAACACCATTTAAATTTACTTCTAGCACATGTCATTCTGTCTGAAAGGTCTATGCAGATTTTGACTTGGAGATCTGAAGCATAATAGGTCTCTAAATAATTCTTTAAGGGATAAAAGGAGCACAGGGTCTTTCTGACAAATTGTATTTATAATACCTCCCCTTGGGTGACTGCTGAGTGAAAGATACTGTGTGGCAGCAAGTGGCTCTGAAGCAGGAAGTACCGGCATAGCTGGTGCCTCGTTTCTGTTTTTCCCCATTCCAGCCTCTTGTCAGTAAACTTGAGTGTACTGACTGTATCAGTCAGATTTATTATTAGGCGAGGGTTACTCTTGGGCACTGGATATTTACAGAGCCAAGTAAATGTGTTGCAAAAGGAGACATCAAGCATAACTCCTAATGGATGTGCATTTGAAATGTGCTTTTTCGGTAAACCTCATTGTAACAGGATTTCAGAGCACACTGAGCTCAGCTCATTGAAATGACTGAGAAGATGCACAAAGTGGAATGGTTGTGTTTGAGGAGGAGATGAGATGCTGAGTCCCGGTTTGCTCCAGCACAGACCTCTGGGTCTCAGCCTGAATCTCTGTAGGAACTTGTAAGAGTCCCAAGGCGCGCTTGGCATCCAAATTTTAAGATGATCTCTGCTATAGATATGTACATCATATAGTGTTGAGGAAACATTTGAAATGCTGCCAACAGGCAGGGACAGCCCAACTTGTACAGGAATCACAGCCAAGGAGATGTTTAGTTCCTGAGGCGCTCTCCATACAGTAGATTGTATACTGTCAAAAATGCCTTTGGGCCTCAGGTTTTCAGCATATCCCCAAAGATTTGGTTACATGCCAGAGATCTCTGGCCTCTATGGAAGCATTTCTTCTTAGTCCAACTCCAGCAATACTAGCTACCCACCAGGGCTTTGCAACTGGCATGATGCCATGCCCTGTTATTCCTTGGCTGTTCTGAAGTGCAGCTTTCAGCCAGCCTAGCTCACAGATGGAGTTCAAGGCCTTACCTTTGAGTAATGTTTTGATGTTACCAGTGACCTTGCAATGATCTCAACTCAAACTAGATCAAATACAAATTAAAGGTGTTTAATTAAAGTGTACAAAGCCCATTGGAAAACAAAACAAAACAAAAAAGGCAAGGAAATAAAAAGCAAGTTTTATCTACTTGTACCAGTGTAACACCCAAGAAGTGTCCCTCCTGTATTTGGCTGTTGTGTTACAGGTGCTTTCTGGTCCTACATCCCTGGAAGCTGATGGCCTAGCTGTAGTCCAGTTAGATTTCTCAGAGAAGACTGTTTCCTGGTGCAGCATATTTGCTTTATAGTCCTTCGTCTTTCAGAAATTTTCCAGAGGTTCCATTCACCTTCAGTCCTTTTTCTGCAGATCTTGTTCACTTCTGGCATCTGATGACTGTGACACTTCCTGGGAAATCTAGATATTTCACTGGAATGTCATCTGCAATGTTCTGCATGTATTAATAACTTTCTGACTCAGCAAGGGATTAAACTCTCTCTCCCCTATTTTACCCCACTCACCTGCTCTCGGGAGTATACAAACAGTGTGTCCTATCTCTTGAACTGATCTTCATGTTTGTATCAGTATTTATATCAGCTATAAGACTAAATGCCAGAAGCAAGAATGAATTAATACAGATAATTTCTGAGACTTGGATGTGGTCAAACATGATAATGATCAAACTTCCACCTAACTGATAGCTTGAGCAAGGGACCCCCTCACAGTCTGTCTTGGAGGGCTATTCTTTTAAATGCAGAAGTCTATGCCCTCTCTAAATGTGGCAGTTTGCTATGTCACGGGTGTAGGGTATGTAGCATGGCATATAACATGAGTATCAATGTTGTTTTGCTTGTGTTGCAGATTGTGTGTACAAGCGCTGGGAACCAGGTAACTGTTTCCTGTATTATGATCAGGAATATTGGTTATGATAAGATTGGCTTGGTGAGTCCCTGTATTCAATTTTTAACTTAAAACTGCCAAAAACAAGCACTCGATTGCAAAACAAATGCTTGTAGTGTTTTCTTTTTCACATTCAAACAAAACATACAAGCAAAAAATACACAAACCCGAACCAACACTTGTTCACCATCATCTCTCAGGAGAGGGGTAAATGTTTGTGGTAGATCTCAGTTTTCATGTATAAACGTGGAAAAAGCAACATAGAAAACAGAGTACACAAGACTGATTTCCACTTAGGAACACTTAAAGGGAAGTAGGAGCACTGTTTAAAATACTACTGTTTCATTTCTCAGGGACTTTGTGTAGGTTTTATTACTGGTTTTGCATCATGTGAACTCCCAGTAGCTGGGCTTTGTTTTGCATTTGAATTAAACCAAATCTTTCAAAATAAAGCTCAGATTAAACTGCCAATTTTTATCCTTTTTGTGATTTGATCATATGAAATTAACATATTTCACATGGTTTCTAGCCAAAAACATTAATCTAAGGTTCATCTGAAACTCAGTAAAAATTCATGCGGAACTGAGCTCAGATTTTGAGGTGATTTCATTGAGTCTGGACTGAATTTCAGTGTTACAATGGAACCACAGCATGTAGTGGAAAACACCTGTCTGGTTAAGTTCCCTGTCTACCTCCTGGATATTTAACTTGACAATTTAACTAGCATTTCTGTGCTTGGAAAGGGTTTGAGGAGACTGACCTGCCAATAGTGGTCTTCTCAGGATCTTGATATACCTTTAATTCAGGGATGCTTGCTGTGGTCATGTTACTTTTCACTTCACATCAGACCCATAAGATGAAAATTTGTCTTTAGTTCACTGTCAGTTGCATGCTTCTGCTAAGATTACTTATGGAGAGGAAAAAAAAGAAGTTTCTTGGGTGATACACACAGCTGAAAGTTTCCCCTGAGTAAAAATAAACAGAATATATCTGTGATCTACCTGTTGATAACAGCTTTGCATCCTCCAGAATTACAGCTCTTCAGTCTTGGGATAGTACGTGCAGTGGAGTTGCCCGTAGAGAATTTTGGCTGTGTGTTACTTCCTCAAAATAAATTGATGATACAAAAGGCTTCTTAAATCACAGTTGCTTCCCAGTGAGAATGAACTTAGCAGTTCCTTGTGGCACAGATTATGGTTTTGAGGGGAAAATCCTGCTCCTGCTGGAGCTGCATGCCACATATGCAGTGGGAATTTAACAAAAGTGCTTTGACAAGACTGGTACAGTCAGAGAAAAGTAAATCTGGGCTTTGAACAAATTCCATTCACTCCATCCTCTGGCAGTGCAGTCTGTGCTGCTTAAACTCATCTTCTGCCAGTATGACTGTGCCTGAATAAAGGTTTCTCTCTGGCTGAGTGAGGATGTCACCATCACACAGCCTTGGTAATTGGGCTGTACCAGCAGAGATGTGAAAAATAGCCAGCTGTACCAGGATTCTGGCCAGACATTAGGGAGACGTAAATGGCATTTTGCAGCTTATTGGACATCAGAGAGAATATGCTCAGAACAAATTGTCCCCACATCTGTGCCATCGCTTTAAGTAAGGATGTGCTTTCATGACTGTCTTAAATTAGTCTAGATGTATACACTGCTGCCAAAAGGCATGTAGTTCTGGACCTCTCAGTGGCTCTGCCAGCTTAAGTGGCTTCAGGCTAGCTGTTCATCTTCAGCTGTGAGACGAAAAGGTGAAATGGAGTGGGAGGGTGACCCAGTAGTTTTCCTGTCAGTTCTTTTCCATGTCCAAGCAGCGTTCCTAATGCGGCTTCCCAGACATGCTGTATTGGTACAACTGCAGGCCAGGGATGAGCCGGGAATGAGCTGTTACGGGCAGCAACTCTTTAAGCTGGTGCTCACACTGAGAGAAATAGCCACAGCAGCAAGCCTCTTGGCTCTTTTCATGAGCTTTGAGACAGGTTCTTTTTCTCTGTACCTGCTCCACATACACAAACATGAGGCTGCTTGTTACACTGTTTACAGAATTTCTGTGCTGCTTACCACTGATCTTGTCTGAATGAGTACAGATTTGATGTCATGTCTGTGACTGCATGGTCAAACAGCCATGGTAAATGTAATACCAACTGTCAAGAAGATTTAATCATCATATGAGGTGAAACATCTCCCACTAATGATACAACCTAATCACAGGATGCTGTTTTGCATGCATCACTGTCAAATGCTTTAATAGTTTTAGTCAGAAGGTATTTCGGTGATTACAAGCTGCTTGTGATTAAAACTAGTACAATTACACTAAAGGAATGGGATTTGTGTAGTTGCCCGAAGACACTTTTTGAAAAATAGAACTAAATTTCCTGTATAAAGAATAACACAACCCTAAGACAAAGTTCATTTGAAGGCTTATGTCAGTATTAGTCCTAGTGACCCATGTGTTTTCTATGTCAGTCTGTTTGCTTCTCTTGTATGTTGTCAAAGAAAATTCTTCCCTTTGAAATACAGACAGACTTCAAAACACAAAAATAGCATGCCTGCCAAGAAGGAAGATAATTTTTATTGTTGAAAATAACCAGAGAAGGATACGGAGCAGAGATGTGCATTTTTTCCCACTCTAGTATGAAGAATGTGTTTATATGTTGTTTTTTCTGGACAAAACAAAAAAAAAAAACCAATACTTTTCTCCAACACCCACACATGCTTACTGAAAATTGGCAAGTTAATAGGGTCTGGACTGATTCAGACTAAGGCCACAGAGCTTAAGGGGCAGAGCAATCCTGAGTTAACTCCTGCCTAGCTGACACTCTCCTGCCCAAATTCTGGTGGTGTTATTAGGTACGAACCACTGTCAGGTAGCAGCACTGGATTAATCTTTATAAGCGTCACCCACTTGAGGTCAGGCAAGAAGTCTTTCTGGTCTTTTTATCAGCGCTGACTTCTCACTACGTGTTCATTCCAACACCAGAAAAGCAGTAATGGGCAGGCGTACAGAGGGAAGGTCTTCCTTCTGTGTCTGCTGAAAAGATGATTGGGGGAGATGTCAAGGGTGCAGTCTCCTAAAGAGCAAGCAGCCTGGCAGAATGGAGATAAAGAGCTTTGCTGCTGCAGGAATGAGGACAGGGCAACTTAAGACTGTCAGATGGAGTTGTTTTCAGAGAAGAGCTCTGCAGAGCTTAGTTCTCCCCTTGTACCTGTATCTGTAGAAGGTAATTTGTAAGGCTAGCAAGGTGTCACATACAAGGGTTAGCAAAGCAGCCTATACATTTTCATTCAGTCCAGCTGAAGGCAAGAGTTTCTTTGTCAAATAGAGGGGATAAGAGAGAAAAACAGGTGCTGGTCCTCTGGGATTCCACTTCAAAAGACAAGATGCGCAGCTCCTGGCCTCATTTCTTTGCCTTGATGTTGAGACAATGCAGGCTCTGTTGACTTCAGTTTGAATTGCCCGGTGTATTGGGTCTGGCTGAGATGGAGTAAATTCTCCCCATAGCAGCCCTCATAGTGCTGTGCTCTGCATTGGTAGCTAGAAAGGTGTTGATAACACACCAGTGTTTTGGCTACTGCTGAGCAGTGCTGGCACAGCATCAAGGCTGTCTCTCTGACATTTTTGCCCCCCTCAATGGCAGGCTGGGGCTGGGCAAGATCTTTGGAGGGGACATAGCCAGGACAGCTGACCTAAACTAACCAAACAGATACTCCATACCATATGACATAAGCTCAGATATAAAAGCTAAGTAAAGGGAGATGGAAGGGGGACATTTTCGTCTTCTGGAGCAACCACTATGTGTACTGAAGCCCTGCTTCCCAGGAAGCGGCTAGACATCGCTTGCCAATAGGAAGTAGAGAATAACATCATTTGTTTTTCTTTGCTTTTGCGCATGACCTTTGCTTTCGCTTTATTAAACTGTCCTTATCTTGTCCCACAAGCCTTTTGTTATATTTTCTCTCCCCTGTCTAGCTGAGGAGGGGGAGTGATAGAGTGGCTTTGGTGGGCACCTGGCACCCAGCCAGGGTCGACCTACCACACCTGGTAACTTAGTATTTTTCTTGAAATCTTAGGTCCTGGAATCATAAACTTACATGAGAATCTTAGTTTATACTTTTGTTTTTCTGAAGCAGCAAAGGCATTAAAAGTCCCCAAACTATTAGCTAGAAAGCGTCAAAAACACAAACGTGACTAGATATATTTAAAAAAAAATGGATTAGTAAAGAAAAGAAATAGGATTTATGTTTTTTTTTAATCAGGCTCTAGCTTCTGCTTCTTGGGAATCTTCCTTATTCTTTTTGACTGGTTAAAGGTAGAAATGTTGTTTTAGTTCTAGCTTTCTTGGATTGAGGAACATTTTGGCTGGTTTTAGTTCTCTTTCTTAGAGAGGCAGTTGGCATTGTTGTTTCACAGTTTGTCTTAAGTTTCAGCCTGTGGTGCTTTTGCATTTCTCAGAAAGTGCTTTTCTGTTCAGTTCCTCTTCCTCCAAGTTTTGTTTTAACTCATTGGGGATTCCTCAGAACACAGTCTTACTTGCTTGCAGAAATAATTAGGAAATCAGCTGAAAGACTTCCCTCCCCAAAACACTTTGACGAGTGCAGGATTATTAGGTTTTGATAGGAGATTCTGAGGGACAAGCATGTTTGTGTGGCCAGGGGAAGATGGCAGGGGCATTGGCTGGGAAGTTGAGATGCAAGGCAGGGGTGCATGCAGTCTTGTTTTGTTTTATGAATAATCTTGCTGAATACTTTGCATTTTGGTAATTGTTTTGTTTTACTTTGATTTCTCAAAAAGATTTAGTTCAAGCTATACCTGACATAAAGTTCAGTTCTCAAATAATGATAGTTGAGTGGGACCTGTTTTGGGATAGAAAACATGTTCCTGAAGACCTTTCTGGTCCAATTATTTATGAAATTCATGGCATCTTCTTTGGCTAAAAATCTTGTCTGTTCAAGATCTCTCATGAAATTTTGTAATTGCACTTTTCTCAGGATAGCAGATGGCTTTAGTGTCCTGTGACTTGTATGTTTGTGTGTGCTGTCCTTGATGAAGCTTCTGCCTTGTGGATTAGGGGAAAAGAGATAATGCATTCTAATCCTCAAACTTTGGACTTAGAACATAAGGTAAAGCAACCTGAAGATTGCTCTTATTTAAGCCAGTGACTCTGCAACAAGTGAATAGTCTCAATATACACAGCATAAAGGCACAGTTGGCTACAAAGTACTTCTATATTCAGTGCATTGTTAGCCAGGCAGAGCTAAATTGAGACTGTTCTCCATTATTTGTGATCCATCTCACTGGCTTTGGTGAAGTTGTCCTGCCTTGCATAGTAATACCATGAAGTTACAAGGGGAGACTAAAATGTGTTACTTGGGTAGCATGTAGCCTCACCTCTGTTTCCTAAGACAGGGCAGTGATTTAGTGGGGAAAAGGCCTCTAGGATGTTCTGCTGCTAATATGGGAGGCATCTGCACAAATTCAAGATTATGAGCAACGATTGCAAAGGTTATTATCAGTGGGACCTAATCAGAGGGACTTTTTTAATACCTCATGATAGAATCAGTGAGACAAGCAAGGGTTTTCTTCCCCTAAGAGGACACAATTACTCCATTCCATGGCAGCAGCCCTTCAGTGGAATGAGCAGGGCACTTGAGATCCATCAAGTATTTCAGCAGTAGTTCAATAGCCTTTTATTAGTGTTTTCCCTAACATAGGGCAAAATCATAACTTTACTGTCTTATAAAATGAAACATTAGTGCTGTTTGGATGCTTAGAAAGCTGCTGTAGTAAAAATACTGAATGAAACAGCAAATAAAAGTTTGATGGCTGAAGCAATATATCAGAAACCATTTAGTTTTTGTCTTTGCTACAAGACAGAATTGCCTGTGATATAAGTGATACCTAAGTATAGCCTGACATCCAATTTTAGAAACTTTTAGCTGCTGAGCTAAATTAAGGCAGCCCATGAGCCACATGGAAGCCTTCATTTTTCACCTAGTTTAGACCCAAAATGGCACTACTTTTCTTGAGAGCTCTCCTGTAAGAATTAATGTTTCTACGGTATTGTGAATATGAATGGTGCTAAATATTGCCAGCCTGGAAAAACCCTCGTTACTTCTGGGATTTCTTGTAGTGCATCAGATTTCTACAGGTAGAGCTGTTGTTACTGTTGTTAATCAGAACCTTAGATTCTGCATTTCTTTGCATCATGGTTTGTGACACGGTGGTGCTCAGCACAGTATGAACCTATAACAAGAGCATAGTTCTTGCCCTGGGGAACTTATGGTCTGAATCAATGGAGAATAAACTGATATCCCAGAAAAGGAAGAACTGGGAGTTAGTGCAACCAATATCAGTGTTGTGGTTTAGGCCCAGCTGGCAACTATGCACCATGCGGCCACTTGCTCACTCATCTCGCCCACAGTGGGATGGGGAGGAGAATCAGAAGAAAAAGGTAAAAACTTGTGGGCTGAGATATGGCCAGTTTAATAGGACAATACAAGGAGAGAAGAAATAATAACAATAACACTAATAAAAGGATGTATAAACTGAGTGATGCACAATGCAATTTCTTATCACCTGGAACCCAAAGCTCAGCCTGTTTCCAAGCCATGACCCCTCCCTCTGCCCCGACAGCTCACCCAGTTTATATACTGAGCATGACATCATATGGCATCAAACATCCCCTTGACTAGTTCAGGTCAGCTGCCCTGGCTGTGCCCCCTCCCAGCTTCTTGTGAAAATTAACTCTATCCCAGCTGAACCCAGGACAACCAGTCAGTACCAGATACAGGAGGCTGTGTGCATCAGGGCACATCAGTGGCCTGAGCACTTCTGAATCTCCTTTACTCATCACTGCAAAGGAGAGTTTTGAGGTGGGTTTAAAGAAGGGTAGTACATTAGTTTTGAAGGAGTTCGGAGGGAGCTTTTACCATGCCTGAATTACATACAGCTCAGGAAAGAACCTGTCTATGTGTGTTAATAAAGGCAGAAGGAAAGAGATGGAGGTGGGCTGGATGTCAGGGCCTGACACTGACCTGAAGAAATAGAATGGCACCAAGTCGGATTTCTTCAATGAAAAGGATTTTTGTCTGTTTAGGGGTAAATCACTTTAATGGTTTATCATTTCCTTTTGCATTTTATAAGTCGTAGTATTCTCAGTAAATAATACAGAAATATTACTTCCTCTGCCTTACCTACCTGAGGGAGAAGTTTAGGGAAAGAGGATCACACAGGTTGGCATTTCAGTGCTCTCTCATGATCCAGGAACCTCCTTTACTTTCATTCAGTGGATTGGGGAAAGGAGACATCTTGATGTGAAGATGAAACAAGGTCCTCTTTGCTTTATATCTTTAAAAGCACACTGGCTTTAAAAAACAAAAAAGTCTTATATTTGTTGCTGTAATAGAAATAATTAGAGGGTGTGTGATGGCAGTGGTGGGTGTCAAAATAGTCCATGTTCTCTATCAGTAAGTCACCTAACCCAAAACACCCATTCTAAATCTAGGAAGAAAAAACACTTTGTCCTTCAGACACTTAATTTTCAATTAGAAGTTTGGTCTGGCTGGCACAACAAAGAAGGAAGCAAACACTCAATGTGCTGTGCAGTTTAGCAGCCGTTCTTCTACTCCACAGCTCAGGCAGCAGTCTTGAAACCATCATTTGTGATGCAAAACCAAGTTGCAGTTTAGAAACATTAAGTGCAGATATATTCAGTGGCTGTTGTATTGATCGTGCAGGGTTCTGTGTAGATCATCCTGAGTGCTGGCTGAAATACGTGCAGTTGAGAAGTAAAAGAAATAGCTTTCAAATCTTCCGCCTTAAGAACTTCAGAGTAGGCTCTTCCTGAAATGTCAGACAGAGTCCTTCCTGTTTTTCTATCCGCACCACTAGTTACACAGTCCTTCATGACAAGTCTTTGTCAGGGAAGGTCCTCTGTGCCGTAGCTGAGTTCTTCACGGTGATGTAAATACACACTCAAAACCTATCCGCTAAGTATTTTACCAAGTTTTCTTTGTGGAAGAAAATGGATGTGAAATAACTACTTAAAGTTTGTTCGCAAACCTATGCTGCTATATAATGTCCCTTCAATCACGGGAGTCTTTCTTAGAAAATTCCACTGCAAGATATGTTTTACATTGATCCATCTCCCCACCTAGCCTCAATAGTGCCATTTGTATCATTTGGCTAGAACAATCAAATGAAAGGTTTGGGGTTTTTTTCTCCAGTAGATACTGGTATTCAGATAAAGCTGTTCCTTTGCTGTCAGTTTGTCCAAAATACCAGCTTTCAAAAACCAAACAGTCTTTTCGAGAAGAAGGAATTTCTTCTGTTTAAACTGTGTTTTGGGAATTTCAGTTGAGAATGAAAGCAGGCAAAGTGGTTGCTTTGTAATAAGGTTTTGTTTTCTCCTGGTTACTGCCAATGTTATCCTTCAACATGTGGCTGCATAGTCTATTTATTATTGTATTTTGTCTGTGACATAATTCTTCCCAGCTTTAGAGAGGCCTGGTCAATAATTGGTGCTGATGGAAGAGACTCCCATTGGGTCAATGAGAATTGTCTATGAATACATGTATATCAACTTCCATGCCACAGTAATTCTCAGAGTTACTACAGCATGAACAAGCCTGTGCTGTCTGCACTGTTACAGAAATCCCTAGGTACATTGTCACTTACAGTGTGAGATGTCGAATGCTGTTCTTCCCACCCACAGAGGAACGGGTTGAACTTCAGTTCATTGCTCTCATAGTCATCATGTAACTTGACAAAAAGGGGCAGGAACTTGGACTAGGAAAAACTCAGCTTCTCCTCCATAGCTACTCTGCACCCACATTGTGATCTCATGCGGATTTTAGGTGAGTGATGGGTTGCATCCCACCTAACTGAGGTTGCAATGTTTCGTGAATGTGTTCAGATACCTTAGAAGATACCCAGTGTATCAAATCTTTGTTCCCTCTCACAAGCCAATACTGGAAGTCTTTGGTGCAGGCACTACTGCAGCTCTTCAGCACCACACGTAGCTATGCTTCCTTTGTAAAAAGGTCTTATTGTCCCTGAGAAACTCTGTTTTATTTACCGGATGCCTCATAGCAAAGTGTGTACTATTCTTCTTATACGAAATGTATCTGTTTTCCAGGCTCTGAAGATATATTCAGAGCATACCTATGCAAATAGCTTCCCTTCAGAAACTTGATCCTGAGCTCTCTGAAACAAGTGTAAATAAAAAAGGAGGACCTCTCAGATTCAGGATATGAGCAGCAAGACCTGCTCATGGCTAGTATTCATGTGCTCAGTTTAGCTTTTGATACTCCAAGGAATTTCCAAACCTTTTTTTCCGCAAACACTGCATACAGCTAGGCTTGACTGTTATTTCTAAGTTCTGGTCTCCAAAATCTCCCAAGTGTGGGGGCTGATGTAAAGCTCCTTACCTTTTGTCCACAAGCATTATTGTGGAAAAAGAAGTGGAGAACTCTGCAGGCTGTCTTACTTGGTGGTACAGTTCCCTCACACATGCATGGGTATGTGTACTGTAAGGATGTTGCTCTGAGCAACCGGAAGATTGCTTGATAGCATTTCTTTATTTATTGCAATACAGGTCTAGATGTTATCAAATTAAAAACATATTTGAACTTTCTGGTAAACATTTAGCTTCTCTTTGAAATGCAAAGGATGTACCATGGCCCGTTCCATAAAAGCTGGCAGCAGTGGCTAGGGGGCAAATTCATATGGAAATGCTGATACCTTTGGAATGCTCTCCTTCATTTCAGCCACTGCAGAAGGGCATGCCAAATTCTATGCTTGGAGAGGATAATTAATAAAATCTTATTAAAGAAAATTACTAATGGATATTTCAATAGTCATATGAAGAGTTACAAGTAAGGTGGTGCTCTGAACGGTGATGGCTATCATATTAAACCAGCTGGGCGACTTCTGTTTGCATTTAAAAGTGTCAAAAATGTGAACAACTGACAAAACATTTCCAGTGGCTTGGTTATAAAATGTTAAGCTCTGAGATTTCCCCACCATCAGCATCAGGTCCAGTGGTTATGAAATAAGGTGACTTACAAGACATAGAAGACCTAAAACAAAATCTGAACACCAACCTTGATTGTAAGCAAAGGAGAATGTTGCCCTTCTTCATGTGGCAGTCTTTCTCAGGGACTTACTCAAAATGGAATTCTTGAGTCTCTCAGCTACCCCTACACTACTTGATTGATTGATCAGCTCCATGTTTATGCAAAAGGAACAAAATGGGAAAAAATGGCTTTCAATTAATACCATCCTAAATTTGGTTTATCTCTACTAATTTTCAGTGGCAGAACGGAAAGCAGAGTTTGAGTGATAGTTCATTATTTTGTCTCTACGTCTATTTACAGTGAAATTAAGAGATGCCTTTTTTCCCCTCGTGTTCAAGTTTTTGTGACTCACAGTTCAGCAGCTAAGTGGGGCAAACATTGGAAGAAGAGATGAATGTTATGAAATTACTTGAAAGTCTGACATTTCCAAAGCAGTGTCATTCAATGATCTTGTGGAACTGCATTATTAGCAGATACAGGATTTGTCCTTATTGCAATGCTGCCATGAGTGTGGCCTCTGGCTCTGCTCTTGCCACGTGGGGTGGAGGGGAATTCTTTGCTTGATCCAGAGCGTGCCAACAGGCCTACTGATAGAAAAAGTTTGAACGCTGGTCACTGCTGTCCATCAGGATACCAGTGCAGTGGGAATACAGCCATTGTGTACAGCTCAGTGGTGTTGTGCAAAATGAGTACGCTGCCACCTGGGTTAACTCTTGAGATGTTATTATGTGTGGATAACTTGGGCTAATGCTGTGTTGATAAAATACCTTTAAGGACAAATAGATGCTTTTAGGCAGCATGTTTATAATGGTGTTTGCGAATAGCCTCTTACATGCAAACTTTTGGAGCATATCATTAAATGACACCTTTGTTTTTTTGCCTCTGAGATA
Source organism: Leptodon cayanensis (assembly GCA_027564655.1). Classification (NCBI taxonomy): domain Eukaryota; kingdom Metazoa; phylum Chordata; class Aves; order Accipitriformes; family Accipitridae; genus Leptodon; species Leptodon cayanensis. The sequence goes on along the minus strand of JANXJC010000007.1, from coordinate 26,312,092 downwards.
TGTCTGGTGAATACTAAAAACCCTTCATGTCACATACAACCTTTTTTGCCACAGATTCTTAGTGATGCGCTCAGATGCGCTCAATTCATTACAAGCCAGGTGAGCTTTACAACACCTTGTGCTGTAATTGAATTGGCATGGTTAGGAAGATATGTGTTGTGTTTGGGACTTTCAGGGGGAGGTACATAGCCTTACTGTAGTGATGCTTTCATTGACTCTGTTAGCATAAAGACGGGCCAATGGTGAGTGCTTTTGAAGATCCTGTTTCAGAAGTTGTGTTGATCCCCTGTTGCCTGCTGAATTTTTTAACCGTTGTTCCAGTCACTTCAGCTAAATGTCAGCAGAGGAGATTGCATGACATAGAATCATAGAATAGTTTGAGTTGGAAAGGAACTTTAAAGGTCATCTAGTGCAACACATCTTCAACTAGATTAGGTTGCTCAAAGCCCCATCCAACCTGGCCTTGAACACTTCCAGGGATGAGGCATCTACAGCCTCTCCGGGCAACCTGTTCCAGTGTTTCACCACCCTCGTAAAAAATTTCTTCCCTATATCTAGTCTAAGTCTACCCTCTTTTAGTTTAAAACCATCAACCGTTGTCCTATTGCAACAGGCCCTACTAAAAAAAATCTGTCCCCATCTTTCTTATAAACCCCTGTAATAAGGTCTCCCCAGAGCCTTCTCTTCTCCAGGCTGAACAAACCCAACTCTCTCAGCCTGTCTTCACAGGAGAGGTGTTCCATCCATCTGATCATTTTGTGGCTCTCCTCTGGACCCACTCCAACAGGTACATGTCTTTCCTGTACTAAGGACTCCAGAGCTGGATGCAGTACTTCAGGTGGGGGTCTCACCAGAGCAGAGTAGAGGGCAGAGTCACCTCCCTTGACCTGCTGGCCATGCTTCTTTTTATATAGCCCAGGATATTAGGTTGGCTTTCTGGGCTGTAAGCGCACATCGTCGGCTCATGTCCAGCTTCCCATGCACCAGTACCCCCAAGTCCTTCTCTATAGGGCTGTTCTTAATCCTTTCATCCCCCAGCCTGTATTGATACGAGGGGTTTCCCCCAGCCAGGTGCAGGACCTTGCACTTGACCTTGTTGAACCTCATGATGTTCACATGGGCCCGCTTGTTGAGCTTGTCCAGGTCCCTCTGGATGGCATCTCATCCTTCAGACGTGTCAACTGCACGACTCAGCTTGGTGTCGTCTGCAAACTTGCTGAGGGTACACTCAATCCCGCTATGTCATTGATGAAGATATTAAACAGTATTGATCCCAGTACGGACCCCTGAACGATACCACTTGTCATCAATCTCCATCTAGACGTTGAGCTGTTGACCACTTCCCTCTGAATGGGACCATCCAACCAATTCCTCATCCACTGAACAGTTCACCCATCAAATCCATATCTCTCCCAATTTAGAGAGAAGGATGTTGTGGGAGACCGTGTCAAAGGCCTTACAGAAGTCCAGATAGACAACATTTGTGGCTCTTCCCTTGTCCACTGGTGTAGTCATTCCATCATAGAAGGCCACTAGGTTGATCAGGCAGGACTTGCCCTTGGTGACACCATGCTGGCTGTCTCGAATCACCTCCCTGTCCTCCATGTGCCTTACCATAGCTTCTGTTCTGTGATCTTCCCAGGCACAGAGGTGAGGCTGACAGATCAGTAGTTCCCAGGGTCCTCCTTTCTACTCTTTTTAAAAACGGGTGCAGTGTTTCCCTTTTTCCAGCCACTGGGGACTTCACCTGACTGCCGTGATTTTTCAACTATCATGGAGCGTGGCTTGGCAACTACATCAGCCAGTTGCCTCAGGACTCTGGGATGCACCTCGTCAGGTCCCATAGACTTATGTATGTTTGGGTTCCTCAGGTAGTCATGAAGCTGATGTTCTCTTACAGTGGGAGGGAATTTGCTCCCCCAGTCCCTGTCTTGTGGTCCATCCACTCAAGAGGTGTGGGAAGAGAGGTTGCTGGTGAAGACTAGGGCAAAAAAGTTGTTGAGTACCTCAGCTTTCTCTTTGTCCATTGTTACCAGTTGGGTAGTTGTATTCATCTGGGGGGTACATCTTCTTTGGCCTTCCTTTTCTGGCTGACGTACCTACAGAAGCCCTTATTCTTTTGTCCTGGTTTCAGCTGGGATAGAGTTAATTGTCTTCCTAGTAGCTGGTAGGGTGCTATGTTTTGAGTTCAGTG
>JANXJC010000007.1:26287540-26309798 GCA_027564655.1 Leptodon cayanensis | reverse complement strand
ATTTCATTAGTGTTATCAGTATTAGTTTCTTCTTTTCTGTTCTATTAAACCATTCTTATCTCAACCCATGAGTTTTATTTCTTTTTCCCGATTTTCTCCCCCATTCCCCTGGGGGGGGGGAAGTGAGTGAGCGGCTGCATGGTGCTTAGTTGCTGGCTGGGGTTAAACCACAACATCTTTGCATCCCTTGCCGAGTTCAGCTCCATCCTCTGCTTGATCTTCCTGACCCTATCCCTACACAACTGGGCAGTGTCCCTATACTCTTCAAACGATACCCATCCCTGCCTCCACTGCCTTTGCATTTCCTTCTTGCTCTTTAGTTTGACCAACAGGTCTCGACTCATCTATGCTGGTCTCTCGCCTTCCTTTTCTGATTTCTTACACCTGGGGTTCAAGAGCTGTTGTGCTCTATGGAAAGCGTCCTTAAAGATCTGCCAACTCTGTTCTGCTCCCTTGTCACTGAGGGCAGTTTCCCAGGGGGTCCTATTGACTAACTGCTTGAACAGCTGGAATTTTGCTCTCCTAAAATTCAGGGTCCTGACTTTACTCTTTGCCTGACTCATATCCCTCAGGACTGCAAACTCCACATGTGCGTGATCACTTCAGCCCAGGCTGCCTCCAATCTTGACATCATTGATTAGCTCACTTGTGTTGGTGACCATCAGGTCCAGTATCACATCGCCTCTGGTAGGGCTCTCTATTACCTGGCTTAAGAAGTTATCTTCAGTGCACTCCAGGAGTCTCCTGGATTGCCTACAGCTCACCATGCTACTTTTCCAGCAGATGTCGGGGTGGTTGAAGTCCCCTAGCACGACGAGAGCATGAAAGCGTGATGCCTGCTGTAGCTGGACTAAGAAGTCTTCGTCAATACGCTCCCTTTGATTAGGCAGCCTGTAGTAAACACCAACCACAAGGTTCCCTTTGTTGTCTTGGTCTCCAGTTCTTACCCATAAGCTTTCAACCTGCTCATGGCTATTCTTCAGAGACAGCTCTTCACAATCTATCCATTTCTTGATGTAGAGGGCAAGCCCTCTGCCCCTCCTTCCTCACCCGTCCCTTCTGAACAGCCTGTAGGCATCGATAGCCACACTGCAGTCATGGGATTCATCCCACCAAGTTTCAGTAATGGCAACTAGGCTGTAGCTTTCTAACAGCATGGTGGCTTCCAACTCCTCCTGTTTGTTGCCCATGCTATATGCATTGGTGTAGAGGCACTTCAGCTGGGCTGTTGGCTATGTCACCTTCTTAGAGGAACACACCTTAATTCCTTTGAGGTATTTCACTGGTGTTTCCCCGTTGGCTCCTATTAGCTCAGGAGCCCCTGGCTTATCTCCGTAAGACTTCGGGTGTGCTCCTGTGTACCCAGCACATCTCAGAGCAACAGGCTGAGGGCCCTTGCTAGCACCCCATCCCTCTAATCTTGGCATGTCATCCCACAGCTTGTCACAGACAAGCCTGATATTATCCCCTTCCCACTTCAAGTCTAGTTTAAAGCTCTGTCAATGAGCCCTACTAGCTCGTGAGCAAAGACCCTCTTCCCCCTTGAGAAAGATGAATCCCATCTGACGCCAGCAGGCCTGGTGCTGTGTAGACCATCCCATTATCAAAAAAAAAAAAAGAAATTGTGGTGGTGACACCAGCCACGGAGCCATGTATTAATAGACTGGGTCTATTTGTTTTTTCCAATGTCACTTCCCGCAACTGGAAGAATAGAGGAAAAAATTACCCGTGCTCCGGATTTCCTTACCAACTGTCCCAAGGCCCTGAAGTCTCTTTTGATTGCCCTTGGACTACATTTTGCGGCTTCATCACCACCCATATGGAAGAGCAATAATGTGTAATAGTCCAAGGGCTGTACGAGGCTAGGAAGTTTCCTAATGATGTTCTTAACCCAGGCCCCAGGGAGGCAGCAGACTTTCCTAAGAAGAGGGTCTGTCCGGCATATTGGACTCTCTATTCCCCTCAGAAGGAAGTCACCTACAACTACAACCTGTCTTTTCTTCTTCGTGGAGGTGGTCTTGATGCAGGGGGTAGGCCTTTCTGACCTTGACAACACCTCTGGTGTGGATGGACTATCAGCCATATCATCCGTTGACTGGCCTTCCACATCTAGAGCCTCACACCTGTTGTACAGAGGCATGTGGGAAGGCAAGATAGGCAAGGAGGGGGTTTGCCTGCTGCCTGTAACGTGAGCACAGGCCCACAGCAGCTCTGTTTGCCAGCAGTTCTTTTCTTGGGAATTTCTTCTTGTAACTTACAGTTCATTTACTCTCATGAGTAAGATGTTTTCATCCCAATTTGTAACTGGTGGTACGAGCTACAGACATAAAGGCCTTTCAGTACCGTCTTTTATGTGGTTCTTCAATACACAACAGCCAACATAAAATGAAGAATGACTTCCTGGTGAGAAGACTCATTCAGGACTTTTGCCCCTGAAATTATTGGAGTGAACTCACTCCGATGAACTTGGTGATTGCTGGAGTGACCTAGGTCTACTCGAGAAGGAAAATATGGACAGCGAGGGACTGTATAGATAGAGAAGCTCTCTGATGATAGTGGTAATGCAATGAATGTCAGCATGCAAATGATGGGAAAAAGGCAAAAAAATATCCCTGTGGTAAGGATGCAGAATGTAATTTTTTGAGTTATATAACTTAGTTGACTTGGAAGTTTAGACCACTCAATTTTGATTAAATTTAATTTTTTTACAAACTTTGCATTATTTACAATCTGTTTAGTGGTCTCTGCTTGGAGGCAAGAAAAGCAAACCTCTCATCTCTTTTCCTTCCAAAGGCAGGAAAAGAGGTACCTGCCTTTGGAATAAAACGTACATGAAAAAAACTACCTGCCCAGCAGATGTGCTAGGAAGGAGAGCCTGGGAACTAAAGAATACTCTTTCTAGGCTGGGTATTTTTTATTTCATCACTGGATTTACATGCCTGTAAGCCAGATGGATCTGACAGGATCAGGTAGTCTGTAGGTCTGAGTTTCATTCATCAGGTTGCACTTTGCCAGTTTGAAAGCCTTCCTTGGAAGATGCAGATCCACCATCCAATTGCCATGAGCTCACACATCATGCCAAGATTTATGAAGCCTCCTCAGACACTTATGTGCACTTTTGCTAAATCCAGTTAGCTGTCATAGTCAAACTCTGAAAAATAAGGTGAGGAGTAAAGAGTGCAAGAAGTTGTTGTGCTTCAATCCTAAACAGCATTGGAGAGTTTTGGACGTATCCAAAGCAGTTAGCTCCTCAATTTACTCTTTAAATTTCTGGAAACCTTATTACACCTTAAGAGTCCTTGGGATAGATGGAGCCTACATCAACTTCAAAATAGGAGCTCTAGTCTGCACTGTGGTAGTTACTGTCATGATGGCAGTTGCAGTACAAAACAAAGGGAATTTAGGAGTTGGCAGAAACAGGTTTCCCTATAGTGCCCAACTAGGCATAGCTACAAGAATGAGGTCTGCAAACCCCACTGAATTTTCTTTGAAGCCCATATGTTACTTGAAAGGGTATTAGAAAGAAGCACCTGTTACTAGTCGGAGAACTCGCTAAAGCACCTTAAACCTACACGTGACAAATCTGTATCCAGCCCATGCTGGCAGATGTAGCTTTAAGCTCGCAGGAGGAAAGGAGGTTGTTGGGGGAGGGGGGGGTCTTTGCCCAGCAAAATTTTGGAAGTTTCCTTTGTGCTGTCTAGCAGTTTTTTCCATTGCTTTCTAGGGAGTAAGTGTATTTTGTAACCAGTGTGCTATTTCATCAGTTCCTCCTTCTGCTGTAAATAGCAGTGGCAGTTAATTGTGGTGAAGGCAGCTGGCGAAGGCAGCTGGCATGGGACTTACTGGGGTTATTGGGAGTCAATTGCTTATTGAAGACTGGAGAGAAACTGACCTGGTACCTCAGGGGAAAGCACAGTTCACCTTGGTGCTGACATATGTGCACTATCACTAACAAAGCACCTTGCCATGTCCACCCCCGAGGAGGGCTGGAAGGCGTTGAGACTGAGCAAAACAGAACTCCCTCAGAGCTCACAGCTCTGGGAATGACTACTATAAAAGCAGGTGCATCTCCCAGGTGTTGCTCCATTTCCTGCATGTCCAGATTGGCCCTTTGGCATTACTGAAGAAGCCAGCCTTAACTAAAGGACAGTGTTCATGCCCGAGATTGAGTGTAAAGTTTGTAAAGCATTAACAACAAGACTTAGAGCCATTAAGCTCCACTGTATCTTGCATCCCGGGCACCAACCAATGTGGCAGCATCACAGTGGAAAAGAGAGTGTGCTGTTCAGTGTGGATCTGGGTTGCAGGAATAAAACTTACCCTTTGTGCTCAGAACACAGACAGAGTTTGGGAACTATTAAACTGAAGGAAGTAAGCAATGGAGAGGGAGCCAGGCTTTCAAAGGAAGTGTGTGGTGGGATGGTAAAACTTGAGCAAAGCAAGTATGTGATATCCGGAAGGGAAGAGGACACTGATTGGATCCACATGTCACAACAAAGAGTAAGAGAAAGAAATCTGCTTAAATGTGGGCAGATTGAGCTGCGGCATTAGGGAGACCCAGCGTGTCTTTTACACAGATCCTCATCCTTCAGAAGCGGGAATTCAGCTCCATCTCTCTAGGAGCTCCCTCTAACTGCTCTGAAGCTTTCATATAATCCCTTAGCCAGAAGCCTACCCTAGAGCGTTCTGCAGACTACAAGCCTTTTTTGTTGGGGGAAGATAACTGATTGCCACAGAATGTAAACACCTCACTTCTACTCAGGATTCAGCTCCTTCCTACTGTTGCCTTTCCTTGCTTTTTCTCTCTCATTACTTCTGCAGGGCTACACATGGTCTCAGGACATGGCTGGAGAGCATGATCCCATTAAAAGCAGAGAAACCACTTTTTCTGTTCCATGGTACAACTTTAGCTAGGAATTCCAGAGTTTCCTTCTTGCACATCAGAGAGAGTTGTATATGAAGGACTTGGCATTCTGTTGCGGCACAGCCTATAGTTTTATAAGGTGATGTAGCTTTTTGTGGTAACTTCAGAACTCTCAGCCCCAGTTTTTTGTGCTTAAGGAATGGTTTGTTTGCCTGCTTTGCGAAGGCAGTAATGACTTTGCAAGGCAGGAGGCAGAGGAGGGCTGAGACTTCAGTTTCACTGTGGAGCTTTCCCAGAAAAGTGCTGCCTAACTCACTTTGCTGATACTTGGTGGAGTAGCAGCCAAATTTTATGCTGTTAGGGTATCTTAATGAAAAACATATCCCAAAGAATACCGCATTTTACGAGCCCCTGCACCTCTCTTTGCCTAGTTGTATATGCCACAGAAAAACCTGTTAGCTCCATTTAGAGCTACTGAAAAGTACCACACAGGACAAGATTGCAGTTTTTGAAGTTGCTTCTATCATTCTTGAACAATTTGAATAGTATAATTCGTTCATGTGCTGCATGATTTTTAAACTCAGAAACATCTATATAACTTGAAATATCATTGTCTTTATTACCATTTTCACCAAAAAAATTATGGCAAATGAAAATGTTTATAAGTACAGTCAATTGAAGAAAACTTTGAAAAATCCCAGCCAGCAGATTATTTTTTAAAAATTGCTTTTGAATAAGCTATTGTGTTTCAGTGAAAATTACTACATAGGAAGTCCACCACATGTAGTTCTGTATATTTTCTGCAGAATAACAAGATTGTTCTTGTTTCTGAAACAGTAGCTGAATGACCACTAATGTCCTAAAAATCAGAAACACTGACATCAGTAAAATAATAATCTTTAATATTATGCTGAATGTCTCATCAGTACACCTATTCTAGACTTAACAAATGGTAAAATGTCAATTAAAAGGATGTTTTCTTTCCCCATGTTGTTTTCTAAATCCCAGCATGGTAAGTTCTTTAAATTAGTGCATTTTGACTGTTGAAAGCACTTTGAGAGATGGGAAATTTACACATATATTGTTCAGTATCTCAGTATTAAAAGTAATAGTCATTGCTACAGCAATGCCACAAACTAGAGGGGGAGAAAGCAATCTCATAATTATAGCAAGTCTTCTCTGAAAGTGTCTGTCTTCTTGAATTTTAATGCTGGCATAAACAGGAGTAAATTGTTTCCCATAGGTCACAAATCTCTCCTATTAAAAAGGCACATGAGAACCACAGAGGAAAGGGTGGTTTGGGAGGGCAAAACAAAAACTATTCTGGTCTTCCAAACCGTCTGTACTCTCAGCTAGGAAACCCCTACTGATCTGAGCAACTTTTTTGGCCTGACAGCTACTGAATTGAAAACGAGGAGCTTTCCCATTGTGTTGCATCATTTTTCTTTCTGCTTCAGTCACACTTTCCAATAAAACAATGAAATGCCAGGAAAGCGACTTTCAGAAATGCACTGGTAGCTATTCCACAGATGTGCATTAATAATACATGGTGGTGAGGGAAGGAGGGACAGGGAAGTGTATGGAGAGAATCATGTTATCCAAGGCAGTGTGGTAAACTCACATGGTGGATGCAAGCCAGATTTGAAAATGTGCACGGAGCAGAAGGAGAACTCCCAGGAGTTTTGCCTGCCTTCTGTGAGTAATAAGTTACCCATTGTCAAGTGGTGTTGTAGAAACTCATGGTCCTTGTCTTCAGCTGGGCTATTGTGTTCAGCATTTTGTGGTCTGTGACCCTCTTTGTCTCTGGAAAGTAAGATGACCTTGCCATTAGCAAGTCAGCCTCAGCATTAGAAGACTAGAGCCTAAAAATGCTTAAATGATTCACAGGTAGGTGTTTTCCTGATACAGATACCTAGTTGAGAGCTCCATCTAAGGGAGTGTCTTAACTGAGCAATGATCTCTTGAGCAGTGTGTTTCTGAGGAAGTAACTGGTCATCCTCAGTGACTGCTGCTGCCAGGACCCAGACATCCACCCCTGAAGGGTGTGGAAGCCATGGACTTCATTCCCCCTATGGATTATTAGTTTCTGACTGTGTTAAAGTGAGTTGTAATCTCTAAAGAGTGTTTGGAGAGGTGGGCTGGTTAATGTGCTGGATTAAACTTTAATTAAACTTTATCACCTATTTCTCATTGTTTGAGTAGGGCAATTTGGGACATTATGTCCCTCTGCTTCACCTGGGTATTTTTATATCCCCTTTAAAGCAGATCAATTTGACAACTTCAGAGGGATATAAAAGAAATGTTTGTAAGGCCTTGAACAGAAAGGAACTATTTGCCTAGCATCATATTGTCATGATTTTTAAATTCTCCAGTAAAGATTTGTGCTTACTGTTGAGTTAAAAATTTTGAACAATTTTAAGGCATCAATAGGAGTAGCAATGCCTCTTTTGAGGATTTTGTTCCTTTGGATGAACGAAGCAAAACCCCTAAAGCTTTCTGGGTTGCTTCTGCTAGGTCTGATCATAACATTTAAATCCTATTGCTGCCTGATCCTATGGAGAGTAGAGCAGATCAGAATGATGCTCCTGAGCCATAGGTGAATGGAAAAGCCATCTCTGTAATGGGTGGTGATGGGAACCTTTATTTAAAATCAAGGCACAGTTCTTTTGATGAGACGTGGAGTATGGTTTTGTTTTTTCTGCCTTCCACAGAAGAACACACAAGAAGTCTCATGGCAGCTAGGACCAGCTGCTGGAGTAATGAATTTCTAATGAAGGGCTTTCTGGCAGCCACATTAAATAATGCCTTTAGTCCACACATCAGGTCTCTGAAGTAATTTTTGTATGAACACTGCAGATACACTGCAACATTGTGACTTGTTGCAGCACTGGCTGCCACTTGAAGTTACGGGCTCCTACAACAAAAGGCTCTTCTACTTGACAATGTTTTCAACTTTGCAGTTTCTCTTCTGCTCAGGGTGATGCTGGTACATAGAAGAATTATGGGCGAGGAGGAGGGAATGTTCTTTAACTCCCCAGGACTCAGTTGTAATATAAGTTTTAACACCAGTTGAATTTCTTTACATCTTACTCCTGGTTCTAGCTTCCAGGCTATCAAAATTCTTCACACCTATGGCTTCTTTGACATGGCCCCTAAAAATGAGCGTCACCAAGAGTTCACCCTTCAATGACTGATATCTCAGTACAGATAGGCCCATATTATGTTATCAGCAATAGAGAAGGACAAATTCTGTTTATGTGCATCGCCTGCATGCCTTCAAGACTCACAATGGGAAAGCCGTAAGTGTTGTAGCAGAGGTTGTGTTCAGGTAAATGAAAGCAGAATCTGTTCTGTAGAGTGCAGGAGAGGTCTGTTGGTAAACAGTTCTGGGAAGCAATCCCATAGGGGTCAAGCCAGTAGGTTCATTTTATTAGTCATGCTATATTCTTCTCCATGATGTTTATTGAAATATGAATTCTATTGTTTTCATCTCAAAATCCATGCCATTGTAGAATACCAAAATCCAGAGTAAATTCCTTCTCTAATCAAGTTAAATAATTAAAACTATTGGGGTGATCATTCATTGATGATATAACCACCACCCCGCTTTGCTACCATTGTTTTTATTTTAAGAAACTGTGTCCTACTGGTTCTCTGCAGCTCGTCTTGATGCTGTGAAGTCCGGTGATTGCAGTTCTAAAGGATGCTCATAAATGCTCTCCTAACTGTTAGAAACTGGTTTGGGAAGTGTTTTTTATTTCTGGTTCTATTTTTTGAGAGCACACCGAACTGATAATGCTCTTACTTTGCATGATTATGCCCTTACTTTGGAGATGTAGATGGTTTGACAGTTACATAGAAATAAGGTGGTTTTGCACTGAAGCTTATCCTGCAGGAAACAAAAAAAAAGGGAAATGGGCATAGAAGGGAAATGATGCATGTACAGCTACAGAAAGCATTGGTGACAGAACCAGGAAAAGAACTTTGCTCTCTAGTTCATTAGGGCTATCAATACCCATTGGCAACATTATCTCCACGGTTTCATGAAACATCTTTTCCTCTGTCCATGCTTCCTGACAGACACACGCCATTCAGTTGTCTTTTTCTGCAGTTCTGGTTTATACCCTCTGCATGGTGGACAAGGCCCGTGACATTTATAAAACTGGAATCCATTAATCTGTCATATACTCTAGGAAAACAGTATGTAATCACCTACCTGCCTTTGCTTTTGAAGCCGTTCAGTAAAGGCTTGGGGTTTTTCTATGTGGGCGACCCAGAGACTTTTAGCAGACTTTCATGCACATGGATTTCACACTGTTCCTTGCTGGCAGGCTCCCTGTTTGATTATAGCACAGCTGTGCAAAGCTTAAACTGCAATAAAATTGTTTAGTGAAAACTACATAATGACCTCTTGATTTCCTCTTAGGAACTGCAGTCCCCCTTAATTATCTTCTGCAGCCTGGAGTTTTGTTGTTGCTTTTGTGGTTGGATTTCTTTTATAGCCAGTCCACCCTTGTTTTCCAAATGCCCTCCATCCTTCTCTTAGCCAAAGCATATTTGAGGGTATTTCTTAAGAAGTGGGAACCTTCTTAGAGCTTTGTGCTACCTTAGTCAGAATGTTTTTAGGGATAACCTCTAATCTGTGTGAGCAAGTAACACAAAACAAGGCTGGTATGTGCCTGCCTGTATGCAGAGGAAGAAAAGGGAAGGAGACCTTGGATATGGGAGCCAGTGTTGACTGTTCAGCAAAAGCAAAAACCCTTTTGGCTTTGATCACATCAAACATTTGTGTTTGCCAAGAGAGGCAGAAACTTCTGCATGACTATGTAGAATGCCACCTGCTCATTTGGCATTGTGAATTGCATCTAAGCCTACTGTTAAATTAATCCTGTCCTCAAAGAATGGTTATTAATTTTGCAGGAGGAAGTACTTTCTTGCATAGATTATCCTCAGCAATCTGTACATATTTCTTAATCTGAATTTAGGGAAATTGTCCCCTATGCTGGAAAAAGGAAGGTATAGGCCAGGCTCTTGATCAATACTATAATTCATACTCATTCTTCAGAAATAGAGAGCTATGCTGATATATAATCGACTATTTGACTAAAGGGTAAAAATCAAAGTTGTATTGAAATTCTCTAGCTGGAAGCAAATGGAAATTATTTTGTGAAAATATTTCATTTACTTTGAAATATGAAGTAGAAATCACACATGTGATCCAAAACAAACCAGAGTAAATGTGTTTTGCCAGCTGTGCTTTCCTGTGCCCGAAACAAGGCCTACTATGTAGGTTGTGATAGGTATGAGGGTGCCACGGATAATATCTTGAACCTCCCCCTCTGTCTCTTCTTTCTCCCAAACAATTGAGAGATGAGCTGAAATACCTTGATGTAAAAGTAGAGTTATTTTTACATGCCTTTTTGAGCCTTAAAAATACATTTTGGTCATATATACATGCTTCTTCTGTAGCTATGAAACTTGGGTAAAACCAAATGAAGGAAACCTTAGATTTTTTGCTTTATAAATTTTTTTTAATGCAAGGAAGTAAATATTTTCATGTTATAACATTTCTTATAAAATCTTTATAGCTGGCAGATTGAACTGAATTGCTGAAAAATGGCAGGACAATTCTGGCTTTTGTTGCAGTATGAAAGGTGAGTACAGTGTTACCCCAATAACCCAGAAGACTGGACACAGTGGCAATGCTGATTTCCAGAGACTTGTTTTCAGATCCTTTCATAATAACTTCTGCATTTAACTATTGTTCTGTTTCTGAATTCTGACACTGCGGCTACATCATTGTTTAGGTACAAGAAAGAGGCAGGAATTAATTTAAAAAAACAAAATGAGATTCAAAGCCTCTCTTTTTTTAATATGAGTCTTCTGATGGATTTCTTCTAATTGCCTGCAGTGCAGTAGTGTTCCTCCCAACATTAAAGTCAGAGATGATGAGAAACATCTTACTTGGCTGAGGTTATGCTCTGATAAAATAGTACAGCTCTGCTAAGTAGATGACAATAAAGCAATAATATTTAAACACTATTGTAAATCTGAGGAAGAAATTGCACTCTTTAACATAAACATCCTTCCTTTCAGCCTGTGTCCTACATACCTGTACTCACATGTTCCTTCTGAAGTACTGTGTAAAAGTTTAATGAGCCTCTCTCGGGTCAGCTCCTATAATGTTGAGTGTGTGCATAACAGTTTGCAGAATCTGAATCTTGGTTTCTGGCAGAGTGCCTTTCCTTTCTATTATGCTATAAGAGGGAGGGGAAGCAAACTGCCACTGAAAGCCAGTGAACTCACACAGCAGATGAGAGTTGCAGTCTATCATGTGTGTAAAAGTACATCTGCTAAACCATATTTAGACAAGAATCGAAGTGTTCACTATTCTGTTTCAAAAATGGCTGTTTTGAAGTTATTTATGTTGCATGAAGTAAAGTTTCAACAGTTTTCAAGTGACTGTTACTTGCTTAATAGAATGAAACACTGAAGAGTGAAATGGTGTCAGTATAAGCTACTAAGCCTGCATTGTTTCCTTTGAGACTTTTGTGTGTTCAACTTCTGCCCATCAAAAGTATTGACTCAATGGCAAGTCTTTGCAGTTACAGAGAATAACAGCAGAAAAAAAACATCAATAGTAACAGTTTCTATCCTCTACCCCACCATTATTTTTTTTTCAGGGAAGGAAAGTTTTAGAAGATTTGTGCAGGGAGAGATGCCTATCCGAATAGACAGATACATAGCCAGGGCTTCTACCTGTAGCTGGGGAAGGTTTGTTTTGCTTAGATTTGTTTTCTGCCTTGTATGTCCTGCCTGGTGGACAGTACCTCCTGCAGTTTATAAGCTCAGGAACTGCTGTTCCAAGCTTTCTGGGAGACATACACCATGCTAATAAAGGGGTTGAAGGCTGAGCGCCAGCTATTTTTCTTACTTCAGGTGTAGTTGCTGCTCCATTGGGGTGGATTGCAGCTCCAGGAAGTTTTTAGTCTGCAGAGTTTTGCAATCCTCCTCTCTGCTGGAAGGGGGCTGCTGGGGACACAGCAGGTAACCTTTCAGTTAAATGGAGAGACACTTTTATCCCCTCTTGACTAGACAAATTTGCAAAACTGAAAACTGTTAGGAAAAGGGGTAGTTTTTGCAAAAACAATCTGATAACCTTCTTCTGGGGGAGAATTGAAGAAGATTTGAGGTATTCTACTTAGTTGTTTCTGAATTTAAAAAAAAATTTTTTTTCAAGCCAACCTTTGTTTTCACACCTTGGTTAATATATTAAATGAGGTTTTAAGCAATATAAAATTTGAATTTGAAATTTAAGCTTTTAAAAACTTATATAAATAAAAATTTCAGTCTGAAATATGTTTGGAATTGTTGGTTCATGAACATACATTTTTGGGGGTGATTCCAAATTTGCATTCTGGTTTGGGAGGGATTTTTGACATCTTACAAATACTTGCAGAATAGGAAAGCCAGTCCCCATGCAGCTGCTGGATGTTGTGGTGACAGTTTTGAAAATGTGGATCCATTCCTTAGAACGTGACAAAGGTCACTCACCAAATTCCTTTCACATAGGCTGTCAAACTACTTTCATTCGTAATGAATCTTCCTTTTTCTTCACTGACCTGCAACTGAACTAACACCTTAAAAGTAATAAAGGCATTGTTTTCTTAGTTTTCATGACACGTCTTCATTTTCCTTGTCTTTTCTGTTGAACTATAAGCCTATTTTGCAGCACATAATGGTGGAAAATATACCCACTTCCTTCAGAAAATAGCAAGCATAGAGAAATGTGTGTGCATGATCTATCCATACTTCAAAACAAAAGCTGTGGTTTGTAAAGTCTTTGAATCCTGTGTGCACTGGTTGCAGCCAGAGATGACTGAACTCTAGCCAAAGATTTTGAGTTTATTAAACATCTGGGAGGCATACCAGGTTTCCTGCAAGTCATCTGGTACAGAAGCTTCTTACTATAACCAGTGCTTTGAGGTTTGTCTAAGAGCCACCACTGCTGCAGGTTAGAAGGATGAATTTCCTCAATGCCATGGTCTGACGTGGTTGGTATGGTTGGAAGTAACAGAAGAGAATGTCTTTCAAGGTAACAGATCACTAATTATACCAGAGTCCCAGACTGGCTACATGCTAGGCACACACACAAGAGAAATAAACCAAGTACTAGTATAAACTTTAAGCAAATGTAGGAGGATCATTTTCTCATTTTGGTAATCCATTAAAATGGAGACTGTTTTGTCCTCATGATACTTGCAGTACAAGACTCTGCACTCCAAAGGCCGTTCAAAGCTCTCCAATTCCAGTTCAGCAGTTCAGGGAGGGTTTATGAACATTACAAAATTCAGAAGGATTGGTTTTGGCTTTGGGAGGAGGTGGTTTATTTGTTTTAATGTGGGGCTTTGGGTTTGGGTTTGTGGGTTTTCTTTTTTTTTCTGAAGACTCCCTTCATTTCTGTTTGCTCTTTCCTGTTATTTTCCCAAACCAGTGAGTCTGTTTCTTGTAGCCCAGATCCCATTTGTATTGTGCTACAGGGAAAGATGTTAAAAGCTTCACTGGCCAGAGATCAGGCCTTGTTGTCTGGAATAGCAAAAGGTGGCAGTTCATCCACATAGGTAATCTATCACTGCAGTCACCCTCCAGCAGCCTTTCCCAGCCCCAAGGATGGCAACGTTTAGTGCACAAGGGGTTTTTTGGCTGCCTGCGTGAGGTAGTGAGTCCACAGAACATTATTATTCAAACCCTTAAACCTGTGCCAGACTGTTAATGTCTTAATGCTTATTCAAGTGTCAAGGAGTGCTGGCAGATGTCAGAGTAAATGGGAGACTGTCAATGAGGAAATTACTTACCATTCACAGGATGACTGCTGCAGTCAGTCAGGTAGCATTTCAGAGGATGTCAGGCTGAAAGAAGAAAGGGTGGGGAGGCAGGAGAAGTTGTAAATGTTTCCTTGTCTTGAGGGGTTGAGGGAGAAGCCTCCAACAACAGCAACTGTAAAACAATAACTAAACAGAAATAAAGATCCCAACATCCAGCTTTGGAATAATGCTGCTAAACAAGGGGTTTGGGGCTTTTAAAGCTTAAGGCACGTGGCATTGACAAAGTCTGAAGCATTTGCAGTTATCCACCAGGAGCAGAAGCCAGATCATATTCATCAGTACCTCCGTTTCTCCTGTATTGCTATGCCACGTGTATATCATCAGACAACGTCCTAAATAAGAGCTTTTACCCATAGTTAAAGATAGTAATTGTGCAACGTATGTTATTTCTTCTGGATAGTCTGCTTTGCAGTTAGGCATACTTCCCAATACACAAGGTTCTGACCTCCCAAGCCGCAGAGGACTTGGGGATCAGGATTCGGTTCTGTTCTTGGTGTTAGCTGTTCTTGTGCTACATGATCTGCCTTTGAAAATACCTCCATTTCTTTGTCTTTAAGACAAGGTGGAATATTTTTCAAATTTGCAGGTAGCTCTGAAGATTTATTAGTTAAGATGCTTCGGGGAAGTTTTATGTAAATAAACACGAAACAGTTATTTCGCTCTAGACAGTTTATTCCTTTGGGGACAGTTAAATAGAAGCCATCAATAATGCAAGTGATTGCAGTGCATCAACAACTTTTATAGATAAAAATCGGGATTAAGCCATACTGAGTTGGGATTGACTTTACCCACTTTCTCTATCTTCCAGCTCATAAGGGACATCAGGAACTAGTGAAACATCATGCATTGAGCTGCACTTCTTTTGATGCTTTTGAACTTGTAAAGCGCCCCAATAGCTCTGACAAAGTTATGTTCACTCAAAAGGAGACAGAGCCATTTGCTCCTTGCATAAATACATTTTTAAGGTAGACCAAATCCTGACACTTTTTATCATGGCTAGTAGTTCCACACTGCATTAACGCTGAAGGATTCAGTGAGACTCTCAAATAAGAAGCAACCTATAAACGGTCCTAAATGAAAGAGTTGCTGCTTGTCCTTAAGAGCTTGAAGAAGCTTTTGTAACACAATTACAGCCTTATCTGGCTTAATTTACAGATACCTCACTCTCACACTGGCCAGACCTGGGGAAAGATCAAGATAATCCAGAGTTAGATTCAATGAAAGAGAAAGTGAAGCTGGTTGTCCTCCTTAGACGGACACTGTGACAAGCCATTGGTATTTTCATCTTCACTGCTTGCCTCACACAGGTTTCACAGGAAAGAAAGCAGGACTGTGTGATACCTTACAAGGGACAGCCTCAGGACACATGAGAAATGCTTCACATTGGCTTTCTTTGTCATTTGGGAGAGAAAATAATACTCTTCAAGGATGACTGTCTTTCCCTTCTGTTCCCCACCGATGTCAGCACTTAGCCTTGTCATTCCCAAGGGTGAATGGCTTTAAAGATTTGACGTCCATTTTTACACATTGATCATCACCCACTTAAATGACAGAAGTACCATGTCAAGCTCAGGTATGTGAAATGACTGAAGGGAGTCCTCCTCTCAGACTTCTCTGCCTCTGAAGCACTGGTTCATGGAGTGGGATTCAGGAGTCACATGTTCCTCCCACTGGCCTGCCAGATGATACAGAATTTGATACTTTTGCATCTGGGTGGTGCTTACCTCCTTTGCAAATGGCATTGAGCTCCATTGGAGATACCTCCATTTGGGAGATGTCACCTGCAGTTTTAATTCCTCTATAAGATTCCTCCTTAACTATATTATCCCAATACTCAATGTCCTTACCCCATCTTGTTTCTCCCCAAACATATAATATTTGATCCTTCCACATTTTTGTCATTTTTCTTCCTCCTTTTCACACTGTCTTGGTGTTAACATGGAGGGCACTGAGAATACAGAAGACTCTCTCCATCTTCTCAGCTCTGGTGCCCACTGCACAGAATGGGCTTACACTTTGGTGTAAGCTCAGCTCCTGAAGCCCGGGACTGATGTTGTCAGTTACAAGAAGGTCTGTAAGAATTATGCTAACAAATTCTTCACATGTGCACGTAGGACAGACAGAGAGCTTTCAGAAATTAAGAGCTTGTCTGAATTTGGGCAGTTCTTCCATTAAAGGCAAAACATTGAAGGCAAATTACAGGGAGCGTATTCTTTCAATTTTCCAGTCCCTGTCCAAGGCTTTGTCACAGAATGTTTTCCTTTCAGTAACAAATAAAAAAGCTGTAGCCAACACAGGAACATGAGCAATAACAGTAGATTTTTGTCCACCGCCTTTTCAGAAAAGCATAAATAATTTTATCTGAATTTTGCCCTAACCTGAAGCAGGCACCTGCCATCAGCACTTTTAGCTCCAATTGCTTAAATTCTGACAAAGTTGTAAACAGCTAAAATCAAAGTCTCATTACAAAATACCTGTTACAGGAAGTACTGTCTGCTTACCAGTCAAGTGCCCTGAGTGCTTGTACATCTCTTAATCTCCACACACAACCATTGCACTGTCACACCACTCCATCTAAACATTGAAGACTGTGCTTGAATCCCTCTGTCAAATCACTGGAGTATGCACTTAATTCAAACTTGAAGCCAAGGCAAGGTTTAAGTGATCTGCTGGACTGCTCGCTTTAATCTAATTGTTTACAATGTGACTTGAATTTGAAGCAGTTTTTTTAAAACACGAAGTGGTCAAGAGTTTTAGTATCTGGTTCTCCAAATAATTCTACCTGTGCAGCTGTCTCAATGATTTCAGCAGGAGTTCTGTGCACAGGTTTAAATGTGTGTTAATATTGCCAGACTAATGCTTACTTTTGAATTTCAGACAATTGACTTCAATCAATCCTTCAATCAATGACTTCAATCTAAATCCTTCCCTTCCATCCACTTGTATCAAGAGTACTCTTTGTGTATGGGATTCTGCTGAGTACTTTTTGAAATGCCAAATGCATCGTGCACTTTTTATGTAACGTGACTTCTCTGCAGTAAGTCAAATGCTACTTTTCATTTACTGTGACTTTCCTCTTATTTAAAACCACAGGTTAGTTTTGGCAAGCATTAATAGCTCTTAAATGATTTGTAATCTGTTTTTAATATGATCCTAGTTCAAGTTCAAAATGAATAAACATAGGGCTTAAATGAAACCTGATGTCTTTCTGCTTTATGCAGGGAAGTGCTACAAACCACAGGGTAAGGGTTGATGTATTTGCACAGTGACAAGTATTAAATGAAAAAAGAACAGGTATTGGCTGTTTTCTCTTAATTATTCTTCTTTGATGATTCTTTGGAGTTACAGGAGGCAGAGAGCAGCTAGTTTAGCCAATTGGTTTCACATTGCCCTGACAGAGAACTGTCCAGACAGTTACTTGCTGAAATAGCAGAGAATGTTCTCTCTTCATGCTAAAAATACAGCATCACTTAACTGTGTTACAGCCTGTGCTTGCATGATATAACCAGTAAAAGATTACTGGGTAAACTGAGGGAAGTGGTTTTGGGTTTGTCACTTGGAAATTATGACTATTTGACTGGAACACATAGCACAGGCATGGGATCACGATAAACCCAGAGATGGGCGGAGTGGGGTAGGTTGTTTTATCAGTAGACAGATTTTCAACCACATAATGGAAGTTAGTCCGCAACGGAAGTTGCATAGAGTTAACAACTCTATTCTCAGTATTCCCAGGCTTGGTGATTTTTCTAAAGCCTCATTTCCTCAAGTCATCTGATGCCATTAAATACGATTTTTTTCCCCCATTCTTCATAACTTCTAGTTCTTATGTCTTGGAGAAACACTGGGTAGTATGAATACGTTGATTTGAAGCTTATCAGCTCAGCTACTAGTCACCAGAAAAGTAAACAGAAATATATTGAAAAAATACATTTTCATTCTATATAAGTGTTGAAATTTGGGGAGTTAAACTCCTGCTTCTTCAGCAGTTTATATTGCCATTGCTGTTTCAGCTTGGCTTTTCTGGAGTGGGTATGAAAGCCCAGGAGCCCTGTTAAAATTAGTCAGAACTACAGTTTGTTTGCTTACATGGGCCCAGAATTTTCCAGTGTCTATTAGATACAAAAATCTCTTCTCTTCTAAAATCCAGTTTGTTTTGAAGTAACACATTCAGTTTTCACATTTAGATGAAAAATATGTTCTTATACTAATAATGGAGATAAGGTGGGGCTGTGGATGAAGTTTTCCATAACTCAAATACCCAGGCAAAGCAGAGGCCCAGTCTGCAGTCCAAGTCTGTAGTCTGTATTTCTGCCATGGTGGAGGGTCACATGTTAAAGCCCAGCCTAGATGCTGGGTTTCATGCCAGCAGATCCAGCCATGGGACCCAGGCCTGGATTTTAGGAGAACATTGCCTGCACAGAACTTCTTTAGCGAGCACCAGTCTAACTGGTTTAATCAGCCCCCATCTAGTTTTCTTTGGGTTTTTTTGTGCTTAATTCTCTTAATCTGCATTGGTGTTGTGAGCACTACCATATCAAAAATGGGAAGAATAAATAAGCAAAACATCTGAGCAATACAGACTGGGCATGTTCTGCATTTGAAATGTTGACTCATAACTGTACTTCTTATCTCCTTACAATTTTTGATCTCCTCTCAACTCTTGCCAAGTTACTCATAACTGCTTGCACTACTGCAAATGAGGCCTGAGCAATGCCAAGCACAGCAGACAAATGACCTTCCTTGCTTAACATGATACTTGACTACAGCCCACAGAGCTGTACCATTTGCCAGTCTTGCAGCAGCGCAATGCTGCTGATTCATGCAGAATGTGTCATTTGCTGCACCACCCGTCACTCCTCCAGGGTAGTCCTCTCTGCCAGGGAGCCTACAGGCTGCCTTCACTCTTGTCAGCCTGCACCAAAACAAACCAGGATAAATGTGCCAGTACATGCAGTTACTTCAGTAAAATATTTCTGCTTTAATCAAAGATCATGTCTGAGCATAAAGGAGACTAGGGGAGGGAAAAACAAATGTTTGCCCTCAAATCAGAGAGGGGCAAAAGGAAAAAGGAAAACCCTTTATCTGGATGAAGTCTTGTCATGGTTTAAGTCCAGCCAGCAACTAAGCATCCATGGCTGCTCACTCGCTCCTCCCCACCAGACAGCTCCCCAGTTATATACTGAGCATGATGTCATAGGGTATCGAATATCCCCCTGGCTAGTTTGGGTCAGCTGTCCTGGCTGTGCCCCCTCCCAGCTTCTTGTGAAAATTAACTATCCCAGCCAAACCCAGGACATTATCCATCTCTTATTCTATACCAACTACGTCATGCCCAGATCCTACATTTTTCAATTAATCACCACCACTTTCCCTGTGTTTGATATATATACATATATATATACACACACACATACAGATATCATTCCCTTAGTTTATAGACCATCCCTCTAGCATGTCTGTTGAGTTCATTTAATCCATGACTTTGGGGCTCCATCTGTCGTAACAGTCTCTCAGGGCAGGAGAGATGGTGTGTGGTGTTGGATTGTTGCATGCTGCATCTGGAGCTCACGGCTGGTATATTTGGCACGGCCCATGCCCACAGTCTGTAGGTTGAAGATGTTGATCTTGAGAAGGTTGCTGGGCGCCAGTTGCTGAAGCGAGTTCAAGTTTCATCACCATTGCACTTCACTCGGTTTCCTCAAAGTCCATCCTTCATTGATTTGGGTGACTCTTACTGTAATACCATTGATATGGCATATAGCAACTGTAGCAGTGATGACACACGGTGGCAGGATTATTTAGCAATTATCATCATACAATTTAATTCACTGGCTATTCTTACCGAAAATCAAATCCCCTTGAGGTACACACTGAACCTCCCCATCCTTCTTCATCACCCACCAAGTGCACTCAGGTCCCTGAGCAAAAGCAATCCCGTGGATGGGCTTGCCCTTGCCTAAGGCAGGACTAATCCAGACTGTCCTCCCTAACTTATTCTTCATATACACTATGGGGACTTTATCCCCTTCTACAGTACGTGGAAGTTCTGATTGGGCAGGGCCAGCTCGATTGACAGATCCTCTAGTGTTAACTAACCAGGTGGCTTTTGCTAAATATGTATCCCAATGTTTGAAAGTCCCACTCCCCATTGCTCTCAATGTAGTCTTTACCAGACCATTGTATTGTTCAATCTTCCCAGAGGCTGGTGCATGATAGGGAAGGTGGTATACCTACTCAATGCCATGCTCTTTGGCCCAGGTGTCTATGAGGTTGTTTCGGAAATGAGTCCTGTTGTCTGACTAAATTTTTTCTAGAGTGCCATGTCTCCATAAGACTTGCTTTTCAAGGCCCAGGACAGTGTTCTGGGTAGTGGCATGGGGCACTGGATACAACCACCCAGTGGTTGCTTCCACCATTGTAAGCGCATGGTGCTTGCCTTGGCAGGTTTGTGGGAGTGTGGTAGTCAATCTGCTGGGCCCGCCCATATTTATATTTCAGCCGTCAACCTCCTTACCAGAGAAGCTTTAACCGCTTGACTTGCTTGATTGCAGTGCATGTTTCACATTCATGGATAACCTGTGCGATACTGTCCATGGTCAGGTCCACCCCTCGATCACAAGTCCATCTATATTATATGTTGCATCTCTTCCCTGATGGCCTGAGGTATCATGGGCCCACTGAGCTACAAATAATTCACCCTTATGTTGCTAATCCAAATCCACCGGAGTCATTTCAATCTTAGCAGCCTGATCCACCTGCTGGTTGTTTTGATGTTCTTCAGTGGCCCGACTCTTAGGTACATGGGTGTCTACATGACATACTTTTACAACCAGCTTCTCTAGCCGGGCAGCCCAGATGGATTTACCTCTGTGCTGCCTGCCAGTTGCTCTGCTTTGACTGCTGCAACCACACCCACAGAGCATTTGCCACCATTCATGAATCAGTATAGAGATAAAGTATTGGCCATTTTTCTCATTCAGCAATGTCTAAAGCCAGCTGGATGGCTTTCGCCTCTGCAAACTGACTCGATTCACCTTCTCCTTCAGCATTTTCTGCGACTTGTCGTATAGGACTCCATACAGCAGCCTTCCACCTCCGATGCTTTCCTACAATGTGACAGCACCCATCAGTGAACAGAGCATATTGCTTCCCATTTTATGTACAGTGGGGCCTCTTCAGCACGTGTCACCTCCTCTGGTGATATTCTGAAATCTTTGCCTTCTGGCCAGTCCATAATCACTTCCAAAATTCCTGGGCATCTGACATTTCCTGTGTGAGCCCATTGTGTGATCAGTGCGACACACTTACTCCATGTAGCATCAGTTGCATGATGTGTAGAGGAGACCTTCCCTTTGAACATCCAGCCTAGCACCAGCAGTCAGGGTGCTAAGAGGAGCTGTGTTTCAGTACCAACCACTTCTGAGGCAGCTGCCAATATGCTGCCAATATCTCTTTTTCAGCTGGAGTGTAGCAGGTCTCAGATCCTCTGTATCCCCAACTCCAAAAGCCTCGGGATTGACGTCGGGTCTCCCCTGGTGCTTTCTGCCAGAGGCTCCAGGTAGGGCCATTCTCCCCGGCTGTGGTGTAGAGCACATTTTTAATATCTTGTCCTGCCCGGGCTGGCCCAAGGGCTATTGCATGAACAATGTCCCATTTAATTTGTTCAAAGGCTTGTCGTTGCTCAGGGCCCCATTTAAAATCCTTCTTCTTCTGAGTCACTTGATAGAGAGGGCTTACAATCAGACTGTAATTTGGAATATGCATCCTCCAAAAACCGACAATGCCTAAGAAAGCTTGTGTTTCCTTTTTGCCAGTCGTTGGAGACATAGCTGCTATTTTGTTGATCACATCCATTGGGATCTGACGATGTCCATCTTGCCTTTTCATTCCCAAAAACTGGATCTCCTGTGCAGGTCCCTTGACCTTACGTTGGTTTATGGCAAAACTGGCCTTCAGAAGAACTTGATTATTTTCCTCCCTTTCTCAAAAACTTTTTCTGCTGTGTTGCCCCATACGATGATGTCATCAATGTACTGCAGGTGTTCCAGAGCTTCACCCTGTTCCAGAGAAGTCTGGATTAGTCCATGGCAAGTGGTGGGGCTGTGGTTCCACCCCTGGGGCAGTTGATTCCAGGTGTACTGGACACCCCTCCAAGTAAAGGCAAATTGTGGACGACACTCTGCTGCCAGACGGATTGAGAAAAATGCATTAGCCATATAAGTTGTGATGTACCACTTGGCTGCCTTTGACTCCAGTTTGTATTGAAGTCCTAGCATGTCTGGCATGGCAGCACTCAGTGGCGGTGTGACTTCATTCAGGCCATGATAGTCAACTGTTAGTCTCCACTCTTCATTAGACTGCCGCACTGGCCATACGGGGCTGTTAAAAGGTGAGTGAGTCCTGCTGATCACCCATTGGCTCTCCACCCAATGAATCAGCTTATGGATGGGAATTAGAGAGTCTCGGTTGGTGTGATATTGCTGCTGATGCAGTGTTGTGGTAGCAA
>JANXJC010000007.1:26228993-26284742 GCA_027564655.1 Leptodon cayanensis | reverse complement strand
TTGATGGCATTAGGGTACACTGTGCACCGGTGTCTGCTAGAGCCTTATACTCCTGTGGATCTGACATGCCAGGCCATCGGATCCACGCAGTCCAGTAAACCCAGTCGTCCCTTTCCTCCACCTGGCTGGAGGCAGGGCCCCTCTAATCCTGTTCGTAGTACTTGTTACTCATTTTTTGCAAATGTGAATCAGAAGTCCCTTCAAGAGGATCAGAAGTGAGATCAGCCCTTCTACTCTGCCTAGGGGACTGCCCGCTGGAAACTGGAGCAGCATTTTCCTGGAGGATTGTTTTTCCTTGCAACTCACGTACCCATGCCTCTAGGGTCGAGGTAGGTTTTCTATCCCACTTCCTCATGTCCTCTCCATGATCATGCAGGTAAAACCACAGGGTACCCTGTGGTGTGTACCTTCTATCTCCTTTCTCTTGAGCAGGGGAATGGTTACTCCTAATAGCTGAGATACAGGCCAGTACAGGTGTGGGGCATAATTTATCCTTGAATCACTGGAACTTTTGGGACAGTTTCTCAGCTGGCATGTCTGGCAGTTTCTCCACACCTGAGACTCAAACCTGCAGGGAGGAAGAGACACTTCCTTCACATTGCCAGAGTTGGCCAGCCACTTCATCCACCATTTGTCCCTTGCCTTCTTTCCAGGACATTACTGCCAATGAGTTGGCATACAACGATGGTGCACTTCATAGAAACTTCTGCTACATGGGTTGTGTGCGTTGGACTTCATCTGGATCTATGGGTAACTGCTCATTACCCAGATCATTGTAAATCACCTCCAGCATGGCTAATGAGTTCAGGTACTGGGTACCTCTCTCCATGGTGGTCCACTTGCCTGGGTGACATGTAACATCTTCCTTGAAGGGGTACCTTTTCTTCATGCCTGACAAGAGTCGCCTCCAGAGACTGCGGGCTTGTGTCTTTTTTCCAATCGCCTTGTCAATACCCACTTCCCTCAACAGGGATCCCAGCTTTTTGGCTTCCCTACCCTCTAATTCCAAACTACTGGCCCTGTTTTCCCAGCATCAGAGCAGCCAGGTGATAATGTGCTCGCATGGATGGCAGCCGAAATCCTTTTGCTTATCTTGCAGCTCACTAAGGGGATAGGGATCATGTGATTATCTCTTGTTCTGCCTCTTCCTCCCGTTCTTGTGATGACCCTGGTTCACCTTCATCCCTCACTAAGCAAACTGATTTTTTTTTGTATTTCTTCTTCTATATAGGGGTGACTGATACTGGCACAGGTTGGTTTTCTGGTTCAGCTGCAGTGCCTGTCACCAGGGTTGGGGTAGCTGCAGTGCTTGTCATGAGGGTTGGAATAGCCGAATTGCCTGTAGGCCTGTTTTCCTCCCTCCCTTTCCCCTGAGGGTGCTGCATAATATCAAGCAGTGTTTGGTAGATACTGACCAGGGCCCGGCACAGTGTGGTAAGTTGTGCCTCTTTGGAATAGCCACAGCATTTTCCTTTCAAATATTCTGTCACTTCATCAGGGTCCCGTAGTTGTTCAGGAGTGAAGTTAAAAAACCATTGGAGGTGAGAAGTTCTCTAGATACCTGCCCATATTCTCCCACATGCCATGACACCCAGGACTATCCAGCCTTGGGGCAGATCTCTGGGTGGTATTCTTAAAAAAATTTTGTATAACCCTAAACAAGACCCGAAACACATTCAGGAGACATAGCAATAAGAGCATGCTGTCTTGAACAGCCCAAGGATATTTAAAATTCTCAAAAGCTGTTGTAATTAGCCTGAAGGAGAAAGGGGAGGTGAAAGAGATGGAGAAAGTATCCCCCCCCATCTTCCCCATAGACAGGGTGTGACTACCAACAAACTCCGAGAGCAGGTACCCAAGGTACAGGCATGATAACAGTGCCACATACAACTACCAGCTTAACCTCATGACCAGTGATGTAATCATATAATAAGTTGACATTACCCAGTACAGCAAAATGATAGCCCTGATCCCTCTCCCAGAGGTGATAAACATCACTGCAGGGAATGCATATATGTGCATATATGAACTTACATAACACCACCATGTGAACAAATGAACCAACATTGTGATCGGCAACTATTTAACTAATGTAAGAAATGTGTGTAACAAATTTGCTTTAACAGGCTCTAGTCAGATCTGTCACTATCTCAATGCTGGGCACCAAAAAGGACTGTCATGGTTTAGGCCCAACTGGTAAATAAGCACCACGCAGCTGCTCGCTCACTCCTTTCCCTGCCCCAGCTCCCCCAGCTACATACCAAGCATGGCTTCATACCATAGCATTGAATATCCCCTTGGCTAGTTCAGGTCAGCTGTACTGGCTCTGCCCCCTCCCAGCTTCTTATGAAAATTAACTCTATCCCAGCCAAACCCAGGAGAAGTCTAAATTCTTTTCTAGTAGATTTCTAATAGGTATGGCAACAAGAGTTGTCTGATGAAGAGAATTGTAGAGGTAAACAGGAATCAAGAAAGTTAAATGGTTTATTGCAAACCTGTCACGGAGAGGAAACAGAGGTAGAAACATTGCAGAGCAGAGCCTGAGGAAGATACATAGCACCATCCTCTGACATACTAACGTGGGAAAAGGACCAGGATATGTGTGTAAGTGCTGTGACTTCTGATCTGACATTGTGTCATCTTCCTTCAGAAATAACATTGCAATGTCATTTCATTATACTTCACATTACATGTGACACTGTGCAAAGGGACAGAGCGGGCTTTTGTGTGAATCCAGAACTCGAAGACTTGCGAGTAATTTCTAGAATCCACAGTGAGATCACATGCACCTGTAAATCCCAATTCCAGAAGGGAGTTGTGCGGGCAAAGGCCCTTTGTGCTGGGGTCCCTTTACTATTAGTTATCCCACCAGCTCAATTATTTTAAAAATAGCATTTTAAAGTATTTCTTTCGAAGAAACTGAATTTAAAGAATTGAAATGCAGGTAGGCGGGATTGTGTGACTGCCTCCAAAAATCATCCTGGCCAAAGGCACTCAGGTTTACATGCTCCTTCTATGCTTGTGTGCAGAAATAGTTGCCAGAGGCGCATTTAACTACCGGGGACAGTGTTTCTTCAATTAGTGAAAGATCTGATGCATGTACCTAGCTTCACGTGTAAAGTATGGGCTCTGACCTGGCTGCTGCCACTTGGTTGGAAGATCTTGGCTGGGTGTTCTGAGGGGTGGCTCCAGCTTGGTGCCTGGTCACAGTCAAAATAGGAAATTGAGCACAGATCAGGAATTGCTAGGAGGGGATGGAGAGCAGGGAAAGTTGGCATACTGCTCCCTAAATCCAAGGTTCAACTGCACCTTGAATTGTGCACGTGCAGCTCTGTTTCCCTCATCTCAGAAAGTTTAGAAGTACTGCAAAAAGCTTGGTGGTGAAGGATAACAAGGATCATCAGAGATTTGGACCCTGTTTGTGGAGTGACTGGGTAGACCTGGACTTTTCAGCCCGGAAAAGCGCTGACTGAGAGTGCTGTACAAGGAATGGAGAAAACTCAGAGTGCTCTGGAGAGAGTGAGTAAGAGCAAAGTGTTTGTTGTCACTCCATGCAAGACCAAGGGGACATCAGATGGAAGCTAGTAAGCTGCTGAGTTCAAGAGAAATGAAGGATGTTGGCTCTCTGACGAGCTGTAGTGGATCTGTGCAAGTCCTTTTCGAAGACTGCTGTGGATGGGCTGCAGGGGGAACTGGATGAGTACTGGAAAGAGAGGTCTGCTGAGGGTCACTGAACAGACAAAAAGCCCCGGGCTCAGGAAATCCCCTATGCTGAAAATACAAGCTGGGAGACTGCTTGAAGGAAATGCTGCGAGTGCGCGTCCCGTTCTTGCCCATCTGTAAGCATTCGCTTATGACCGCTGCCAGCGGCAAGATGCAAGGCCGGCTGGGCAGGGTCTGCTCTCAGGCCCCCTCAGCCCAGCCGAGCCGAGCCGAGCCGAGCCACCCACGGGTTCAGTCCCAGGTTTGAGACCAGCGCCGGCGACGCCCGCCCGCTGGTGGCACCCGCAGCCGGCTGGGCCGAGCCGCCCCAGCGGCCTTTCCGGCAGCCGGCTCCGCAGCCCCCACCGGCCGCCCTCACCCTCCGCCCCGCCGGCACCGGCCGCCCTCACCCTCCGCCCCCGCCGGCACCGGCGCTGCAGCGCGGCCGCCCCCCGCCCCTCCCGAGGCCCGAGGGAGGGAGGGGGCGGGGCGGGGGAGCAGCAGCACCTCCCGTGCTCCGCCTCCCGCCCGCGGAGTCCTGGCGAGAGAAGCGGCTGTGCGGGGAGTCGAGCCGAGCCGAGCGGTGCACGATGCGTGCCTGCGGGCGGTAAAGCAGCGGCTGGGGCCGGTGAGAGCCTGCGGCCACTTCCAGGTACGGTCCGGGGTGTCTGCGGTGCTCGAGTGTGCGTCATCCGTCCGTCCGTCGTCTTGCTAGCCCCGTCAGGATGGTCTCTTTCCTCCTGGTGTTTATCGCCTTGTTAGCGATCCAGTACTGTACGGGCAGAACTGCTCGTTTCTGGGGGATCAGGATACTGGGGAGGGGAGGCGGACTTTAACCCAGCAGAAAAAGCAACTGGCGGTGCGGTCGTTGGGTCCTTCTCCTTGTCCCCTTCCCTGTATTAGGACGGAACAGAGTCCTAAAACTGCAAAATGTGATTTGTGGCTATAATCCTCGGAGAAGCTTTCCACTTCTTTCCTTAAGCCCATCGGTTCAACTGATGGCTGCTTTTTTGGATGGGAGGGATGAAAAAGTACTAATTTGCCAGCTCGTGGTTGTAGGGCTGCATAAAATGGGCGTATGGGCAGGACAGGTGGGTGTGTGTGGTGTCACCGAAGTGTGTTTATGGGCTGGCTTCTCTTTTGCTGGGCATCTGCTGCGTGTGACTGTGGTAAAACCTCAGGCCCCTGTGCTGAGTGAGGTGGGAGCAGTTCAGGGGCAGAAGGAGAGTAACGGCTGTTAAATGACCCAAGACCAATGTGCTGCTCGTCAGCTAGGTGTACTATGTGTGCTTAGGCCAGACTGTAAACTAAGGCAGCCCTAACAGCAAGCAGTGCCTCCCAGTCTGTCTGTGTGTAAAGCTAAATATAGCACTGAGGGATGAGGAAAACTTTCAGAGGAGTTCCCCTGAATAGAGCAGAGGAGGGCTGACTCCTCTCAAAGGGGAAGAACGGCCTGAAAAGTCAAGAGCCGTGAACAAAGAGGTGCTCTGTACCTCAGACAGACAGCTATCTGTCTAAGCAAAGAGTGTTGAGGGGGTTGTTTTCAGTGAGATTACAACCACTGTGGGCTGAGATAATGTGCCATCTGTGGGAAATGGGGACTTGGGCAGGCAGGACTGGATCTCTAGTCTGTCTGTTTATTTTGAAAGTTGAGAGCAGCGTTTGAGGGATGGGTCCCTCAGGCTTATCTTACAGCTTCCAAATCAGATGTCTTGGAGAAAAGTTGGTAATCAGCTGAAAATCAATGCTAAGTATACTCAAGACAAGTAGCTAACTGGTGAGCTGCGCTGGAGAGACCTAATAGGTAAAACCCAGCTCTGAATTTGGATTACCGATGGGGATATCATTCCTTTAAAAAGGCAGGACTGAAACAATCCACTGTAGGTTTTGTTAACTCTTTGTAAACGAGGAAAAAATGTACTGGTTTATCAGGGGTTAAGCTCACAGTGGTGCCACACACTGAGTAAAGTGGTTTTTTGTATGGTACAATGAATCCCTATTGGTTCACATTCTTCATAGTTTCTTTCTGTTGAGGTGTTTGGGGACAGCACAGTGTGTTGTTACCTGCGCTCCAGTTGTATGAGTTACCTAAACAGTCCTTGGGGAATGCTGTGAGTCACTGTACCTGTTTGCGGTCTGCAGGGTGGGCTGCTGCCACACAGTGTCAGGAATGACAGGCATAGTTCAACACTGGAACCCCATCAGTGAAGGAATGTGAACTGAAAACATGGGAGTTTATTTTTGTAACAAAGAGTAGTTACAAAGTGAGTTTTTCTTGGGGTGAAGATAGGAAGGAGCTGTGTGTGGATTGTATTGTCAGTTTGTGCTACATTGCTGTAAGGGTCTGGCATTGTGACACCTGCTAGAGCTGACAGAGTTGTGTGGGTGGGATCTTTCTTGGCTACCTTTGACTACGTGACTACTTGGGCATTGGTGTTACCCTTGGAAAAGTGCTACAAAGCTAAATGGTTAAAACTTAGTGGAACTGGTACTCTCAAGTGCTTCTGAAATTATCATCTCTGAAAGGGTTAGGTGATGTTTGGGGCCAAAGATGCTGAATGATCCTGATAACAGGGATGCATTGTGGCTCTCGGCTTTTCTGAGTATCGAGCTCTAGGTGTCCTGTGCAAAGAGAGGAGGTGTAAGAAGTATTGAATGGTTCATGCTCCAAAGATTTCCTATCTAAATCAGCAGGTTTAGAAACATTTCTTTCTACACAACATTGCAGTCAGCCAGCTACTACTGATTTTAACTGGAGTGTTATTACGCTTAGAAAATGTGGTGGGAGCTCAGTCAAATGACTTGGCAAAGGGCAAGCTTGTGGTTCTCACTTCACCCGTGCATATCCTTGACGTGGGTGTGTCGTTCCTTGCAACTGTGTCCCTGCTCAGTTTGTAGAACTCCTTCCATTAACTGTGATCCTTCTCACCCATTAGGAGAGATTAGTGTCAAAGCTCCAATGTTGAGCAGGGTAGCTGTTATGGGAGATTTAATTTAAAGCATAGTCTTCAGAAGACAGCCCTCAACTTTTGGAGATAGAGATGATCCTGACTATTTATTTCCTTGTCTCTTTATGCAGGGTTTCTAAATTAAAAGCTAATTTTGCCTTTGTCTCAACATGTCTTCCTTTTCTTCAGTCATTTCAGCACTGTTCTACTGTTCAGTAGATCGTTGGGCAGTACAGGAAGAAGCTGTCAGTTGGAATAGAATGCCTGTGTTTCAATGAAAGAGGCAGAATTTCTGATCGCTCATACTCTTTTTTTTTTTTTCTCTCTCATACATCTTTTCCCAAATGTTAATAGATACACAGGTATACACTGCAAGCACTGACAAGTGCCCTTTGCTTGGCGTGGGTTTGTGGGACCGAGCCACATCATCTAATAAACCCTTTGCTAGAAAATGAGCTTGCAAACAAAAGTTCCAGAGTGCCTTTTGCAGCCGCAGCAAGGACAATACATAATTTACAAACAGGAGGCAAAGACTCTACCTCTAGCTGAAAGCTATTGCTAATTTCTCCTGTATTATAGATGCTGTGAGAAGTAGTATTAAAAAACCTAAATCACTACAGTGAGGAATGTGAACGGATGGTATTCAGTATGGCTGTATTTTTAATTAGAAAATGAGCAGGATCATGGAAACAATACATCTCAGTCTTCCTAGGTGCCTCTAGAATAGCACCGTATGACTCAGATCCACATATTCTGACTATTTTGGTTTTGATTCATTAAAATGCATCTTCTCGCTGGAGTAAAATGTTCCCCAGGTCACCTGCCCCTCCCATGGGGTCAGGTACTCTGCTTGAATCTTGTCACATCTGGAAATAGGACCAGAAATACCAGGTTACGCGCCAGTAGAGAGATGAGTCTGAGAAACTGTGAGTCTGCATCAGCCAGCACAATGAGACGTTTAGATTCATAAGGAATAAGACAGAGGATAAATATGCTTGAGTCAGATTGGGGAGTGGGATATTTTCTGAGATAATTGCTCTCATTGATACGAGGCCAGGTGCTTCCCGCATGAAAGCAGCGTTCTGACCTGACAGTACCTGCCCATCAGGGCTGCGAGTTGATCCTCCTTTAAACATCCTGCAGGCACTCAGACACTATTAGCCCATGTTCGCAATGATCCTTTCACAACCCAAGCTGGTATACGTTTGCTCAATACCATACCTACTGTGTGTTGACTTAATAGGTGTAATTGTTTCAAGGGAAGGAGATTGACTCAGCGATTGCAGAGCCCAAGGGTCCACCTTCAGTGGAGCATGGGAGCTGCTGCGGGGTCTTAAAGGCTGATACAAACCAGCAGATGCAGGGTGTGAGTGGAGGAGATTTCTGCTATGGGCCTGCCTAGACGAGGGAAAAAACTTTTCAGTCGGTTTGGCTAGACTGTTCTTCTCCTTGATTTCCCAAGGAGCCACTCAAGCTGATTCGAGCCAACTGTTTTACAGGTCCCCTATACCTCAGACCCAGCTCTGGTCTAGAAACCACTGGCTGATATTCAGCCCAGGTGTAAATGGGTACGAGGCAAGTATAACTGATCTGGATACAGAGCTGTATTTGCTTTCTTAATTGTCGAAATGGGACCATCCCTTTTTATCTTCAACCTAAACATTGGAAGATTATTTTTTTTGTTGTGGTGGTTTTTTAACTGAAGTATTTCTACTGCAGGAACTCTAAATATACTTTCAACCTGCTGTATGTCTGTAAGTGTCAGTAAAAATTCTGTGCTGTTCATGGAAACATAAGGTCTTAGTAAATGGAAAAAGAGAGATTATGTGAACTGTTTGCCTTAAACCAGCATTTTTTAAATGGAAAAGAGACGTTTGGTGATGAGGCTTTAGGTAGAACCAGTTAAATGAAATTAAGTACCGTTCTTTAACACTATTACAGCTTGCTGTTGTAAATTATAACTTGACTGTATCTATTATGATTACAAAAGGGAATGGTGCTTTCTCCTGAAGCGTATTGTAGGTTTCACCAAAAGGCCAAGCATGGATGTCTGCAAAGAGCAACAGCTTTTGGATTTGGAAGATGTCTTGCTTTGATGAGGTTGAGGAAGGAACCATGTCAAGAGAGCTTCATGCTTAAGGCTAGTACATTAGCCTTCTGGCATTAATATGGTGTGATACACCTTCTGTACCCCGTTCGAAAAAAGATCTTGGAACTTAGTGAAATAACCCCACACTAATCCCTCTATGTACTGTCAAGCAGAGAGGAATGCAGTAATGAGAAACCGAGTGACTTGACTAAAGCCATGTGAGGAGCTTGTAGCAGAGTCAGAAGCAGATCCAAGCTCCCAGCTTCCAGGTCTAAGCACTGAAATGATGCTTTTTCTGTTGACTGTGGATGGATGTGTGAACAGTTCTTGATGAAGCTGCTTATCACTGTGAACTAGTTCCAGCCTACGCTTAGCTACTAACTGTGCAGATAGAGAAGGTGTATCTTTTGGCCTTGGTCACTTGAGGTGGGTTAGGATTACAGAGGTTGCATAAAATGGATCATATTCCCCAAGGTTAGTGGAAGTCTAATACCATGTTGAAATCAGTAGTATTCTTCTGATGATAGGGCAGGGGAAACTGCACTCCGGTCTCTTTTGACAACATAAATTTTCTGTTTCTTCAGTATGAAGTACGCAGGAGGCACAGAGCGTGCTATGGAAATGATAGAGTGTCAGGGTTCTGATTCACTAGTGGGGATGGCATAGCGTGGATGACATCGCAGGTCCCAGCTGTCCGCCCACCCCACACCCCGTTCCTGGACAGCTGAGCCACTGTGAATCAGCTGCTGAATCACTCGGTTTACAGCATGATGTTTTGAAGTAAATCATCACTGCTGTTCATTTGCCTTAAAAATCCTGATTGCAAACTGCAGCAATTCATCAGCTGATTGATGAGCAGCAGCTCAGCTGTCTGCTCGGCAGCGCAGAAGGCTGGGACAGTAACCTTCTCGGGTCTATAGAGCTCTGCATCTTGCTGGTGGATGGGAGCCCTGACCGAGCCAGTCTGCAGCTGGCTGAACAGAGAGGTGGGATTTTAGTCTTTTATGACTGTAATATTTAAGACCCCTTTGTTCCCAACAGAACAAATGGCAAACCTCTTCTGTGCTTCACTGGGTGCAATTAGGGGAATGCTGTGTACTTCTAAAAACCCCACCCTGCTTCAGTAAGTTAAAAAAGCATAAGGGTTTAGTAGTGTGCTTGTGTTTTCTTTGAATTTAATATACTAGTACTCTTATTTCAAAGCTTTCAATTTTGCCATCAGCAGTTCCAGCCAATTTAACACTTTGTGCTGGCCAGCCAGTAGGCTGTCTGCCTTTCCTGATGGTATTTGATTTTGGACAAAATTTAACATGTAGGACGGAAGAAATGATGCTCAGCTTGTGCATTGGTTTGGTTTTGAGCAAAGTGCTTGGAGGACAGTCCATTCATGATTTTTTTTAAAAGAAATAGATCCCAGAGGGGTGAAGTTGTTTCTTAATATGATCCCAGTATTAGTTGTCTATCAAAACTTCTTTGCTTTCAGTCCAGCTGTCTGCTCATAATTTTTGGTAGAAAAGAGTGTTGTTTGTTGTGTAAAATGGATGGTATTTCATTGCATGCTTTGGCTAGTCTGAGGCCTTTGTGCCTCCTTTTCCATTTCATTCTCTAAATCACGCGAGCTTTACACGAATCACTACTAAGCGTGCAATGGACTGAACTTTTCTAGAATCTCTGGTGGCTTGTGACATATAATTACTGCTGTGCTAATCCATCATGTCACTTGTAACAGATATTTACCTTGTATGGCTCATGTTTTAAACTTCTCCTCTGAAAGCGGAAAAAAAAAAAGTGGGATTATCAAAGAAATTTACAAGGTTAAAAAAATACACATTTATGGGAGGACAGCCTTATTTTGAACTAAAAATTGAATTAAAATGTTAAAAGGGCATAATCCAGATGAAGAAATTGTCCATAAATTAAAAAATAACTTACAAATCAACTTAATAAAAAGATTAATCAGTCAGTGATGGAGCACTCTTCATATAGTGTCTTTTTTAATAATTGTGCCCTCCTCAGTTTTAATCTACAGATAGAAATCTCAGTTGCGTTTTGATCGTGGTAAGATACAAGTATGTTGAGAAAGCTAATATGTTATACGTGTGGTCTTCTTTTCATGTTCTGTGTTTCAAGGCTGCTGCTTTTGTGTGTCCAGCAATACAGACAAATTGTTTCGTGTCTTTTGTTTGGGAGGAACATATGTCCTGTCCTCTCTCTCCCTTGGCCTGGCTAATTTTCCTGCAATTGGGATCTTTGCTGTGATGTAGTTTGGCTGCGTGTGCTTGTCTGGCACAGCAGCAACGCTGCAGCATGGTCACCATCAGCATCATTAGATCCGCGTCACTCTTTCTGCCCCACAAAAGAAGAGCATGGGGAAAGGGTAGAAGCGGGGTTGCTTCTTGGGGATTAAGCAGGGGACATGGATTTACAGCACATCGGCATCAAGAGGAACTTGTTTGTTTTCTTCCCTTTTTCCACCCTTGCAGCTTTTTAGAAATTCAAGGCATTCTTAAACCCCCTGCACTTTTCCTAATGCTCCCAAGCATACGCACAAATGCATTCATATCCATCACACTTTTGCAGTCCAGTATCCAAGGACTTTATAGTTTTGAGTGATTCAGGATTCGCTTAATTACTGTGCCAAAGTTCTCGTACCTGAGTGATCAGTCAGTAGTGCTGCATCTGACCTTCCCACATCATCAGCTGAATCTATTTATAGATCCAAGAAGGAGTTTCTTTGCACATTCAGGAGGCAAATGCCTTTCATTGAAATTCAGTTCCTGATCTGTTCTTTGTTTACTGGGGTTTTTCTTTTTCCTTTGCAGTCTATTGTTGCCTGAGTAATATTTTGAGAACTTTACAAAATTGTTCATCCTCTGCTGTTTTAGTGAAAATGAAGAAGTATCTCAGGGCTCAGTCAGGTTTGTTATGCCTCAGGTCTTTGCTTGCCCTGCCACAGACTGCAGTTCACTGGTCTCTGCTGTGTGCAAGACGTATTTATACTGTTATGCCACTGTCCAGCAGCATCACCTGTGGATAATTTTAGTCCTCCTGTTACTCTGTGGTGGATTCCTTCCGAGTTGCTCTTAGTGTCTGTTGCAGCCGGGAAACAGTCTGCGTCACTCCTCTTTCCATCTGCTATGTGAGTATGAAGTACCATTCTGTACTCGGCCTCTTACAGGATACAGATTATGAGAAGTATTTCTAGGAAGGACAATATATAGGAAGGAACTGTAAGTCAAAGTTCGTGCTGAAGTCACACTACCAGAATTGTATGGCAAATTCTTCATGGAAGAATGGAAGCAAGAAGACTTGAGCTGGGGTCATTCTGTGACCTTAGTTTCTGCAAGTAAGGCATATTAAACACTAGTCTGGGTGTTTTTAAGGTTTCTTACCTTCTCAATAGCTCGAGCTGTAGAATTTCACTTTATCTTTCAGTGCAAAAAACAAATGCTTTGTAAGCAAAGCAAACGCTTTGTAAGCAAAGCAAACACACACAGCTGTATGGAATGCAACCAGTGGCATCTGTGTCTGGTATGCTTTTGTTTTGGGTAGCCTGGGTCATTGTCTAAAATACTCCACACTTTTCAGAAACACTTAAGAGAAAGCTGGATGTTGCTGGCAAGCGCCTAGTCCTTGGTTCCTTAAAGTCGAGGCTCATTCTGACTTACTCAGACTTTCCCAGGTTGGTGCAAGCTGTTAAGATTCGTAGTCCTTTCCCCAGCAGTCTTTTGTTTTGCCATACCTCGATTTTATAATGGCATCTTTAAGAACAATGGGGGATGGTAATTACCTGCTAAATGTGGTTTGGGGTTTCTGACTGTATGGTGAGGTACCTCTGAGGGGATATAATTGCACACCTGAGGTTTGCATCTTCTATGAAGAGGTGTGCCTTGGGACTCATAACAAATTCAGTCACCATTCCTCTGGTTGAGGGATGTAGTACGGAAGATACCTGTACATAACAGAGGAGCTGAAAATGTTTGGCAGTGGCTTTAAAGGCACCTTTTGTGGCTACTACTGAACCCCTCAGTGGGTGCTTCTATAAAGGGTACAAGCTGTCCATACTATTGGTTTTGGTTTACACACCTGATGTGCAGACTGAGCTCTTTAATGTAAATTAAAAGAAAAAAAAAAAACAATGCAACCTTCCACAGTTGCTGGTAGAAAATGGATTTTTTTTCTGTTGCTGAACATAGAGGTTTGGACAAGCACTTTGCAGCCTGGAAGCTACATCTGATTCCTTTAGTTTTGCCAAACTGGAGCTCAGCTCCTCCAGGAAATGGTGGGGGTTTGAGCACATTGTCTTTGGTTCTGGCTTTTTATTTACACTACTGTTACTGGGAAGGTTGAGACTTCTTTCTTGTCAAAGGCTACTCAAAGTCAGAATTTGGACCTTAATGCCCAAGATCTCATGTTCTCCATAATGATACTAAATGCAGAAAAAGTGTTTTATTCCTCTTTCCACAATGCAGAGAGTTATCAACTTATCTCTGTCACAGGAGAACATCACTGGCAGAGCCAGGAAATTATTTCATTGCTCTTTCCTTCATGTTAGATCTTTAACAAAAAAAAAAAAAAAAAAAAAAAAAAAAGCCACTCTTTTCCTTCTTAAGAAAAAAGAGAGGAGAGAGAAATGTTTTCCATGTTAGTGATAGCCAAATGATTCCAAAGCCCAGTTAAAAAGTTCCACTTTTAATTCTCAAGATGTTTTTCACTAGAATCATATTTCCTGTCTTTTTTTTTTTTAAATTCCTGCTTGTCAGATGTATTGCTGTGCTTTATCAATATTTTTAGGTCTCAAGATACCTCTGCTCTGTATGCCAAGGCTTTGTGGACTAGATTCTGCTTGTGACCAAATTTCCGTTCCACTCAAGTTATTCTGAAGGCAAGGTTTGGGGTTATTTAGTTCCTCAGCTAATTGGAACTAAACTTGCTGCTTTGTGTCTCCACCTCCATATAAAATAGAGCAGAAAAGTCAAGGTCAAGGTCATAAAGGAGTCCTGCTGGAAAAGCACATGTGTTGTATGAATCATCCTGTTGGCTATGCTATATTTATCTCTGTCACACTTTGATATCATCCCTTTTCATCACACAGAGAACGTGTCCTGTGTCTTGTTGACTTACAAGTGAAATCCTCAGCGTCTGAATGCGGAGCATGCAGGACATCTCTTAGCTAGCACAACTTGATGTCTCCCTGAAGCAAAACTGAACCATCTCTATCAAGCAGCTTCCAGAAATAGTTAGTAAACACGTGACCCAATACGTACATTTCAGGGCCAGACTTTGGGGAATTTTATTTTATTGTTATGAATCAATGTATTAATGACCTGAAGACTTTTTTCTTTCCTCTTGATGAGGGACTAGGAGGCTCTGTGTGTCTCAAATTTAATTTTGTCTGAAGGAACATTTTGATGCAGATACATTTTGGCATCTTGCAAGGTGAGATTAGCACAAGTCATGTAGGCCAGGAGGCTCTCTTCACCATCCCTCTGTCTTTGCAACAGTTTTTGGCTTTCTCTTACTGTTTACTTATTGAATCCCTCAGTCTTGTGCTGGTTTGAATGCCTCCATGGTCTGGACATGCTGCCAGCAGCAGCAAGCCTGTGGCTGTCTGTGTGGTGCTTCAGGTCCCCAGGAATCTGGCTAGTAACTTAACAGCCTCTCATCTCCACTGAGGTCACTCTGAAAAGTGCTTTGTTGTGAATTGCAGGGCACACAGATGGCAGCATGCTATTTATCTCCAGGCTGTCACCTCGCTAGTTGTTCTCAAAATGGGGTGCCTTCACAGACGGGTGTTCGCTGAGGTCTGTGGTTTTAAAGAGCCTTTTCCCAAATAGGATTTGATACAATGAAAAGAAAAGCAACAGCATCTGCATTTACAATGATGGCTCAGAGGCATTAATGCTTTTCTCGGGCACACATACATGCTCTGTCACACGCGAGCACGGCAGCCTGTGGATATTATCTTCTCAATTTGATCTCCATTGCCTCCCAGTTTTGGGAAGGTTGGGAAGCAGTGTGCGATACCTTTTTGCATTTGATCTGTCCGCTCCCTGAATGTGGCTGGCCCATTAGCACTTACAGCCCAGTAACTGCTGTAGTAGAGTTAAAACCAGCATGTATTTGTGGTTGAATCGGGCACAAACTTAGCTCACAGTCAAGGCTATAAAACCCAGGTTCCTTAAACTGACAAGAACTGCTACTCCCAGAAGGCGGCGGGAGGGGAGGGGAGGGAAGGAGGGTATAATTCAATTCTCAAGTAATTAGAGAAATTCTTATCTTTTGGCCTTTTCACATACTGTGTCAGAGAAAGAGCTCTTGGGTAGTCATAGCCCCCTCACTGCCCACCCACTATTCTGGAACAGCCTGCAGCACTGGCACTTTCTTGGTAAGACATTTTTATTCCACAGGCACTGAGATGCAGACTGATGACGAATTGCTTTGTTATTCCTTAAGTATTAAGAAAATCTGAAGCTGGAAAACACAGGGCTGGATTTTTCACATTGTCACAGAATTTGGAAAGAGGGTTTAACAGGTCTCTGACACTGCTTGCATCTTTGTTATCATTGGTGAACTCAGACAACATTGGTAAGCAACTATACACAGGCATATTTTTCCAAATTTCTGTGGAGCCACTCAGAGAGTAGGTGGAGACAGATGCACTGAAGTGTCAGGCTTCAGCCTGGGTCACACCTGTCACAGTGTAATTGGAAAAACCCAGCACCGATTTACCAGGGTGGAGTTGGGAAATTGGAGCTTTTGATTGCTGTTACATGGCTGTCGCATCACATAAGGAGGCTGTCCTCACACATAACGTCTTCAGGGCTTCACTTCAGTCTCTCTTCCTCTGCACTGACTGGGGCTGTGTCAACCCGTGACAGCCTGAACATGCTTCGCCATCAGAGTGCTGCTCTTAGGTAGTTACTGTCAGGATTTTCCCAAAGTTGTCAATGAACATTACACCACATCCCCAAAAGCTTTACAGAAAGTTTGAGTTCCCAAAACCTTTCAGGGTTCTTGTATGCTCCTTCTAACTCTTAACCTTGACCTCTTACTGTCATCTAATGAAGAAACAGCAAGATATAAAAGAAGCACCTGGCAACTGGGATAGGCAGGCAGTGATGAGAGCCTGCGTTGGCCCTTTCCTGAGAAATCTGCACAGGCTGGAAGACATTACAATCTTTACTGCTGTGTGCAAGCAAACCAGGATGTGACACTGGCTTTTCTCCCTAGTACAGTACTATCTCTGGAGCATAGAAAGCTTCTTACATTGCACCTTCTGGTAATTATCCCATATCTCTTTTGTGTGTCTCCTCAGGAAACGATGCCACAGACGCCTCCCTTTGCAGCTGTGTTTGACAGCAGCGGCTACAACAGGAACGTGTATCAGTCAAAAGAGGACAACTGTGGAGGGCTCTATTACCATGAGAACAACCTGCTGTCTGGGTCTCTGGAAGCTCTGATCCAGCACTTGGTACCCAATGTAGATTACTATCCTGATGTAAGTCTATACACTCAGCTAACTATATGGCTAGGCCTTATGCATCTCGTAAAGGGGAACTTTCATATGTGCAGCAAAAGCAGAATGTGTCACATCAAATTGCTAAGGAAGGGGCAGAAGTGACTAATTAACAATGGTAGGATAAACGTGCTTCATGTGAGTGCAGCATGCAGTAACTCACTTAACCTAGGAAGTCTAATTCTTCATTACTCCTGTTGTGAGGTGCGCAACCCTGGTGACTCATTTATAAAGTAAGTACCTAGCGTGGCTTACTGTTTGATGGATTGTATGTGCCATTGATCCTTAAAAATCCATCAGGCAAGCTGAGGAGAAAGTCATGACCACTGGCGTGACAGGATGAATATATTTTTCATGCGTATTTCCCATTGTTCATGTGAGGTCCACATGTGTCTTGCAATTAGCAATGGAAGTGTTGAGCTAGTACTATACTGTTCGGAATCAGCAGAGGCTGAATGTCAGAACAGGACATTTGTCATCTGAGAATTTTTGGACTGCCTAGACACGTCCGTGCATTGAGACATTTTATATAATTCTTAGAAAAGAAGAATGATATCAAAAGGTCGGGGGGGGCAGTTGGGGATGACTGAGGGATGATGAAACTGCATCTCTGCTTGCTGAAAGGCTTCTTTCTGCTGAAGATATAACTCCACTTATATTCAGCTTCTGTTATTGTCATAGATTTATTCACATTTCCAAGACAGGATGTTTTTTAACTTGGGTCAGATTTAACAGCAGCACAGGACTGTGCTTAAGCTAGTGCTTATCCATTGATGCTTAATGGAAAATTTTAAACATGTAGCAATTTAGACACTGATTGGTCAAACATGATGATTTATTCTGAGTCCCCAGAACCAGAACATTGTAGAATATTTCTTGTGGGACCATAGATACTTTACTGGCAATGTGGGCAGTGGAGTGGATATTTTGAATATCTATCTCACAATAAGTTCAAATCATGATATATGGAAAATTAAAGCAAAATAAGGAGCCTCTTCTTGTAACCTCAGAACGAGTTACTAATTTTTATTCTGTAAAATTAAGCTATGTAGTTCCCTCCACTTTCACCCAGGAGACAAGCAATACTATAATAAATGAACAGTATTTGGGGATTCTTAAAGGAATTACAGGTCATAGTGTGCAGTTTACTGAGGTCAGACAGGCAAACACAGCATAGTAAAGGTGGCGTATGTGACAAAATTGAGTCAGCTCAACAATCTGGTCAACTGGCATCTTTTTTTGTTCTTTTTCTGAAGCCTATTTATTTTCACTAGCAATGTGGAAGCAGACAAGACTTCTCTCTTGTATTCTAAGTAGCTTGGACTTGCAGCATGAATTTTATTCCATTGCTGGGCTAGAAAGAGTTACGTAATCTGCTAATGGCTCACACAGAGGTTTACTGTAGAGCAAGAGAAGATGAGCTGAAATTTTATTCTGAGTAATTTCAGGTACTGAGCTTGTAATAAGGCTATGTGCAATAGGTGAGCTAAACCAGCCCTGCCCTGCTTTGTTTTGGTTAAATCTTGCATAACTTGGCTCAAGCATGAATTTATAACACTGATTCTGGAGCAATGACAAGTGTTAAATTAAATGCTACAGCTGTAGTAATAGCTCTTGGCACAGCCACATGCAGTTTTCTTGTGCAGATAGTAAAGTATTAGGAACTGATTTGTCAGGAGCGCATTTTGAGAAAATATAAAACTGGTGGTAATTTATCCCTTTCTCTGTCTTACTCTTGCTTGCAGAGGACATACATCTTCACCTTCCTTCTCAGTTCACGCCTGTTCATGCATCCGTATGAGCTCATGGCCAAAGTCTGCCATCTGTGCATTGAGCAGCAGAGATTAAGTGAGCCTGGCCTGGACAAGGTAAGATTCCTCACTGTCAGGGATTCCTGTTAACTCCAGTGAAATGTCTCTACCCTGCCCACAGCAAAATGTTCCTACTCAAGAGAGTCCTCAATAGGATTAAACAGATTGAAAACCTGATACAAGCAACTAGAATTTGACCCTTTATTCACTGACATTCATGGGAAATTCCCACACTGCTCAGCCTGTCCTCCATGAAGACTGTTGCTGCTTCTGCACTGTTTTACCAATACATGGGCCTGAAACAAAAGAGCTTGCTGTTAATAACGTATCCTGCACCAGCCCTGCAGTGGTTGCTTTTGTTTCAGGGTTCTGAACATCTTGATGTATAATACCAAAATGTTGGAAAGATGTAATGATGAATTAAGCACTTCAATGGGAATTACACTGACCTGTCTTGCATGCTTAAGCTATGCTCCTGCTACAGTCTTTGCAGCGTGGCTTAGATTGCTGGCCCCTTTGCATGGGAATGCATGGTTTTTTGTGTGTCATGTCTAGAGTTGAAAGGGGGCAGGATGTGGACATTTGGATAGAACCTCCACCCCAGCAGAAAATGGCACAAATTAAATTAGGATAGTTGAATAATTCCACTGCTTTCTCACTATAAGGTACAGTGCATGCCTAAGTCTTGGCAGAACTGGAGCTTGTCACTTTCATTGTTGATAGTTAGCCATAAGTTACAGAAACACTAATAAATGTCTTGCACTGAGACACTCCTGATAATGAGGGGAATCATTCTAAGATTTCCACCTACCTGGGGCCTAATTCCAGGTCAGTTAAGCCAATAAGAGTCTCTTCATTGGCTTCAGTGGATATTGGCTCTGGCCTCATAATGCAATGCTGAATTAAATTAAGCTTAAAAATTTAACTGAGCTTCATATCCTTATGCTCCACAGTATTCTACAGAAGGGAATTCTATTTCCTTTGGGTTAGATATGTGCTGTATTGCTGTTACATGTAACATTCTTCCTTACCGTTTTCAAACAGAACCGGATACGAAAAATTGCACCCAAAATCCTACAGTTGTTGACTGAATGGACAGAGACGTTTCCTTATGATTTCCGAGATGAAAGAATGATGAGGAACTTAAAGGAGTTGGCACAAAGAATAGCCAGTGGTGACGAGGTAAGTTGTCTGTGCACAAAGTTATTGGATAAAAAGGCATTCCTTTAATGCTTTGATATTGCAGGTTTGTTGTTGTTAATAACATGGTATGGCTCTAGGTGGCTAAACTAACTTATTATGAAGGTGCTGGTAGGCAAAAAGTTCTGTCTGGTACCTAGGCCTAGGAAGAAACCACACAGCATAAGCAGATCCTTTTCAAAGCACAGGCAAGGTTCACTCCATCCCTAAACCCGTAATATAATTCCATATTGTGCAGACAGACACAGCTTGGTGGGTGTTAGTATTTTTCATTTTAGTGATTCTGCTTGGAAGAAGCTAGAGAAGACACTGGGAAGCCTTGTGTATCTGAGAAATCCCTACTGATGTTGATAATTTCTTCGATTTGTGTAAGTAAGGTGTGTTGGAATTGGGCCTCTGACCTGTAGGTCAATGAAAGAGTTATAGCAGGTTTGGGAAAAAGTTTCTAAAGGAAAAGGGGACCAGGAAGAACTGTCTTGAGCTTAAAGCATCAGAAATGGACTCAGAGGAAGTCTGTCATATTCATTCATCCATTCTGGATGGAGCGCAC
This sequence comes from Leptodon cayanensis, assembly GCA_027564655.1. Classification (NCBI taxonomy): domain Eukaryota; kingdom Metazoa; phylum Chordata; class Aves; order Accipitriformes; family Accipitridae; genus Leptodon; species Leptodon cayanensis. Next base: position 26,264,923 of record JANXJC010000007.1, on the reverse strand, counting down.
AAGGAAATCACTTGACCTTTTTCTAAGTCCCAGTTCTCAGATGGAATTAAAGTTTCATGGAGGTATTACGAAATGTTTTGATGCTTAACTGATGCTTGTCTTCTAAGTACCAAAATAAACTCAGCGAAAAGCCAAGCCTTATATTCACTTAGGGGAAAGGCAGTTAACAAGGTTTCAGTACTCAGATCATGTGTAGCTAGCATCATGCTAAGATAACAAAAGCCACTGGAATGGCATTTAGAAGAACTATAAACACACAGAGCAATTGCTAAATGGCGTTGTGTTTCTAGTGTTCCTCAGGGGCTGGTGTTCCTTATGTAAGCTTTTGAATAATGATATGGCCGAGGCAGCAAATGCTATGTTAAGAGGCATGTAGGTAAGCTCTACTGGGAGGAATTGCAAATGCTGCCAAAGGCCTGGAAAGATCTTGAGAGACTGTAAACAAGGATGGAAGAGAACAAACCTAAACTGAATTTGGAAACTGAAATACATTTTGATGTTGTGAAAGTGGGGAGAGGCAAAAGATGGGACAAGAGAGTGAGATGCAGTATGGAATACAGATGAAAGAGATACCAAATTTGATGGGGAAGCTTAGAGTTGCAGCAAGATAGCTACAGGGGGCTTTGGACTGTGGAGAGGCAATAGGTTTGCCTTCACTGTGGGGGTGCCTGGAGGCACCTTTCCCAGTACAGTGCTTCCACACTGTTGCCTTGTTTCTGGGTACTCTTAATAGGAAGATAACTGAAGTTCAGTTCAAGAAAAAGTAAAAAGATTGAGGACTCACACCCACTTGAAACATACCCTCTGGCACAAAAAGAGAGAGCACGCTGTTTAGCCTGGGGGAAGTTGAGCTGGTGGATGCAAGAGTGAAATGGCAACAGGGAAGGGTTGTCTACAGTGAAGTTTCTGGAAGTAAAGACAGTTTAAACAGTGAAATAGTCTACTGAGAGGAAAGGCAGATGTACAAACTGCTAGAAAATGAGTGCTAGGGAGCAATCTTACTCCGGCAGCGAGCTATAGATCTTTTCTAGTTCTAGCTTTGAGCTTTTTTTTACTTTGAGGTTTCCTTTAGAAAGACAAAGGGAAAGCAAGCACTGCAGTAAATTGATTTGAATTATTGTGAACCGCTTGGAACAGTAAATGGCAAATTCCTTGACCTTGCTTTTCTACAGATTGCTTGGATTTGTGTGAGTCATTACCTTGAAGGATACAAATGAAGCAGTGTTTCCTATTCCTGTTCACTACAGCTCTTCTACTTGTAGCTTCTTATTCCACTTCCTGAATTATTGTGCTCCAGTACTGTTAAGAGCTATCAGTATGAGTTCAAGTAAAACCGTTTGCCACGCTAACATTTTGCTCCATCTTTGGAAAAAACTTGGTGGGTTTATTTTTTTCCCCTCTTCTCCCTCAATTTAATTCCATGCCTTCAATTTTTTCCCTCTCTGTGTCCTAAGAGGTCATCATGCTTGTGAGATATTTCTAGATTGTTCTGGTCCCTTTTACCACTTAAGTGACCTTTGTTTCAAGGTATATCTTTTGAAACCTTCTGCATCAGCCATTGCCTCACATTTCCTGATTAGTTCCCTATAAACATTTGTCAGTTGCTTTTTCTGTGAAGCACTTGATGAGTGTATGCAGCCAGACCAAAGCCACGTCCTGTATCCTGATGTCTTTTCATGTGCAGCCCAACATTGCACTGACCCCTCTTTTTTTTTTTTTTTTTTCCCCCACCATGATATCATATAGTGAGATTGACTGTGGAAACTCATTTAACATATGATATTCCATATCTAGCAGGTAGTAATGGTATTTCCAGTCACTATCCATGCAGGACAGACACAAAGGGGTGACCTTGAGGTGAAGTGTCCCATCACTTTCTCCCATGCTGTCCAATTCTCAGAGCTTTTTACATAGAAATAAATATTAGCATTATCAGTGTGAATATAGAATCAAAAATGAGACTGTGGGACAAATAAGTGGAAAGGGTAAACCTAATTTAGAGGAAGACCATATGTTTAGGCTGACTGGTAACCATACTACAATCAAGTTAATAGCTAAGTGATAAAAGACATATTCTGTGAGTTCATTGGTGTGTTGTTAAATATATATATATCTATCTCTATATGTGATATTAAAAAAATGCATGAGATTAAGTAATGGTCCAGCAGCAAATACCTGTCATCGGTGCAAAGTGCAGTACGTACTTATCCTCACACAGAATGCCTCGAGGTCACTGCCTCTTTGCTCAAGAGGAGACTGAGGCTCAAAAGAGCAGAGGGATGTTGGTTTTGTGGGCTCAGGTACCTCTAGGAGGTGTGAGAGAGAACTGGCATTTCCTTCTGCCTTTTGTGCTGGGAGGGTTTTACCTCATCACTGGACAGAGGGATGTTTGTTATGTTGAACTGCTGTTAGATCAGATGTGGGCTAATGACCCTGGTTTCTTGTTCTGGTTTGGAAGGTATCTGTGCCAGCTTGCTTTTCTCTGGGGTTTTCCAGCTACAGAAGCAGACTGACCAGAATTAGGTCTTTCAGCTTTGTGTCTTCACCCATTTTCTCCCTGATTTTTTTGTCAGTTCTGGGTTGACATGAACCACAAATTCAGGCAGGGTTTATTTTTTTGCTTTGAAGCTTAAGCCACTGGTTATTATGTGATTTCCATAAGTAGCCAGAATTCATCCTGAGTACTTTTGATGTTTTCGTTCTCAGTTGATTACCAGCTGGGCAAGAAAATGCTTCATAAAGTTCTATAACACAAAATTTCAATGAATTTGGAAGAGAATGGGTCAGTGATGCAAGTCTGTGTGTGTCACCTAACACCTGTTTATGGAAGTGCAGCACTTGAAGTAATACTTCTGCATCTTCCTGAGGAAAATGTAGATCCTTTTCTTTAAAAGCTTGGGATCTCCCTGTTCTTTCCCCACCTACCTCAGTGAAAAATTATGCTGTGTGTATTTGTCTAGAAAATCAAAATACATCTAAGCAGAAAGCAGTTCTTTACCAAGTAACAAGACTTATTATATTATATTATTATAATAACAAGACTTATTATATTATATTATTAATATATTATATTATATTATAACTTATTCAGCCATAGTTGAATACAACTGACTTCAAGAATTAATCTGACCTGAGGTAGTGCTGTTGTATTTGACTAAATTTGGAAATCCATATAAATGGCAGCTTTGGAGGGAATGACAAATTCATTAGAATACAGGAAACATTCCTGCCTTGGACTGATCACACTATACTGTGCTGCCAATAGGTTCTGGGTGCTCCTTTTTTCAGATACTTAGGTTTTGCTTTAGTGGTTTTAGGATGGTATCTGGAATTTGGAAAAGTAACCAGCTTGGGGTCAGTTACATAGATCTATCTACTTAAGAGTCAAATTCTGCTCCTACTTAAATTTGTCACTCCTGTTAACTTAAACCACCACATGGAAAGGCCTACAAGGTTTCATTGTCTTCTCCTTTTTCTCAGATTTACTGCAAGTTTTAACTCTCACTTCAGTGAAACTGGTCTTGATTGACTCCATAGAGAAGCAGGCCCTTTTTTCATCATTGAATGACCATATATTGTTTTTTTCTGTGGTCTTAAGCAGGAGAAGATGGGGTATTTTCATTTCTTGTATTTTGTCCAGTGATTGGTGGTACTTTTCATGCAGTAGATTGTGCATGTGTTTTCTGCTGTACCTTGAGCTAACCAGGTCACTGTTGAATCTGTGAGACCATCAGTGTTTAAATCCTCAGCTGGGTTCCTTCTGGTGTGATGAAATGCCAGTATTAGAAACTCACATAGTAGACCGTACCTTAAGTTGACAACAAACAGGCATCAGTGTCTATCTGTTTTGGTGTCATGCAGACTTTAATACTATCTTCTTACATTTTGAAAATGTCTCCCGATTGTTTCATGTCATGACAGATGTATTGGAAGAACATACAGCAGCTCCTCCAGAACCTGATTCGGAAGCTCACCACTGTTAGCCAGTATGAGGAAGTACTTGCAAAAATTAGTGCCACGTCCACAGACCGCCTCACGGTTCTAAAGACCAAGCCCCAGTCCATCCAGAGGGACATAATCACAGTCTGCAATGATCCCTATGTGTTAGCTCAGCAGCTGACACACGTAGAGCTTGTGAGTTGTTATACTTTGAGTGTGATTTCATCCTTCCCCTCTTTTTGAAACACAGGTTGACATAGGATATGACTTGGCTACTTGTGTGCTTTATTTAGGAGAGGCTCAATTATATTGGACCAGAAGAATTTGTCCAGGCGTTTGTGCAAAAGGATCCTTTCGATAATGACAAGGTAATTGGACCAGATCTGGAGCGGCTCTCAAATGTGGCATTTAACATCCTGGAGCTCAGGTGCCCCGTGAGCTGGAAGTGAGGTCCAGCAATAAATAAGGACCAACAGAAACAAGCTTTGTGGTGAAAATGCTTTAGTATTCCTCTTAAAAAATTTGTTGATGCTTTTTCTTCCTGGAGGACAACTCCTGGAGCTCCAGAACTCATCCAACAAATTGACTTAAATTAACACATTTGCTGGTTTTTCTGATTTAAGCTAAGGGAGAACTTAATCCTGTGAATGTTCTTTCCAGGCTATCTATGTGGTTTACAGTTGGAAAAAGCTGAGTTTAACTTTGGCTTTTGCATTACTCTTTTTCAACATCTGTTCTTCCTTTTTAGTAAACTGAATTCTTTGCAGCAAACTGGCAAGTGTGGCAATTTGCAGGTAGAGCACACATCACAGAAAGGGGGCAGTGAGATCTAGATCCACATGGGATGAAGGGCAAAGACATTTTTTAGCTAACTGTGCCAGAGTTGTCATCTCCATGAGCGCTGCTTTCAAGATGACTTACGCTTTGTAAATAAACTGTGCTAAAGTTAGGCAGTTAAAACTTGAATTACTATCCTCCCTAAAACTGACAAACAGAATAGAATGACTCAAGTTTGCAATCTGATGTTCAGTCAGACAGTGTCTGAAAATGATTTTGTGAGTAGAGATCACTAAAACTGCTGTCTAGCCCTTTTTAGGCAGCCCTGAGATGTGGTGTGGGAGTCGTTCCAAGACACTGCAGAACAAATAGCACTGGTTAGGAAAGGGAGAACCCAGTCAAAATGGTAGAGCTGGTCTCCCAAAGTTAGGGTGTGGTATGTTAATTTGTCATCAACAGCTCTGCCTTTGGAGTGGGCTGGCCTCTGTGTTCCTTCTGCACTTGCAGAGGGCATAAAGTTTTCTCTACTATATCAATGGGACAGGAGTGAGGACTGAAACAGTGCTCGTATTCAAGGAAGCTCTAAGCAGCTACTTGGCTTTAATTGTTTGCTTAAGTCTATCCTAAGTTCTTAAAGCATCCTGGTAGGACTTACAGCAGGTGATGGATTCCACATGCCTGCTTGAGTGCTTTACTGAGCCAACAGCTGAGGAAGAAGTTATACATGCTCAAATACCATCACTGCTGCTTTCCCTCTATACTTTTTGTTATTTTGGGTAATTGAGTTATTCCTGGTTACTTGACAGTGTTTGGGGATGGCAGGGCAGAAAGCTAAAAGATGTGTCTCAGGGAAAAGATTTAAGATGACACTAAAGGTTGCTATTTTTCTTCTGTCTGCAGAGCTGCTACAGGGATCAAAAGAAGACCCGGAATCTGGAAGCCTATGTGGAATGGTTTAACAGGCTCAGTTACTTGGTTGCAACAGAAATCTGTATGGTGAGCAAGAACTTTTTCCTGCTAAGAGGTTGTTGGGGTTTTTTTTTAGTCTAGTTGCCTAAAACTGTGAAGCCTTTTCAGGTTTGGTGCCCTTTCAGAGTGCCCTTTGATTTTTCATTCTCTCAGCTCTGTACTTTTTCACATGTGGATGAAGTCAGTGCAGGGCTGAAGTGCCATGTTTTCAGCATCATACTCGTGCCTCAGCCTTGTTAATGTGACACAGTCATGATGTTGTGCTGGGTTAGCCCTTCTTGGCACAGGAATGCATCTGGCCTGCCCTTTTCTCCTGTGAATGCCCCTTGTGATTGGAGGCATCTTTTCTCTCTTCTGTGCTGACCACCTTCTCCGCTCTATTGTTCTTCGTACCCTTCTTCCTGGCAGAGCCTCTCTACCTGTTATCCTTGCTCTCTACCTGCCCAGTATCTGGGTTGTCTTTGCTGTCCTGAGGGTTTTTGAACACAATAGTGCGGCTTCCTCTAAATGTAAAGCATAGTGTGAAGTTGTGGTACATGTAGAAAAGACTTTAACAGGGGTGTTGTTTCTTCTGGGGATGGGTCGGAGTGCTTTGTTTCCTGCTGAGTGTGACACTCCAATGGCATCTCTTGCAGCCTGTGAAGAAGAAGCACAGAGCAAGAGTGATAGAATATTTCATTGATGTGGCACGGGAATGTTTTAACATTGGCAACTTTAACTCCTTAATGGCCATTATTTGTAAGTATATGTCCTGAGACATTTTGTCTCTGTTTTGAATCCAGATAAAGGAAGCATGGTCCTTTATAAAAAAGTCTGCTGCTTAGCAGTTCAGCAGTGTGAAGTTGGGAGGGGAAGTGGTGGAGAATTGCTTAATGTTATTGTAGTCTTATATGTGTAAGAAATTATTTACTGCTATAGTGTAAATTACAGAAAAACAAAGTTTTCATTGCAAGTGTTCAGAGATCTAAATCCCCACTTTTTGAAACCAACTTCAGTGCTAAATTGGAATAGAAACTCTTCCTGTAATATGGAGGATTGATGTTTTCCATAATTTCTGTCACACCATAAATATCCTAGTTGTTTAAAAATTCCACACTTTTTTTATATCTGATAGGAAAATATTGGGAATATTTTTTAATTTGAAATGTGAAAACTTCATAGATATGTGTAGTTTTCAATGAAATATGTAAGAGACGGTGTTGAGAACTCATTTGCACTTTTCTACTATATATTCATATTTTATCAAAACCACATTAAATAATATCAGAGCATTTTTTTTTTAGAGCCTTCATTGTGTAAGAGATGTTGATTTTGTTTCCAAAGTTATTTTTAATGCTGGAATTTCAAGAAAATGATGAGTCTGATTTCTGAGTAGCTCCATTGAAAATATTTGTTATTGTTAATAGATTCTTTGCTTCAGAAATACTTACTAGTCTTGGCTACTTTAAAGACTTTTTTAAAAAATACTCTAACAATTTGTCTCTCTCATACCAAGCTGGGATGAACATGAGTCCTGTGTCTCGGTTAAAGAAAACTTGGGCAAAAGTGAAGACAGCCAAATTTTATATTCTAGAGGTAAGTTTGGCCAATATTTGGTCATGTGGCTGTTAATAGCATTTTACTTTTACCGGCTCTAAAATGCAAGTTCGGCTTCATTATGACATGTTTAATTTAGTATGCTTGTGCCTTAATGCAAATTATAGAAGTTGTAATAAGAATTGTTCAGCTGACTTGTGCTCTTTTGATTTGAAAGAAGGAAATTGAAGTAATTTTTATTTTAATTCCCAAACGCCCCTCCTAAGAATTATTTAAAAAAAAAATAATAATGTAGGTAACATCTTGAAAGGGAAATGTATTTGAAAGGAATGGTGTAGATTGACCTAATGCAGCTTTGCCTTTGAAAGTCAAGTTCAGCTGTAAGGCAGCTGCCTTGCTCTTTCAGAGAAATTTGTCTTGAACTGATTGATTGCCAGTTACCCTGAGGTAGTAGAGACCTTTGTCAAAGATCATGTAGGTGCAGCAGTGTATGAGTTTGTGATTCACCCAACAGATTATTTACCAACAAGTTAATTATCCTGCTGTAAATGGTAATCGGAGAATTCAGGTTATTTATTAGTAAGATAAAGAAAAGTAATGTTTTGTATGTGACACGAGCATGAAATATTTATTAATATCATCAGGAGATTTGACATGTGTTATGACAATAGATTAAAACTGGATGGCTGTAGCCACCTCACACTTCCTTCCCCCACCCTTGGGTGGGAAATAGCCTTTGTTGTGTCAAGGGTGGCTGCACAGCTCAGGAAGTTGCTCTTAAGATTACAGCCCTATTCCATTCAACCTTATTATGCAGGCTGGACTTTGCTGGTTAAGGATGTGCTTTGTGAGCCATGCAGTCATCCTAGTCACTGAAGTGCAACAGTCAGTATTGGAGCAATGAGGTGGGGGCACTAACAACTTTAGGTGTCTGATCTTATTTTGCCATTCCAACTGAATCAGCTCTGAGAAACCTGCATACTAGGAAGAGCAGAATATTAGTGCCAAGACCTGCTGTTGTCTTAGTTTCATGATTTTGGCTTTTGAATTAAAGCTGAGCTAGCTTCTTCGTGGAGGGAGAAAGAAAGTCCATGAAGCCTGCCTTTGCTCTCCTGCCCCTGACTTGTATTGGATCCCTTGTTGTGTTGAGTGAACATTTTTTAAAACAAGGTTCTTTTCTGATCGAATAAACAGATAAAGAGATACTGCAGTCCTCTGCAAGGCCATATTTGTGGTGCTGTTCAGCAGACCTATTGCTTTTTAAAATAGTTGCTCAAGTGAAAAAGAATTTTGTGTGGTGATGACACTGGCTCATTATTTACATTTTTTCATGCCTTGTAGCATCAGATGGACCCTTCTAGCAATTTTTATAATTACCGAACTGCTCTGCGTGGAGCCGCTCAAAGGTCCTTGACAGCTCATAGCAACAGAGAGAAGGTATGTTTACAAATGACTTGGCAGTGGGCAAAAATGAAATGTGCTTGTTAAGTTGCATGGTAAGCTTTTGTCTTGGTATTCTGATTCTCAGCAACTCTACCGCTGCTGGGCTTGTAAAAAGAATAAAAAGCCTCAAAACTGAATCCCTCTTTACTGGGAATGTCTAAATATTACCTGTAAGCTACCAAGAAAGTAAATGGAATATTTGAGGAAACCAGGTGGCTCAATGAAAATGGCCATCTTAGGGCTGCCAGTTCAGTCTGGTGCTGACTGAAAGCTGCAAACATAAGTGATTGTTTTGATTATATAAATAAAATAAGTACATTGCCTCAGCTCATTTCTTTTTTGACAGAGAACTTTATCTCACAAACGAGTAATACAGATGGAAAGGCTAAGGACTGAAATGAGGTTGCTAGCAATTTGTTCTTATAACTGCTACTTGTACTAAATTTTAAGTGGTTTATGGTTTAGGGTGGAAAAAGCTTTAAAATTTACTCAGAAAAGGTACTCTAAAATGCAAATCTAGACAGAGCTTCTGTCTAGATTTTGTGGAGTCCCCTTCCTGGGTACAGTCTTTAGATGAGCTTTAAATATACTCTGGAGTTTTTTAGTAGAAATGGTGAGATGAATCAGGTGTTTGTGTAATGCAGTGGGTTGAAATCCACCTTCCAAATTCAAGAGTGGCTACGAACTATGCATTAACAGAGGTGGCATCTTTCTTTACTGTTTAAAATAAAATAACTTTTGAGAAATAAACTGGATTTCATCACACTTTAATGCAGAATCTCAATTGTGTTTCTTGTGGAAAGGAACCAAATAGCTTCCTAGTTGCTCGCGGCTTAGAAGCAGTTGCTCATCAACTGCTTATAATATTAGGACTTCATGCTGTGTTTAATAAACCTGAACTTGGTGCTTATATAAACTACCGGGCAGGATGAAGCAAATCCATGTGCGGTCTGCTGGTCTATACTGTTGTTATACATGTGTAAATAAAAACAGGGATTTTTTTCTGAGTCCTAAGGGTCTGTTCACATATCATTCAAAGTACCAGAAGTTTAAATGTAAGATGCTTACTTCTTTTCAGAGAAAAGTGAGTTTTAAGACTTCAGAGAAAGAACTTACAGATACTGAAATGGTGCAGAGAAGTCTTCCATGGAAATAGTGATAAGTGATATTTGTCTTATCCCCAGTTGCAACAAGGATGTGCAGCTGTGAAAATTTTTGTAAGATGCAAATTAAAATACAATCATTTTAAGAATGTAAGAATGATCCAGCATTCTCCAAAGAAAAATACTTTGATTTGTTTAGTTGGCAGGCAATGCTTCATTTTGAGCCAGTCAGTGACGAGGTTCATTTTCTTGCATGAGCTCAGGGAACTGTAGTTCAAAAGCCATTTGCACTTCTAGCCCCAAATTTTCCATGCTATGCTTTAACATGCATCTCCCCTCATTTACCAAGTAAGTCCCTGTCAAGAGGGAGAGCTGCACTGAGATACCCTTCAGGAATTACGTGTAAGTAGGCACCCTGGAGCTCTTATGTTCTGGAATCTACAAGGAAGAATGAGAAAGTGAAAACAAGAGGGACATGACATAGAAATGAAATTAGTTAGACATATTGTTGTTCTAAACATGCCTTATAGCCACAGTCGACATGCAGTGGAGTGCCAACAGGTACTTTAATTATGGGAGCTACGTGCCAAGAAGAGTTCAAGGTAATGGAAGCAGTTTGGCACAAAGGTGGAGATAAAACTATAGGGATTAGCTTACCATCCAAGGGAAGACTTTCTTTATAGAGAAACATCATGTATTTTAAAATGTAGTGAATGCAATGGTTTTGTGTCGTGAAAGAGAGAGAGGTATCATACAGATCTTAGTCCTTTGGTATTTTGCTTACCTTTTGTACACCTGACTTCCTTTTATTTTTCTCTGTAGAGCATTTATGTTTTGATTCAGGATCAGACTGAGAATAATGTTGTTCTCTCTTTAGATTGTAATACCTTTCTTCAGCCTCTTGATCAAAGATATTTACTTCCTGAATGAGGGCTGTGCCAATCGTCTTCCAAACGGTCATGTCAATTTTGAAGTAAGTAGAGCACTGAGTGGGGTATTGATACAGGGTCATCCCCTGTAACACAAAACTGAAGCAGATCATGGTTCAGCTTGCACTGGATTCTGGGAGAGCAAAATTAGACTGGAATTTGAGTATATCTGTTATTTCTCACAGGAGCTGGGAGGTAGTCAGGAAAAAGCAGTTTTATTGAAGATGGAATGTTTATAGAAACCCTTTCAATATTCACAATTTTTTAGTGGGGAAAAAAGTCAGAACTTTTTCCCAGTGCTCAAATTCATCTAAACATTTCAACTCACAGGTTTATTATACTTAACAACAAAATCATTCAAATTAGTATTTTAGAGCTTCTTTTTGAATTCCACATGTGAAAGCCAAGTTCATCCTTTGTCAAGATATATATGCAGTATTTTTGTACATGCAAGTCACAGATTGTCTCTGAAGAAACAAGTGATAGAGCAGCAGTGAAGGAGTTTTGAGTCCCTTGTCTTTCAGTAGTTCTTCTGCCTCTGATTTCACGCTTGTTAGCTGACAGTGTGGATTACCCAATGATTTGTTTTCTGGTGCTTTCGGCTTTCAACAAGCCTGGGTCATTTACATGAAATTACAGTGCATTTCACTTGTAGTCATTGGCTTGAATTAGCCTGGTTCTAAAGCTAGACTATGTGATTATCTGGAATGTCCTTTTACTCAAGGATTCCATGTGCACTTGAGGCATGTTAAACCTTAATTGATAGAGTTTGTCAGTGAATGACATCAACACACTACATGGGGAATAGCATAAATTTCCAGCAAGAAAATTGAGCATTTCAGATTAACTAACTAAAATGGATCATCTGGATTTTGAAGTGTCAGTATTAAGCATCTAGAGATTTTTGATGTGAAAATTACTAAATATTTCACAGCAAAACAGACAAGCATGAGAATCAGCTAAGTGAAAAGTTGGGCATAAGGAGAGTTATCAGATCCTTGAAAAGAAACTGGGTGCAGATCATGATCTGCTATTTATATTCATATATTACAACAATTTTACCAGGGTGGAGGAGTGGGAAGGCATCCCAGTTTGAAACAGAAATGCAAAAGTTAGAAGCTGAGTTGAGTCAGATCACGTTCAATTCTAGCATAAAAGCCAGGGAGAATCCAAGCCTTGGACTTGAAACCAAGCTCCTTCGCTCTTTTGAAAAAATGTTCAGGGTAAATTGTACTGTTTAATATGTAGCACCTCTTCTGTTTTCTCTTCTATTCTGACAGAAATTTTGGGAATTGGCAAAACAAATCAGTGAATTTATGATGTGGAAGCAAGTGGAGTGTCCTTTTGAAAGGGATCGGAAGATTCTGCAGTACTTGCTCACTGTCCCAGTCTTCAGTGATGATGGTAAGGAGCTCTGGACTTCCTGCAGGTCTGGTGTCACTGGCTACTGCTTAGTCTCTTTCCATGTTAAGTTGTTGCTTCCTTACAGGAAAGAAAGACTTTGTGCTGAGAAATCTCTGTCTGGCAAGTAAAAAACGCTTCTCCCTTACAAATGAGAGAAAATAAGATTTTGCTTTTTATGTGCACGTGGTCTATGAGAATTGACATTATCCTTTTCTCTGAGATGGAATTAAAAACTGATTGGATATGTGGTCCCTGTAAATATCATATGAAGTGTATTTATATGGACTTTCAGGATTATTTACACTAAGGGGTGTTGCTTGAGAAAGAAAACGGGGACTTCGCTGATTGCTTACAAAGCACTGTGTCCCTGGGCTTAGTTTTTCCTTTTCAGTGTTTTCTTCCGCTCTTGTGCTTTTGAGTTTTTGCTAGTTGTTTCCCCCCCCAGGGTAGTCTTTGTTCTCATGCACTGTTTGTTAGTATTGTCTGGATGTAATTATAAGCAATGCTATACTTCCTAATGGGATTCTGGAACCCTAATCTGAGGGATGGATAATACAAGCCTGCTTCATTTAACTTCAGTCCACTTTCCAGGGAGAGCAAATTTTAAAATCGCAGTAGGCCTAACATGGTATTTGCTTCTGATTGCAGCACTTTACTTGGCTTCCTATGAAAGTGAAGGTCCCGAGAATCACATTGAAAAGGACAGATGGAAGACGCTAAGGTTTGTGTCAGAGGTTACCCACATCAATAAATAAAGAGAATGGGATACAGAGCAAGCATCAAAGAGTTATAATCAAATGGCACGCTACATGTTTCAACAGATGGGGCACAGCATCAGTGTAAATCCCCCCACCAATCTGGGACTCTTAGAAAAAAGAGAACAGTCAGTCTTTATCTTATCAAGCCTTCTCTCCCTTAGGGGATGGGAATTAGAATAAGTAATTTTGTGTCTTAATTTCTTGTGTTATTCAGTGTAGGAAAACTATTTTTTAAACTTCAGAGAAATCTCTACTTCCTCACAAGTACCATACAGAACACTCTGGTTTCCAAGCAGACATTTCTGCAGCTATTGCATCCCTTTATGCACCTAGCCTTTCAGACAGGGATGAAGCTTGCTCGAAGATCACTCTGGGGCAAATACATTCATGAAACGGGTAACAATTCAGAGTCCAGGCTGGGAAAAACAAATTTAAGCAAAATCCTATTTTTGGCTTTTCTTCTGCTGCTGGTTGAACATAGCCTCACCAACTCTTTCATTTTACTACTTGTGGAAGGATACATGAACCATTATGGCAGTGTTTTAGCTCGTGCTTTGCCAATCAATGTTTTTGGTTTGTTTTTTTAAGTTGGATTCATGGCAACAGACAAAGCTAATCATGTGCATAGATAGAGACACAGAATTACGCAGGTGTATGAATAGTCTGTGTTTTCACCCCTACGCCATACCTCCACTTTAGTCTTAAAACTACTGGTATCCCAAGGAACTGACCATTAGTCATGTGTTCTTGTCACTGTTGCAGGCAGCTGGTACATTAACACCTAAAGGTATCCATGGTTATAACATCCCAACTCTTGTGATCCACTCTGCAGCACTGCAGAGAGACAACTGTATACCACAACCCTCAGGCCATGTTAGTTTTTCCTGGGATATCACAAGGGGATATAACAATTCCATCTGATAAATCCCAGTTATTTTGGGGAGAGGACAGAAAGGGAGAGTTACTCACACCAGTGCACAGACACTCCGTATTGCACAGGGTGGCAAAATGGACAGACAAAGAGTCTGAGCTTGAAAATCTGTGATAATGTGAACCTCAGTTTCACAGGATCCTTATATGAGGCACTCTGAAGCTGTCTGAGAAGATTTACATCATGTTAATGATTGTCTTTACTTATTTACGTTTCCCTCTTCCTTTCAGGTCAGCGCTTCTGGGCAGAGTCTAGTGCACAAGATGGCTGCTGTTTCTGCTGTTGCTACTTTTTGTGGATTACCAAGGGGCATGGCTTGGTTTATTTTTCTTAAAACCGAGTGGTATTCAAAGTGATGGACAACATCCAGTCAGTTGTGATATTGTGTCAGCAAAGATGAAACAAATTAACTCAAGAACAAACAGGCAGCTTCTCACATCTGACAGATGAGAGAAAAACACAGCCCATTTGGCTGTTACTCAGGCTTAAGTATTGATTGAGGACAGTGCTGACATAATCCTTTGAAGAGTTCAGATGCTGCCTATGAATCATTTCACACCTGGATGGAATATTTTTCCCCTTCCTTTTGCTGCAGCTTGCTGTTACAAGGACTTTGCAGGGTCGCTAGTAGATGGTGGAGGGGAAAAAAAAAAAATCACCATTCCTTTCAGTGAAACCCAAGTCTGCATTGGAGAACTTCTATTCCTAATAAGCTGAATATAGCCAGGAACTTTGTCTGATCGGGATTTCTAAGAAGGGAAAGGACTGGACACAACAAACTGGCTGCTGGGGAGAGTTTCTCCCCACCACTGTCACGGTGGCTGTGTTTTTTTTTCTTTTTCCATTATGTTTTTGAGTTGGCTGCTGGTAGGCAAACTCACTATTATTGTAAGTTATTTAAAAAATATAAAGTAATAAAAATCAAGGCTGTGGTAGCAAACACACCTGCTACAAAAATACAGTAGCTATGTAGCTTGGACTATTTTACAACTTCTAGGGAGGTTTTTTCTTTCAGTTGTTCACAACTAACCACTACATGCTACAGACACTGTTATTTTTACTATAGAGTTTTGTTACTCTAATTTTCCATACTTGACCACCTTCTTATACTAGGTTGATCAAGCTGACTTTTCTAGAATAGTCTTTGAGAAACTGTTGTACAAACTGTGTTGAAATACAAAAATATGTTTTTATTAAGTCATTTTTATAACTGCTTTTTTTTTTCAAGGGTAACAATGGAGAACACAATCCACTTTGAAATAGCAAAATGCCCACAAGAAAAAAAGAGAGGGTTCTTTTCAAGTACAGCTGTGAACAAAACAGTGTCCCTGTGTGTTTGCTTTATGGATTATGTTTATGACTGTGAAGTAGTTCACTGTGTGACACACCTAATAAGTTTGTAGTAGCTCTGAATACTTAGTCACTCTATTTATCCTAGGAAGAATCTGATGGGGAAAAAAAGAAACTGTAGCTGTAGAATACCCTGGATGCAAAATCATTTAGCAAAACCACATACTTGGCAAAAAAAAGGTATTTGCAGTTATCCTGCCACTGTTATTTAAAAAAGAAAAGAAGTAAGAACAAATGTATCTGTTTGTTGCACTGCATCTTTTCAGTTTTCAGGTAAGCTGGTTTTTATGTTCTGTCCATGCCTTTTCAGACAAGTATTTAATTTTTTAATTCTGTAAGAACATGCTGAAGTAACCTTCATCAACGGGGATACTGTCCTTAACTCTACAGCCTGTTTGTTGGTACAAGGTACTAGAAGTGACCAAGTTACATATTCCGTGAGCACCAGCACCAGGGCCTTGAGCCCTGACGGTGGAGGAGGATTCCTCTCTTCTCCCATTCACTGGGTTAGGGTGGAGGAGAAAGAAGAGGCTAACTTTGAAAGGAGGAGACTGCTTCTGCAGTTCATAAACTTACCTCCCAGCTTTCATCAGGTGAGGTCTTTCCCATCTTCCCCTCTACATCCTTCCACCATTGTTGAGGCTTATACGCCGGACTTAGTTTATGCAAAAAGCTGGGGAAAATTGTGCATTCCTCTTCCACGTCTTCTGGAAGTAGGATTATATGATAATAAGGTACATAAATGAGCTTCCATGATGCAATATTTGGTATTCTTGTTAATGTGCTTTTTTACATTTTTAGTTCTAGGGAAAGCCAGAGGGTTGAACAAAGGGTTAGCTTACCTGTAAAAATAACTTCTCTCCTTCCCTCCTCCACTCTTTGACTACTAGTCTCGTTTAGAAATGGATTTGTTATTTATGCAGTCAGAATGAAGCCTTTGTAAATAAAAGGAAAAAATAGCATTATGCAGCCTCGGTCCAGAGTGCAGGCTCTGTGTGTTATCTTGTGGGCCAGCTTCTCACCAAGAAAAGGCAGCACATACCAGAATGATTGCTACGGAGGAGGTGGCTGCTGCCTTGGCACAGGAGCTGGGCAGCAGGTGCAGGAGCCTGTGACTGGTGCTTGAAAGGGGAATGCAAATTCCCTAGCACTGGGCAAGCCACAGGCTGCTCCTGTAGGCATTAATGAACTTGATGTTTGATGTTAGAGCGATACAAGTCTCATCATGCACTGTACCCTCTGCTCCATCACTCGGTGCAGCCACTGTGCTGAGCTTTAATTTTGAACACCCTGAGCTACTGTCAGACTGTTAAACTGTTGGCTTAGAAACAGCTGTTCACACCTGTCTGTAGCAAATGAGAGAGAAAATGACCAACTCTTCTATGGCTAACCAGCTCTTGAAGGAAACATCACAAACTCCCTGGAATGAGGAGTTACAAGAACTCATTAACTCTACAAGTTGAGTGTTCAGCCAGGACCGAAAATCCCAGCTCAGTGCTGACAGATGCTCAGTGCTTAATGGGGACAGAAGCAACATCAAAGTCTCCTGTATAAATGGCTCAAACATTTCTTTGTGGTGCACTTTCTTCTTGTGGTGCAGGGACAAAAACTGGGTCTTACGGACCCATATGAACCAACTTGTTCAAAAGAGTCTAGATGTCTGGCTAAGCCCACAAGAACAATACCTGTTCTTATCATCCAAATATTTCCCTTTTCTCCTACTTGGGTACAGCTTCATGGCCGCATCTTGAAAAGAACAGTCAGTTGCATGCAATAATGCGCAAAAGCCTATTTACAACTGTCATCTCTAAAAGAACAAGCAAGAAACTATGCCTCCATGTGTTTTTTAGGGAGTTGGATTTTTTGTTTTTTCTTCAGCCTTCCTAGACAGCCTGCTCTTGACAGAGCTGAAACTGGTACTTGATCTAGCACTAAAAAGAACTTTTTTGGATAACAGGCAAAATGTCATTCATTTTCCAAGACTTCTGTTCTTCTGGGGAATTTTCCCTGTCACTGAGTGGCTTTCCTTGTACTAGTTGTGTGCAGCAGGACCCCTTGTGTGCTTCTTGCACTATGTCTGCTGGAAAAGAACAATCCTTTGGTAGTGCACCAGTGTCTGCTTTTTCTCTCAGCTCCTTGCTGTCTCCTCTTGGTCATGCTGAGCAGATTTACCCCACATAAAAGGAGAGGCTAATCCCTAGAGATGCATTCCCTGCTGCATCAGACCCAGATAGCCTGCTTCTACCAAGCAACTGTATCCTAACCTGTGCTTTATGGTCAAGAGGTCCTGTGTCATCAGCTGGTTTTTAGCTTGAGAACACCATTGGTAACAATTTTCAAGGGAAATAGTGTATTTACAAGATTACTGTTGTTTGGCATCTGCCAAGATGACACTTCACAGTGAAAATTGATAAAGTTCAGGGAGTTTAGAAGCAAGAGTTTAGTGCCAGAAAGTGTATCGTTTGATACCAACAAACACTGCCATTATTCCACTGTGCTGCATTAAGCTCTTCTGGAATATATTTTTTCCTTTCTCCTTTATTAGAAACTTTTAGCTATGGTATGACCCAAAAGGATGTCTCATTATAAGCCAAGTAAGTACACTGTCCTTCTTTCATGGAGATTACTTTTCAGGAAGAAAAATTTAAAAGATAATGTGAATAAAGCAGCTGTTTTTCATCAGTTATTTATGTAGCCAAAGCAATCTGAGTGCCAATGACACTGTGGGGCAGGATTTTCTGCTTCCTGTTAGTGCTTTTCTCCCCTGCCCTGTGAAGTCCAGAGGTTGGAAGGGGAGGTGGTTCTTAGGTGGACTTCTAGCTGCAGTGGAAAGCAACATCTGAAGCCAGTCCATTCCAGAGAGCAACAAAGAAAATGAAGCATCTGTCTCGGTACTACAGCAGGATCCTCTGTAAGCCCTGAAGTTTGATCTAGTGGTCAAAAGATGAAATAGCCTTTTCTTTATCGTCTGATAACTCAATATCATTTACATTTGGGATGCCTCACTGCTTTTTCAATGTGTTTTTGCCTGGAAGATGAAAGTTCAAGGCTAGTGATTCAGAATGGAGTGAATGATGTGGGCAAAGAAGTTCAAAGAAGATCATTTTGTTGTCAAACAGATCGACCCCATTTGTATGAATGATCCATCTATTGATAATGCTGCCTCTAACGACAGAAGGATGTTTGGAAGCTACTGTGGGAGGCATTAAAGCAACCACCTTGGTAACTTTGTTTTCTATTTAACCATAAAGGTATAACACATTTGGACAGCCAGCATTTCTGGGCAGAGACTTTTTTTTCTCTTTGCATGTGCAGCTGCGACAAAGTGTTTACTATCTCCCTATTAATAGACAAAAACACACTAACATTTTCTTTGCTGTGTCTTTCAGAACTGGGCCATCTTCCACATTTCTAATCTTGCCAACCTACTCAAAATTGAAAGTACGAAAACAAGACAGAATAGATGCGACAAACTATGCTACTTGCTTATTTTAACATATTCAGGAGGACTGTTTTTACCAGAGGTTGGTAGAAAGTCAGAAATAATTAGGGCTGGGAGCAAGTCAGTCATTTCAGAAGGAGTTACACTTCCCTTAGACCTCCTCTTCCCAGGACAGTTCGAACAGTTGCAGTTCTGCTTTTCCGTAAAAGAAGCTAGAGGAGGATCTATGGAGTAATAGAAAAGAGGATCTGGTAGGAAATGAATTGGCATCCCTTTCCTGAGACACATCACTTAATTGTAGCCAGCGGTATTGAATAGAAAGAAGTGCAAGCAAGCAAAGTTTAGGTTACAATAGTTTGTTTGACATGCATATGTTGAACTTCAGGTTTGGTGGCAAAGAAGCTCCACTCAGAAGTACCAAAGTGACTCTCTTATAAAGGGAGTCAGAGATATGCTGTATCTGCTAAACCAAGCAATAGTGATCTTTTGGTTAAAAGGAAATAATGTGAAATTCCAACAAAAGTAACCTGGTAATATGACAGCAGAAGTTGATAAAAAATCAAAGCAGTTAGTAAGGAATATACTTATGAGTGTGGTTAGATGATAGTTTAGAAAAATAGCATGTGAAACATGAGAAGAAAAAAGTAAAGGATATGTTTACTGGGTTGCATACAACATGATGTTTCTTCCTATTGCTGCTGCCAGGGCAACAATCTACTCCTATGCTAACAATGGAGAATGTTACCATTTCCCCTTAATTTCTGTTTGCGCAAATGTATTAGTTTTTTGGTACTCATTTCTGTACGGCAGTTCAGAATCAGGCCTGGAGGAAATAGCAGGTGGTGTTCCTTGATGCCTGTGTAAGCCCAGCCGATTTGATAATCAACAGAACGAGTATTCAGAGGCTGTTGGCCCTGCACTAAAATGTGCTTACAGCATTACATATTCTCAAGCAACGTCACAGAGAACAGATCTCATTTGAAGACACAGCTGAAATTCTATGGGCTGAGCATTAAGGAGATCTGATCTGCGTATCTCTGTTTCAACAGGTTTACGGTGAAAACTTGAAACTGCAATACATGTTGAGCTGTTTTCACAAAAGACTGTAATGAAAATATACTCTGGAGCAGTATTCACAGAGTATGTAATTATTAAATCAGGTTTCAAGGGAAAATAAAGGTATGAGAACAGTGCATCACAGAGTTAATTTTTTAACAAGACAAAATTTTCCTTACAGTACATACAAAATCAAATATTTTCATCCCAGGAGGTTGCTTTTATAATACAGAGTTTTAGGACATGGTACACTTTTGTTGATGTGCTATTAGATACTTGTTATACTTAAGAAACTGTCAGTCACCTTCTTTAGAAGGAAAGCATGCATTTATGTAAGTCCATTTATATTTCCGTCTATACAAAATTTCCATTTATATAATAGAAGCATATTTCATTGGATTATTTAAATGCTGCTTTTCTTTGCAAAGAATAAAACTCTTTCCTTTTTATTAACTGCCTTGCAAAATAATACTAGTTGCATAATGTCTTGTGAAGAGTAGCAGTTGTATGTTTTTCATAGCTGGTTTTCAGTAATTACTTGTGAATATGTTAGCTGGTAATGAAATTAATATATCACAGGTTTGGCTTGTTTTAAACAGCTGCTTGGCCTCAGAGACCAAAAGATAGAAAATTAACCAAGGGGAAATGAGCAAAGTAATGTAACGTGAGGGAACTAAAACAATTGCTGCCGGTAACTGGGGGTATGTGGAAAAGGTTTCTGTTCCCCAAGATTTTGGACAGTTGGTCTGTGAATTTATTCTGAACAAAAATTAGGTTTGTAGCTATACATCTTCAAATGCTTCAGAGTATAAAGGGCTCAGTAAACTAGCCAGGCAGGAATCTTTTCCTGTGAATAGTGTGAAAGGCTGTGTGCACTGTTAATAGGAAGAGGTCAGCACTCATCAGCTTAAGCAACTGATCTGTGATACTGCCTGTATCCTTGGCGAAGTCGACTGAAGGTGTATGGTGTCTCCTCCCAAATAAAGGCCACCTGGGGTTCTTCCTCTTCCCTTAGGGGAATCATAAAAAACATACCCTTGACATCTGTCATGGTTTAAGCCCAAAGCACCACTCACTCCTCCCCCGCAGTGGGAGGAGGAGGAGAAAATATAAAGAAAAGCTCATGGGTTGACAGAAGGACAGGGAGGGATCACTCACCACTTATGGTCATGGGCAAAAAAGAGACTCGACTGGGGGGGGGGATCAATTTAATTTGTTACCACTCAAATGGGAGCAGGATAATGAGAAGTAAAAAAAAAAAATAAATCTTAAAACACCTTCCCCCCACCCGTCCCTCCTTCCTGGCTTAAGTCCACTCCTGGTTTTCTCTACCTCCTCCTCCCCATCGGCACAGGGGGAATGGGGGGTTGTGGTCCTTCATCACACATTGTCTCTGCTGCTCCTTCCTCCTCAGGGGGAGTGTTGTTCCAAAAGTGGGGTCGTTCACCTGGTGTGTGAAATGCCAATATACACACAGAGCAGAGATATTTTATTCCAGTTCATGTTTGCACAAAGATGGGGGCTAGGTGGTAAACCACAAAGCTACCACACCTCATACCTAAACGGGCAAGCAATTTATACAGTTTAGTTTTACATATTTAGTTTCCAAAGTTCTTCCCCCAAACTATTACTGGTAGTTGCTTATCTACCACAGTTTCTATTGGGCTAAAGTTTTCCCTGCTTCGAATTAAAGGTACAGTGTTCTTTTATTCTGCAGCGCATGCTCAAGGAGAGTGGGGGAGTAAGTCTTTCTTGGTGTTGAATTGAGTCGGTGGTGGTGAGCTCCCCCTGCCGCCTTTACCTTCCCCCCCAGTTACTGAAGATCTTTGCTGACTTCATGCCTGTTAGCAATTATTCAATTTTCAGCGCCTCCTGGGGTAGGATGTTCCCTTCTTATCAATCTTTTAGTTCTTTTTCAGGGGCACAGTTGTTAGTAAGGCATACATTGTTTATACAAGGGGTATCTTGTTTCACAGGACCTTTGTGGCCTTTTTAAAGTGACTTAAGTACATCAGGAGGATTTCTCACACTCTTCCCCTGCTCCAACTTGGGGTCCCTCCCACAGGAGACAGTCCTCCACAAACTTCTCCAATGTGAGTCCTTCCCACAGGCTGCAGTTCTTCACAAAGTGCTCTAGCATGGGTCCTTTCCGTGGGCTGCGGTCCTCCAGGAACAGACTGCTCTCGTGCAGGCTTTCCCACAGAGTCATGGACATATTTGGGGGCATCTGACGGCTCCAGCATGGTGTCCTCCATGGGCTGCAGGTGTGGGTATCTGCTCCACCATTCACCTCCACGGGCTGCAGGGGCATCATCCTCCTCAGACGCACCTCCTCCCCCTCCTTCTTCACTGACCTTGGTGCCTACAGAGGTGTTCCCCTCACATTCCAATCCCCTCTCTGCTGCAGGTTTCCCCTCTTAAATATTATCGCAGAGGCTCTGCCACCATCACTGACGGGCTCGGCCTTGGCCAGTGGCGGGTCCGACTTGGAGCCAGGGAAGCTTCTAGCAGCTTCTCATAGGAGCCACCCCTGTAGCCCCTCCCCCCAAATCCAATACAACATCTAAAGCAGCCATCCATGGGTGGGCAGCTGCCTGCATTGACGTTACTACCGAGGTTATGCTCAGGACAGCAGTGGTTAGTAGAGTATTACTGTTTAATCTCCTATAATTGATTGTTAAATGCCACCTCCTGGCCGGTTTACTGACTAGCCAAACTGGGGAGTTATAGGTGGGATGTGTGCGACTTGTGATCTGTCTTTTCTCAAGGTTGTCAATTACTTCTGAAACACCCCGTTTGGCAGCGGCTGGCAGCAGATATTGAGAAACACGGGTTACTGTAGTTTGCGGTACTGCAGGAGCAACCTGCAAGGTTTTCACGTGGGTAGCGTCTGTCCCTCTGCCTCCGAAACTCCACACCCTGCCATTGGGCAGATAGCATTGCTTGCCCACCAGCACATTGAATCCTAATACGTTTCCCTTATAAGGGCTCAAAGCTGCTTCCACAGCTGTCATTCTCTTTTCCCCAGGTAGCTAAAGTTGAGTTCGAGCTGCCCCTGTCACTCCTGTTGTGTTTATAGTCTTTCTTGATGGTTTGATTCCTAAGCCTTCAGCCTGCTGTTTATTTAGAACCCTAATTTGGGCCCCTGTAACAATGAAGAATTCTAAACTTACCTGTCGTGGGCCCACAGGGATATATACAAGATTCCTTATCAGCAGACCATTGACTGGCAAGAATTCAGCAGGCTGAGTGGGTGGCCTGAACCCCAAACTGCAACTTCTAGTTAACTCTTCCAGCCCGCCTTGCCACGCCGCAAAAGGGTTAAGCTTCCCTTCCTGGGGCGGGGGGCGGTTGCCGGCGTTTCCCTCTGGTCCCCTGTTTTCCCCTCCAGCAATTCCACCAGCTTGCGGATGCGGCCGGCGGGCTGACCCGGTGCTAACCCCTTCCTCCACAGGTCGTTCCTCCCAGGGTCGTAGGTCCGACCCGGGGAGGGGTCAGGCTGCCGGGGCCCTTCGGGGCGGGGGTCGCGGCTGCCTTGCCGGACTTTCCTGCAGCCACCGCGGCCCGGCTGGGCTCCGCCTTCGGCGCCCGCGGGTCGCTACATCGTGTGCCGCTTCCCCCCGGGTGGGCACGTACCCGGGCGGGTGCCGAGGGCTCGGTTGCTTGCGCTCGGTGGCCCACGGAATCCTGTCTCTGAGGGACTGGACAGCTGTTTTTAAAGCGCCCGGTAGCCCTCTGATAAGGGGTCTGAGGTGGCGGGGGTCCACTGGTGCAGCCGCCAGTATCCCTTGCTGCCCCCTTTCGTACATTGCCTGGACACACGTGGATTTTTGCGCTCCCTCCGCGAATTCCGACGATCCGTCTCTCCTTGGGGTGCGCGCACCCAGCCCGATAAGCTACTCGGGACATTATCGACTGATCACCTGCTGGTGCATCACTCAGAAACACTCCCGGTCCCCAGAAACCCCTCGCTTCATTGTCACTTAATAGTATCTGATCTCCCCCTGTTAAAGAAGCTCTCCACAAATGCTCAGTTTGCAGTTCAGCCAGGTGGGCCCACAAAACTGCTGGGCGTGCTGCAGGGGATTGAATTTCTTACTGGGACAGAGAACAGAGATTAGGCTTGCCTTCGGAAGCCATAAGGCAAGTAGTTAGGCAGCGCGAGATCTGTGGAATAATACAACATGCTCACAAAGCACAACAGCGCATGTGATGGGAGAAATGCATGTTTGGAGAAGCCTGGCCAGCAGGTTACTTAGCCTTCTTTGGTTCCAGCAAGACCAGCAAGTGCTGCAGTCTCACAGTGGTACAGCTATCACCATGGTGACTGGAAGTTTTCTGCTGGGAAAACAAACTCCTAGGAGTAGCATCCTAGAAGAAAAAAATAAGCATATCTGTCACCATGGAGTGCCACTTGAGCTAGAGTCAGATAATGAAAGTCCTTTTGAAAAAAAAAAACCATCCAAGAATGGGCTGCAGGTCATGGAGTAGAGTGGGTACATCATACTCCCTATCACCTCTGGCCAGCTGGAAAGATAG
This sequence comes from Leptodon cayanensis, assembly GCA_027564655.1. NCBI lineage: Eukaryota > Metazoa > Chordata > Aves > Accipitriformes > Accipitridae > Leptodon > Leptodon cayanensis. The sequence continues at coordinate 26,240,747 of JANXJC010000007.1, read as the reverse complement.
AATGGTACAATGGCTTTCTTAAAAGCCATGCCCAAGTGCCCTGGAGAAAGACTCTCCAGGGGTGTGAACTTCCCCTCCAGGAAGCTATATGATTAATCAGCACAAAGCCAGGAAACTGTCACCATGAATGTCGTCATTTTCTGCCCTGCAGAAAACCTTATATCCCTGGGTGAAAAAGTACCAGTCAGGAGTGCCAACACTTGGAATGGGAAGTGAGTTTGTGTTTCTCACCCTGTGGCTGTTGAAATCCCTTAGGCGAAGATGAGATTTTAGCCTCTAATTCCAAAGGGGGAGATTTCCTTAGAGCATAAACACGTTCTTGTTTTCAGTAGGAGCATGTACTTGGTACGAGTAGGTACATTTTTATATTGGGGGTGGTGGTGGTCCATGTTTCAGTTTATTCAGCGTGGTTGTAATAAATAGCTGAAATGTGACCAAATATTGACAGCTAGGTTATAAAATGTGTAAAACTGCTGTTGCCTCAGAAGTGGGTTAACTGCTCTCTGCTGAGGACTTAGAAACTGCATTGTCACTAAGTTCATATTTAAGTTAAAAATAGCTTCTTCTACTTTGTCGCTATTTCCTATGGGATTCATTATTTGGGTGAGTATTCTATATATGCTGTATACTCAATTTTGCTATTTCTTGTGCCCTGGCTTGACTAGGTGTTATGGATTTGTATGGTGGGCGGTTTTTTGGTAGCAGGGGAGGGGGCCGCAGGGGTGGCTCCTGTGAGAAGCTGCTAGAAGCTCCCCCGGCTCCAAGTCGGACCTGCCTCTGGCCCAGGCCGACCCAAACAATGACAGTGGTAGCACCTCTGGGAGAACACATTTAAGAAGGGAAACCTGCAGTGAGCAGGGGGATTGGAATGTGAGAGGAACCCCTCTGCAGACACCGAGGTCAGTGCAGAAGGAGGGGAGGAGGTGCGCCGGAGGAGGGGATGCCCCTGCAGCCTGTGGTGAGATGGCAGGCTGTCCCCCCCCAGCCCATGGAGGTCCATGGTGGAACAGTCAGATGCCCCCAAAGATGGCCATGACTCCATGGGAAAGCCCGCGCTGGAGCAGTCTGTGACTGAAGATCGGCCCGCAGAAAGGACCCACGCCAGAGAAGTTTGTGAGGAACTGCAGCCCATGGGAAGGACTCACCTTGGAGAAGTTCATGAAGGACTGTCTCCTGTGGGAGGGACCCCACAGTGGAGCAGGGGATGAGTGAGGAGTCCTCCCCCTGAGGAGGAAGGAGCGGCAGAGACAAGGTGTGGGGAGCTGACCCCAACCCCCATTCCCCGTCCCCCTGCGCTGCTGAGGGGAGGAGGTGGAGAGAACCGGGAGTGGGGTTGAGATGGGAAGGAGGGAGGGGTGGGGGAAGGTGTTCTAAGGTTTGGTTTTATTTCTCAGTATCTTTGTTTTGATTTGGTTGGTAGTAAATTAAATTGATTTTGTTTCTTCCCCAAGTTGAGTCTGGTTTTTGCTCATGACCATAATTGGTGAGTGATCCCTCCCTGTCCTTGTCTCGACCCACGAGCTTTTCCTTTGTATTTTCTCCTCATCCCACTGGGGCCGGCGGAGAGGAGTGAGCAAGCAGCTTTGAGGTGCTTTGTTACTGGCTGGCTTAAACCATGACACTGATATAAAAGTCCTGCATATGTCAGAAATACTGATATAAATATGTTTGAAGTAGTACAACTCCTGGAAGATATGTATATAATGCAGATAGATGTGATAAATCTTTTATTCAATTTGATTTATACATGAATCTAGCCTTTGTAAAAGAATTTGAATTCATCAGACTTTGCTTTCAGTGGTGACAAGGCATTTATTCATATGTCTCTTGACTGACGTGGAACTTCTCATATCTGCCACAGGCTGTGAAGCACAGTAATAAGGGATTTGACGTTTGAATGCAGGCAGTTGCATTCGAAGGTGTGTGGGACAAGGAGTGACAGACAGCAGAGCTTGTCTGGGAATTTTTTATCTTCAAGACAAATCCCACTAATGTCAAGAGGAAACTGTACCTGACTTCATCTTCAAGTATAGCAGTCTCAGGGCAAGTTTCAGATCCTTGACGTAAAATTACAGTAGTTGTCAAGCACACCCATGTTTTATTGACACAGAAATGTTAACAAGGAATACTATTTTTGCATGTTATAATTATATCCATAGGGCATTAAAGTGGGAGACTGAAGGAATGCAGTTTGTTCTGCTAAACGCAAAGACAATTGAGATGTGATTTGGCAATAATGTAGAAATAACTGTATGGGGGGAAGCACCTTGATTTAAGTTAGGAAGACACAGTACTTTTAGACAAAAAAACCTTAGGGATCAGCTATTAATAGTGAGGCCAATTAACAACTGAAAATGTATGAGAATCTTTGCTGGGTTTCTCCATTACTGGATGGCCTCAGATCAGATGTGTATCTGTTTGAGCATTGTGTTCTTAAGTAATAGGAATATTTGGGCTCTTTTCTGTCATTGAATTTATAAAGGAAGTGAAATGAAAGGACCTAATTGTCCCTGATATTTAACACTTCTGGATTCTTGTGGCACAGTTCCACTGTCTTCACAAGAGCCATGCTAGCAGAAGATGGGTCTTGAGGTCCCCCGCTTGTTCCAATTAATCAGAGGGCTAAGCATTAAGAGCAGGAGGCTTTAGTAATCAGACTCTGGAGCTCAAGAAGAGTGGAGTCAAGGATCCCCTTTTGTCACTGCAGACCCTACTCAGGAAGTTACACAAATGCACAAAATCTTATTAGGACATATACCAGCGAGGAGCACGTGCATAAGGGGAACACCCATGTGGTTGTGTGAGTATGGGGGAAGGAAAGAAGGGCAAGAACAATGACAGCAAGGGAAGGTAAACATCAAAGTGGCAAAGTCAGGAGAAAAAAGAAGATTAATTTCAAAGGACATACTAAAATCAAGATGTCCAAACTCCATTAATTCTTGCTATCATTACAAAAAGGCTGATTCACTAACCGCCATTTGTTTTGATGTCAGTTTTGCTCAGGCCTTCATAATGAGGTGGGGGAGGAGGTTGCCTTTAAAATATCGCGGGCCAATCAACGTGGTCGGGAGATAATAACTTTCTGAAGAGCTGAAGATGTTCCTGGAAACCTCAGAGATTTAATTGAGGCCTTCTGTCATTAAATTCATATTGCTGTGCAATGGAGCTCTGCAACAACCTAGATTAAAATGAGTCATCTCAGTAGAAGCTGGCATCAAGATGGATCCTATCGATATTAGCATAATGAAGGCTTTCAGATAAACATTCAATTAGTTTGAAACAGCAATGGAATAGCTTTGTATTAAGAGAAGCAGAGTAGTGTTAATATTGTCTGGGGTTGTGTTTGCTGGAGGATCCTGAAAAGTCTGCTCTTCTTGGGTTTAAGTTTAATTCTTAATAATGCCCTCACTGAAAAGCCAATAACATATGAAATCCTTAATGGATTTGCAAGTTAATAATAAAAAAAGATTGACTTAAAGCTCAACTGGCTTGTCCTTTTAAATGCCAGAACCAAAGAAATTAAGAGCAGAAAAGACCAAGTAAAACAAGAAAATACACACACACACACACAGACATGCGCTCCCCCCACCCCTATTCAGGCCCAATTACCTATGGCTTGCCTGAAGTAATAGCATTTTCATTTTTGCAGCCACAGATGGGAGAGTGCCTAATATTAATTGCTAATAGAATTAAGTGACTAGTCATCAGAGAAATGCTCAGGCAGAGAAAAGCCAATGTGTATCTTCATAGCCCAAAGTGCAATGAAAAAGCTCTTGTGGCTCTTTACTAGACTGATGCAGACTCCGAAAGTGCATATATCAGCTGGTATATAGATGTCACTCAGCAACTTAACTCTTCAGGTGAGACCTCTTTGGGTAATTGTAATAAAAGATTGGACTGTGACTAGGTTCTTGAGTTATCTCTGGGAACACAAATTCAGCCTGGGTTTTAACACAGTACCAGGAACAATGGAGTGTACCTCACTTCTCCTCACATCCCTTCCCATCTTTGCTGCCCTCAAAATTGACAGAAAGAATGACAATCCCCATAAAGCCACCAATAGCCTATAAGCTCATTTTTAGGTGAATAGCATCCCTGCTCCACATGGCAGAACTGGAGAAATTTTTTTTTACACAAATCTGCTGTTTCTCTTGTAACCTTTTAATTCTGGTCCCCTGAATTTCTACGTTACAGAATTCTCATTAAAGATTTCTAAGCCTTTTTCAAGCATTAGCCAGCAAAGCCTGGAAACACTCTGACAATACAGGTAAGAATTACCCCTGTTGTATGCAAAGGTCTACTGAGACAGGCAATACAATTCAACTTAAAATAAGTGCTTCATAACTTACAGCCCAGGTCCTGGGACTTGTGACTCCTGTGTCCCACTTCTAATTAAAAGAACCACCAAAACCTGCCTTTTATAACATACTACTGTTCCCACCAAAGTGTATAGCAATGTAAGTGTGAATTCCTGGGTCAAATTAAGTCAGTGATCTTTTGGATTTTGTTTCAACAGTGTGGTGGGTTGACCCTGGCTGGATGCCAGGCACCCACCAAAGCCGCTCTGTTGCTCCCCCTCCTCAGCTGGGCAGGGGAGAGAAAATGTAACCAAAGGCTTGTAGGTTGAGATAAGGACAGGGAGAGATCACTCACCAGTTACCGTCATGGACAAAACGGACTCGACTTAGGGAAATTAATTTAATTTATTACCAGTCAAATCAGAGTAGGATAATGAGAAATAGAATCAAACCTTAGAACACCTTCCCCCCACCCCTCCCTCCTCCTTCCCGCCTCAGGTCCACTCCTGATTTTCTCTACCTCCTCCCCCCAGCAGTGCAGGGGGATGGAGAATGGGGGTTGGGGTCAGTTCATCACACCTTGTCTGTGCCGCTCCTTCCTCCTCAGGGGCAGGACTCCTCACACTCTTCCCCTGCTCCACCGTGGGGTCCCTCCCATGGGAGACAGTCCTCCATGAACTTCTCCAACGTGGGTCCTTCCCATGGGCTGCAGTTCTTCATGAACTGCTCCAGCATGGATCCTTTCCACAGGCTGCAGTCCTTCAGGCACAGACTGCTCCAGCGTGGGTCCCCCGCAGGGCCACAAGTCTTGCCAGAAAACCTGCTCCAGCATGGGCTCCTCTCTCCACAGATTTGCAGGTCCTGCCAGGAGCCTGCTCCAGCGCAGGCTTCCCACGGGGTCACAGCCTCCTTTGGGCACCCACCTGCTCCAGCGTGGGGTCCTCCACAGGCTGCAGGTGGATATCTGCTCCACCACGGACCTCCCTGGGCTTCAGGGGGACAGCCTGCCTCACCATGGTCTTCCCCACGGGCTGCAGGGGAATCTCTGCTCCGGTGCCTGGAGCATCTCCACCCCCTTCTTCTTCACTGACCTCAGGGTCTGCAGAGTTGTTCCTCTCACATGTTCTCTCTCCTCTCTCCAGCTGCATGTTCTGTCATGAAGCAACCTTTTCCCCTTCTTAAATATGTTATCCCAGAGGTGCTACCACCATCGCTGATGGGCTCAACCTTGTCCAGCAGCGGGTCTGTCTTGGAGCCGGCTGGCATAGGCTCCATGGGACGTAGGGGAAGCTTCTAGCAGCTTCTCACAGAAGCCACCCCTGTAACCCCCCTGCTACCAAAACCTTGCCATGCAAACCCGATACAAACAGAAATAACCTTTTATCCTCTAGGGATTACTGCACTTTAGCTCTTTGCAAAGTCACATAGCCATGTAGACATTGCTCCCTCCTTTGCAATGAGCTGGATCCTGGAAAATCTCTAGAGAAAGGTCACTTCATAGATGAGCATGAAGAAAGTGGTGAAAATGCTTTTACACAGGAAACAGTTTCTTTAATGTAGAAAGTGTTGTTTCTGGGGAATGTAAATGACCCTCTAGAATTTTTTTGTCTGAAAACTTTGGATTTACAGAAAAATGCATGTGGAAATGTTGCTGACGCTCCCCACTGCATCCTCCTTTCTCCAGTTCAGTTGAGTACCACTCTCTTGTGCCCTGTAAACCCTGTGTAATTCATCTGATATCCATACAAATGGGATGCAGATGTACTTAACTTAGTGTTACAAGGTGTGTCAGAGGAAAAGCCAATTAAAAAATAGTGATGTTGAGGAGCAAACGCTAGTCCTTGTAACGGTATTTGTGTTTTAAGCGTTGTTTTTCCCTTTTTCCCTCCAGAAGCCAGGATTCACTTGTGCTTCAGGCAGGAAGGAGGAGCTGTGCAAGCCCGCAGGCATCACTAGGTGGTGCAAGCAGTCCACCAGCTCCAGCACTGCTCTGCTTTCTTCCAGAAGGAATACCAGCTGCCAGCTCCCGGCCCTGGGGTGGACACCTCGGGGTGAGGTCGACAAGCCCAGCTCGTTTTGCAGAAGGCCAGGTAGGCAAATCCGAACTGGTTTGACTTTGAGAATGAAACAGAGCTGCATTGCTGTGTGCCCTTGAACAAGTCATGCTTTACACTACAGATACATTTTAAATGGGTTGGAAAGTTTCTGCAGGGTAAATTTTTCTCATGATGAAACAGTGTTTAAAGGAATATTTTTGGTTCACTTAAAGGTATCGCTACCAGGTAACAGAAAGGTGAGCACTGGAGATCCATAAGCAGTTCATTGGCCTACAGAACTGTCTTGTGCTCTGTTAACTATCTGGTAGAACTCAGCATAATAGAGCTAGGTTTCCAAGAGAGTTTGGTTGGTAGATATGCAAATGAAGTGTCTGATAATTCTAAATGTTGCTATTTCTAATTCTTCAACATAATGGTCATGGAAGGTGCACAATACTGAACTTTGATACAAAACCAGAATCAATTGCATTTTTTGCAAAGTTCCAAGTTATTTGTGCGAGTGGATCTCTTACTAGGCAAAAATACTGTCAGAAACAAGCATGTTTTCAAGCAGCTGTGAAATTTTGCACATGAAGAAAATAAGCTGCTCTTAGGAAAGGAATAACAGTTGTAGCAGAAGAGGTGTATTATATGTTTATGCGATACTGAACAGGCCCAGCAAATAACCTACTCTGTTACCTCATCATGAGAAGTCAGAACATGGTACAGAACAACAGGGATAGGTCATTTATTGATGGTGTCAGTTTCTGTTTGTGTCCTCAGTTAATCTGAAAAGGAAATGTATCCAAAAGGAATCGCAACCTGGAGCAAACTTTCTCTGACTAACATTCCTCCAAGAACATCCAGGAAGCCAGAAGCTGTCAAAGCTGTGAGCCAAATGATATCTCAGTTGGTTCTGAACCATTGGGTTTGCTTCCATCTGATGGGAATTTGGTTGTCAAAAGAAAAGCTTACCCAGGAAGGTCAAAGTGAGCGAGCAAATCTGGACGACTGGTTTTTTTCTCCTAAGGGATATTCCAATCTTTAAGAATTTGTCTTTGACCTAAAGTAGGATTTGAAAATGTTGAAAGCTGTTGAAATCACGTAGCTCCATTGCAGTTTCCCCCACTGTGGAGTTGAAATATTTACTGTAAAAAATGCAATTTGGATTTTTGTGGAAGTTGTTTTCCATCAGGGAATCCTCCTGATGGAAAATTCCCAGCTGGTTCTTGAGGTGAGATTTTTATGCCCTGCTTTCTTTCATCTCTTCCCTTTTGTTTTCCTTCGTTCTCTTCATTATGCCTTGGCATTAATGGGTTATAATGCTGTAGACAGTGAGCTTGCATTCTTGTAGTTTTTATAGCCATCAAAAATACAATGTGTGCTTGTTTCAGGAAGCAGGCAGATAAGAGCCTTGGCCAATAAGTAATTTCTTTACCCCATTATGTACTTATCGCCACGTGAGTAACAGTAAGACAAAGGAAGAAGTTCTGTAGGAGTCTGTTGGGGCTGGCCAAATTTTTTCACGGAAGCACTTTCACACACACAATGTTCTTCAGTTATTCTAAAAAACCCACAACTGTAGCAGGAACAGATTTGGGGGTTTTAGTGAAAATCCAGTAATATTTTAAACAAGCTTTTAGTTTAATTTTTTTATAAAAGAGTAGTGTTAAAAATTCTTTTACAGACTAGTTGACTTAATTTTCTTTTGCTTATCAGCTATCCTCCAAACACTTGACTGAGTGCCTGTTTTTAACTATGATCAGTTCAAAGTGAGAAAAAGAAGCAAAGAGTGACCATGTTGAGGATTCTGGGGTAGCTGACTGAGCCAACTAGACCCCAAATTTTGAGGTCATCAGGTACCTGTAGGATGTGAACACTTCAACCGTCTGAATTCTATTGACTTGATATTCCAAATAGATTAAACTCTAACAGTTTCTTCCCCTAACAGAGGATTTACCAATGGCAATAATAGCAATTTACCAATAGCAATTTCAACTGTATTTGTCCTACTTAGTCATAGTGAAAATAAGTGAGTGAAAGAAAACAAGGAGAAAGGCAGAAGCAGCTCTAGAAATGCTGCACAAATTCAAGACTTGCTCTGCATGGGTTAATTTCCAAAATTTTGGAATGGGATCACACCACTTTGGTCAATTTAGGTTAGATGTCTTAGGTTAGAAGTCTGTTCCTGGAAGAGGGGCCTTCCGTGAACAGGATGCCCCTGTCACACTCTGCCCTGGATAAAATTTTATTTCTGTATGTATGTGCCAGCTCTGGAAACATCAGTGTCTCGACAAGTATGAACTGTGTTCTGTTCACAAGATCTTTCACAGGGTGCAGAGCAAAATACCCCATCTCAAAAGGTAAAACTGGAGAGGGGCTACACATTTCAAATAGCAGCTGTACATGAGAAACAAAGCATTTTGGATTCTTGTGCCTAAAGTCTTCTTCTGAGATGTGAAAGTATTCTTCTGAGAGTGAAGAGGGAGGTGAGGTACCTGAGAAACCATTCGTGGGTCAGAAAGAGGATGTGATGCTGACACTCATTTTACTTTAAGGAACAAAGCAGAGAGTTGTAATTTATTTCAAATTTCAGCCTTTTAGAATGCAGACAGAATCTGCTCACATATAAAAACCTGCTCATTGATTGAGTTGTTTCATTAGCTGTATGAAATGAGACAAGGAAACACTTGGGAAACCAGTGAGATTTAGAGGCAAAGAGTGAATTCAAATAGATGATTTGAAGGTTATGTGGTAAAACGCTCGGTTTCTTCAACTAATTAGGGCTGCTGGGACTGTTGGGGAATGTGAAGTTTCTAGGTCATATTAAGTTTAAGAAGCTTCTTCTTTAGCCAATGGAAAAATAAAGCTTGGCTGAACGGTTTTTGCAATGCATTTATTTCCCCCCTAGGTTATCTGTCTTCATTTATTCTTGCCATAGACTTAGCAACCAAATAAGGTAGAGGCAGAAACCAAAAGCCACACCAGTTTATTAAAATCTACAGTTCATCTTCCCTTCCTCTCTTGAAGATCCCCCAAGTGATTTTGAACTGTAAAACTTGATATATACAGAAATGGTGCTTAAAATGTGCTTGTTCAGCTGCTCCTGACGACGGCTACTACTGCTGAATTTCCCATGCTCTGAAAACATGAACAAAAAGTCTAGACGGCCTGATCCTGGGCTCTGCTCATCTCAAAAAGCTGACTGTCTCAGTAGAGGTTGTGATCTAGGATTTCTAAATAGGAAGTTATTGCTTAAGAAGTGTTTTCTTCTGCTGCAGTCGTACAGCTTCTGATTGCTCCAGACTCAGGACAGATTCAAATCTGAAATCGCAGCTGATCCTGCCATCCCCATCTTACACAACCATGCAGTGCCTCTCTGAGCAACAAGTCATCATCTTCTTTTGAGCTCCCGTCAAGGCTGGTTCACCCATTCACACCTTCATGCTCCAGTGAGTTCTTCTCTAGTTATGTATCACTGGCATTATCTGTTTTTTCCAGGCATGTGGCATGGCCTGCAGGCAGAGAAAAGTCTGAGAGGAAAACAGTGAGAAAATCCATCCCATTGAATAAAACGCAGTCAGGAAGTAGTATTTCATTTTCTTTTTTTAAAAAAGTCCATGAAAAATATCACTGTTCCTTAATTAGGAGATGAGCAGGTTTTTTTCTAACAGTAGAGTCTTTATTTTCAACTGCTTCTGCAGTTTGGCTATTCTTTTTTTTCCTCGAAGAAATCCAAAATAAAATTGGCATTTTCACATTCCATTTGTGTTTCATTCTGGATTTTAATAAGGAAATGAAAAGAAATTGCTATTTCATAATGAAGTGGAAATGGAAATTTGACTTGTAAGCAGGCTTTTTCGCTTTATCTAGAAACTTTACTAAAGGTTGTCAAAACTGTTACTTTATATTTTGTGAAGCAAAAGTCTTTGGGCTTTCAACCACCTTCCAGTCTACTCAAGTGGAAACATAGCTCTCTGAGCCACTGATTTCAGTCTCATTCATGAAGTTCTTGACACTATTTTTAATTCAAAGCCTTTTATTTAAAATTGAGGCTTTCTACTTCTTCAGACATCCACCTGGTCTGTAGCTAGAGTACAGTGCTCATTTTTCATGACATCTGATTTTTGCAGGAGCAGTATACCTGCCTCAAATATGTCAACAATGAAGGATGTATTTACTGTCCATTTCTATAATTTCGGCAGTGCTGGCTCCTGTGGGCTGGTGGCAGGTACGATGTGGAGAGGATGTCTCCTTAGGTACAGCCCGGAACATGATGCAGGTCTTCATACTGTCTTCACACTCTCTTCCAGAACTTAATCCCTCTTTTTTCCTGTGCTGTTTCTGGTATTGTCAGTGCTGTTTCTGGTATTGTCAGTGCAAGACAAGGCCTATAATTACAAGGGCTGCACATGTTCAGGACCCCTGAGAGATAGTAAGCCAACGAACTGGGCAGTGCCACAGAGACCTGGCTAGGATTTAGCTCTGGTTTTCTGTGCAGTAAAAATGTACACAAGGGAAGAAAGGGACAGCCCCCACTATGCTCTGTTTTCTTTTTTTTATGTACCAGAATGCATGAAAGACAGTTATTCCTTTCAGACGTTTTCCTTTTTCTAATAAAAAGCCTCATTTCCAAGAAGACTGGAGTGCAAATTACCTTCTCTATTCAATTACAAAATCTGATCACTGCCTTTTCTTTTTTCACCACTATTAAAAGCTACTGAAGTAAAGCAGTCATCTCTCGTTATGGAAAAACAGGCAGTAAGTCACCTTGAGATAAAAATATATATTGCTATACCCTTTCTTGGGAATGTAGTGCAGTAATTGCTTAAGACAATGACAACAGGGACTAGAGGGAACATTGTATTTTTGTGGAACATTTCCAGGGGTAATAGGTGAAATCCTCCACTGGTTTAAATCAGCAAAGCTTCACCAAACTGCTACTCTGGCTGATGTAAATTATCATATCTTCATTGAGGTCAATGGCCCAGCTCCTCCAGCTCTTATAACTTGCGATATTTCCCTGAAACATAAACTATAATCCAGTCATTTTAGATGAATATAACAACCCAGGTGCAGTAGATGAGTAACTAATGTTCTAGGGTGTGTGCTGGGATATGCTCTTAGGACAGCATAGGAATTTGGCTTGCCCTTTGCTACCCATGTAATAGGTTGAGGACTAGCCAAGAAAAGATGTGCTGTATCTTCAGGCTGTCTTGCTGCCTGTCATGGCTCAAGTGGCAAACATCAGCTAATTACACCTACACTTATTCTGTATTGGGTCTGGCTGAGATGGAGTTAATTCTCCCCACAGCAGCCCTCGTAGTGCTGTGCTCTGCATCCGTAGCTAGAAAGGTGTTGATAACACACCAGTGTTTTGGCTACTGCTGAGCAGTGCTGGCACAGCATCAAGGCTGTCT
>JANXJC010000007.1:26209182-26228893 GCA_027564655.1 Leptodon cayanensis | reverse complement strand
TGGGAGTGGGGCTGAGGTGGGAAGGCGGGAGGGGTGGGGCGAAGGTGTTCTAAGGTTGGGTTTTACTTCCTAATGTCCTTGTTTTGTTTTGATTGGTAGTAAATTAAATTTATTTTGTTTCTTTCCCAAGTTGAGCCTGTCTTTTGCCTCCCAGTCCTTGTCTCGACCCACTGACCTTTCTTTGCATTTTCTCCTCAACCCACCGTGGCTGGGGGGCGGGGTGGGGAGTGAGTGAGCGGCTGCATGGAGCTTAGTTACCGGCTGGGCTGAAACCACAACACTAGGTCATGGTTTCTTTTAATACAGTAGACTGGCAAATAAATGTACAGTAACACTGCTAAGGGGAAAACCACTAAACTTTGCCATATCAAATGTCCAAATGGACCCAAATCCAGAGGAATTTGGTCAACTTGATTACGCTTTGGAGAAAATAAGGGAAAGGGAGCTAAACAGAGTGTGTGTGGCTGTAAAACAAAGCAAAACCAAGAAAAGCAGAAAGTTCATGCCAGGTCTAGTAAAAATCTACTTCTGCATTTTTTTCAGACTACAATTTGTTTTCTTATGCATCCATACGAGTGAGACAATTTGCCATTGGTTCTAAGCCAGTTATGCCATTGCAAATTTACCGTTTGCCCATTGCTCATGGGTTTTGCTGCACAGCTACACTATTAAGTGCTGTGTGACATGGGGATGGTGGAGTAAGCGAGTCAGGAAAGCTGATTTGTTCCTCAGGTGTGGGGAGCATCTCACCTCATCTCAGGTAGATCTGCATGGTGTTGTCACTGTTGTGCTGTTTCTAAAGATATGGAAAGTTTTATCTTCTAGAGTTTTCCAGATATCCCCTTCTGTCAGTGTTATAGGAAGCAAAATAAGTTAATAGCTCTCAGCAGCCGGAACATGATTCCAGCTTGCCTCTCTTGAGAATTTCCACAAGAGTCTGGTTTGATTACAAAGGTTGGAACTGAAATTAAGATTTCTTTAGCAGCAAACAGGGTGGTTTTGCTGAGATGGTTTCATATGCAGTCGTGCAGGCCATTTTCTATGGTGCTTTCCCTGGGCTCCTCAGACTCCTTCTTTAAGTAAGGTATTGGACAATGATACCCCCTGCAGATGAAATGCGTCCTGATTTGTTGTCACGGTGCTAAGGCAGTTGTCCTCTGATAAAGCATCTCTAAATGTATTTCTTAAGGAGGTCGGTCACTAAAGCTCACAGAAAAAGCCTGCTTGGGAGTAGCCCTCCTGCAGAAGCACTGAGTAATTCACATCTTGATTGGTGATTTAATGGGTTTTGCTTGGAGCACTCAAGAACTGCTCTCTGTTGAGACAGTCTTCCTGAGTGTTTTCCTAGGCTTAGGAATATTATAATCCATCTTTGGGTTTTCTTTCTGACTGTGTTATCTGCGTTCCCCCACCCACCTTCTTTTTAACGGGCAAATATATGTCTGCATTTTCCCTGTAGAACAGAGCTGTTCTTCCTCCTTGTCGGGTCATTTGCTGGATGTGCCTCAGTTTGCCTGGAGCGATGGGATTTCCCAAGCAACAGACTGTTGCAGAGCCTAGAGGTGCTAGCAGCCACCAAGGATGTAGTAGACATGGTAACACTGCAGGAAGGGCAAATATCCCCCCCCTCCTTTCTTATTTAGGAAGAAATGACACCTGTACTGGAGAAAACAAAATGTGTCCGAGAAGAAGAGGAGGTAGGGACTGCAGGCAGATGGAGGTGGTCCAGGAAGGTTACACACACTGTCTGGAAATGCTGCCTGCTGCCAACTTGTCCTGGCTGTCAGAAGGAGTAAAAAGCAGTTACCTGTACCAGGCAGGACTAACTGAAGCTGCTCTTTGCAATATGGAGTATCTATGTAACTGACATTGCCTGGGGATGTGTTGCTTGCTCTGCAGATGGAGTCCCAAGCTGAAACAGCCTCCTCTCTGGCTCTGGGCACATTTGCATTTTGCACATTCGCAGAAGCAACCTGCAGTCTTGGGTGCGCAGCCTGCCCTTTCCTTTAAACACCCAGGAGCAGCAGGTCCCTGAGGCTTGAAGAGGAGAGAAGATGAGTGGCAAGGTAAAGGGGCAACAAAAATGAAAATAGATCCTTTCTGCATAGCACAGTTTGGTTTTCCTACCACTAGGCAAAGGTGTAGGAAAAAAGACCCTGCATCCCTTGTTCAGCTTCCCTTGCTCAGCCGACCACCAGGTGTCTGCACTGAACAGAAAACTGAAAGGTACCAGTTGGGAAAAGGAAAGGAGACCAAAGTGGCAGGGAGGGGAAGTGCAAAGGGACCTGGAAGGGCTTATTGCCAGGCCTGGACACCCTTGAGGCAGGGATGATCCTCAGGCCTCTTTTGGCAAGCTTTCATTTCACAATCCAGGAATACATTCCCACCAGGGATGTTGAATTGAGACTGATCTCTTTGGAGAAAAAGGAGGAAAAAGGGAGGTTCCTCCAGTTCCAGTTGGCATAGGATGTGGCAGTGGTACGCTTTTGGTATCAGGAGCACGGCTATGGTTATTTAACCTGGCTGCTCAAAGGTGGGCGCCTGTCTTGTCTGGTTAGGATGGCAGAGTGCAGAGGGGAGCAGTGCCCTGGAGGTGCTCAGGCTCTGTGGTGGAATAGGAAGCCACTAAGGACCTGGACTGACACAGCCTTGCCAAGTCCACACAGCAGATGTGGCCTGTGCAGTTTCAGCAGTGTGGTGACCAGGCTGGGGTGTAGCTGGTGCCGGTGTCTTGGCACTGTCCTCCCCGGTCTTCTAGTTTTGGAGTTAACCTCCACCTCAGAGTTTTTGTGCGTGTGCACACACACACACACACAAGCGCGTGTTTAACAAATCTTCTAAATAAACTGCCTGAAGAGAGAGATAAAAAGTAATTTAATTACAATCTTAAATGCTCTTCCATCTACAGTGTTGTAAGAAATGCTCTCAAGTCTGATGAATTAAAGAAGCAGACAATTCCTTCACACTTTGTCACTTAGAAATTTCCAGTTAAAATGTGTTTTGTTCTGTTTGTGCTGTTTCTGCTTAGGTGACCTCCTGTAGGATACAGATAGCTGGCTGTGTATCACCACAGGTCAAACAAGACGCTTTTAGCTTATATTCCTCTCACTTTTTACTGGGTTGTTGTTTTTTTTTAGGCTAACAGAGGGCTGTCACACCACAGAGGAAGAAAAAACATGCATGGTCATAAGCAAGAGTCAGTTTTCCTAGATCAAAGGAAATGAGCTGGACAGCAGTGAAGAAAACTGACGTGATGAGGACGCCATCATATAAAGAAGCTGTAGAAGGAACTATACATGTAATTAAAGACAGAAAAATGTGTGCCTACACAACATGCTTAGATTTGTAATCTTACCATCTGAGGAAACTGTGCAATCTCCCTAAATTCTGCTGGCCTTTTCTTCAGATGTGGTACAGTTATATTCCTTATGAGCCAGAACTTCTGGCTTCTCTATACCTCTGTCTCACTCACAGACACCTCAAATGCTCCTTTGTCATGTGCAAGACCTACCTCCAATTCTTGCTCCCCTTTCTTTTCGTCCCTACAATTAAATTTTATCTTACCATGCTGTCTTATTAGGCTTGGGATTTTCTTCTTTTCTTTAAGGTGCGATCCTGCAGTGCCCTGGTCACATTAACCACATAAGGGCACCAAGCTACATGGGTGAGATTGTACGCCGAGTTCAGAGCACCATGTGCTCAGATATCTTGCTGGATCAAGTTAGGGCAGATCCATTTACAGAGCTCAGCTGCCTCCCACTTTTTTTTCATTTTAGCTTATCCTTCAGCTTCCTTTATGAATCTCAGGGATGCTCTTCTTACAACATGGAAACAAAACTAGCATTCTTGAGGCACTGTGTATTTTTTACTCTTGCTTATAAATGCTTCAGGGCAGGCAATGTATGGTGTATTGTCTCTGCTCTGTACTGAGCCACCTGATTACATACAGTTTGTCTCCATTTATTTTCTTAGAAACATGAACACAAAAGAGACTGTGCCACTCAAGGGAGCGTGGAAAAGCTGAAGGAAGAATTTGAACAGCAAAGAGTGTACTGTAGAATATTTTCTGAGATAGAGAAGTGATAGTCATTGTGTACTTACTGAAGAGAAGAAAGAAGTATTTGTTCCCAAGGTCTTTATAAGGTATTAATGTGAAAGTAACGTGGAGCAAATAGCTTCTATGGTAGTGTGTGGTGTGGTTCCTGGCTCTATTCTTATTTGGAGCCTCAGTGAGCCAGTTCTTTTGCTTAAAACAATGTACAGCCTGAAGTCTCTCACTGATTCAGACCCTAGGAAACCTCATAACCATGGTCACAGGATTCAGAAATCAAGTAGCCAGTTGTCTCTACATCTACCTCTGTTTGACTTTGCTGTATGATGTCAATCTCATTTTGCTTAGAGGGTTTAGTAAAATCAAGATATGTTCTCTGCCACAGCAAGTGGTCATGAGTAGTGATGTCCCATGTTACAAAAGTAATAGCTAAACAGTTGCTTTGAACATGTTTTTGTAGCATTTTTTATTAGATTGCTATTGTTAAGGTCACACAGTGGATTTAGACAGGCTACAGTTGTATTTTTATAAAGTTGTATCTTCCAGGTTGCTATAGGAGAAATGGCACAGGCAGTTGTAATTGGGCCCATGTTAAAGAGTTTCTGGTGTAGTGGTTTGATTAAAATTTATAATACGTCTATAACTGAAAAACATTAGCAAGATACAGCCTCCCGGGGAAGCTTTGCCTTAGAGTGGGTGCTGGGTCAAATGACCTCGTAGAAGTCATCAAGACAATATTTCTTCCATAATGTTAATCTTATGTTTATCATTTTGTTTTTACTTCCAGTGCCAAATACAATACAGTTTTGAAGTATCATAAAACTGGTATTACAATATTTTCAATATTGAAATTTCAATTTTGAAAGGCTGGCCAGGGATAGAAATTAGTAATTTTTGCCTCTTGAAGGACATTAAGAACATAGAAAATGCCATCTGTCCATAGCACCACAGGAGAATTTTTAGTTCAGAGTCCCTGTTGATGATAGATGTTTTACAGGAACCTGAAACTTGCCGAGTGAGCTAAAGAGCACAGGGCAGTAGCACCAACCCTCCTGATCCCAGCTAGATGATCAGCTTGCCTATGCAGCTATGAGAACTTGGAGCCTTTCTTCAGCTTGCCTTAACACTGCACAGGCAGTTGAGGTCCATGGCTCTTTCATGGGTTTTGATACTTTTTAACTTACTTAGCCATTTGTCTCAAATGCATGACTTGACAGGGTGTCCCAGGTGAGAACTTGATGTGATGTAAAAATGAGATCCAGGTCAAAACTAGGAAAGGTATGCATGCAAAAAGTAACAACAAAAGCAGGATCCTTCGGAATGTGATAGTTGAACTAGAAAAAAGGCACGCCTTTTTATGTGTGCTAAATCTTGATTGCATCCTAATACCAGAGTAGAATAGCTACTGTATCTCTTTCCATTAAAAGCCTTTTGAGTTTGTCTGAGTCTTGCTGCCATGAATATACACAACTTGCATTCGTTTTTGCTTTTGAGATCTTCTTCATCTGTGGTGGGGGAGGACAGCAAGTGGGAACTGATCTAGATCTAGACTCAGCGTGTAGAAGGCCAGCTCAAAGGGCTCTACACATGTCATATATATATATATATATATATACGCACACACACACATATAAATGGTTCAGATGGAAGCGGGTGGTGCTGTTCCTGACAACTAATTGCACTATTTTCAGCCTGAATGATTGCATATGGCCCAGACAGAAGCTCTTTGACATAACAGCACAGGCCCTTTAGGTGCCTTCTATTGCTTTGTTCAGGCTGCCTCCATTCACAGCCCACACCTGAGGGGATAGCAGCTGACTTTGGGCTGATGCTCAATGTCCCATGAAGATGGGCAAGGAGCAGTTGAGTTTGGTGCTGGCTCTCAATGCAATGAAAAAAGTGGAAGAGCCAGCAAAGGTGACAAAATGATCTGTGTCAGGTGGAGCTCTGTTGCAGTTCACTTCTTTCCTGGATCTTGCACTGCCTCAGCTTACAGTATTCATCCTACATTGGTCAAACTGAGTGAGGGTGGTGGAACCTGAGGGTTTGGGGCAAGAATTTTCCCATGCAGGAATCCTGTCACACTGCTGCAAGACGTACCTTTGCTGTGCTTTCATTTCCAAGGGCTAGAGTATTCTTGGCTACAGGAAGTTATGGCCAAGTAGAAGCTAGCCTGGTGAGTGAACTGACACTGAATAAGGCAGTGTTCAAATGCTTATTTATTATTTGGGGAAAAGATGGCAAATAAATATCCGTTATTTCATGTAATTGAGTGACTGGTTTCTGTTTGGGAATTAAGCAGCAATGCCATTTCCCTTGTACAGTCCCTCTTTTGTATGCCGTAAACTTTATTATCATATCCGTAGAAGGAGACTGCTCAAGATGCGCTAGCATCATTCAGTCTGTTGATTAATTATAGAGAGGCAGTAAAACGTGGTGAACTTTGCCTGGTGATCTTTTTAGGGGCATGAGAAGCTGCCTTTCCTACAAGGCAAGAGGGGAGGACTTTTCTGGCAAACAGTGGCAGAAAGAAAAGCAGGATCTCTCTCGGTACTTGCTGTGCACTGAACAACTGCTGCCACGAGCCTGGCCTCAAGCCAGGGCTGCAGCACCATCTCTTGCCAAGGAGATGGGTGGGACATGGCGTGTGCGGTAGTGGGACTGTGAGGAGGGCCTGGCAGTCAAGCTGTGGGGGCTACACCTGGATTGTCGCTAGTCTGCTGGATAGCCATAGCCAAAGGACTCTATTTTTCTGCCCTTCCCTTTGTCCCCACCAGCGCTGGTGTGTCCTGATTGCATAGACTGCAGGGTCCTTGGGGAAAAGGTGTATCTCGAATTTTTGTACACAGATAAAACTTTGGGCATATTTACAAACTTCTGAGCAGCAGTGAGGCTGTAAATACTCTAGGGCTTGTGGGAGACTATTATAAGACAGATTAATAATTTGTGTCAATTGCCTTTTGAGGACTCTAGCCCTGCCTATGTCTTCCAGCTTAGAGTGATCCCTGTAACAGAATGAATGTATTTTTTTTGCCCCACTTGGCTGAATTTGAGTGAAGGATGTTTGCTTAACATGGCTGAAGTGGAGAAAGCACCCATGCATTAGGTTGTCTCCCTCCCACTTGCTTTCTTGCTGCTCTTGATGCATTTCCCTCTTTCAGCCCATGGATTTTGGTGGAGCAGCTGCAGTATGGCCAGCCCCTCTGGGCACAGCACACACCCCCAGAGCCTGGCAGCTTGACGGCTCCCAGGTGTGTGTGGGACAGTGCCTTGGAGTATAAATCATTGGTGCTGAGTGGTGTCTGCGTGTAGGAACCTTGCTCAGAGTCAGCGCCAGGGCTTCTAAATAAAAACTTGGAATTTTTATTTACTACAAATCTTGTCATTGCCCATTTGAGCTATTTGCTGTTTTCAAAAGCATAGAGATGAATAAAAGAGGTTAAAATATATCCTGAAGCTGCTGATAATTAGTGTGGCTGCACTCCCTATTCATGTCAGGTACCAGACCTTTTATTATTTCAAATGTGGGGGACATGATTTTTGTTTGCCTTTATTTTTAGCCAAGAGAGAGAACAGCTGTGCTGTCTGTGATTCTGATCTCAGGTCTCTGACAAGTAGTTCTGTTTCAAAAGCAAACTTTGACAGAGGAGGAAAATGGACTTTTCAGTGTGGTATGACCTCAGGAAAGCTTAAGCTTCATTTGACTGTTTCACTTAACTAAGTTTTTATGCCTAAGGAAATGAGACAGACCATTAAAGCCAGACAGCCCCTGTCTGGTTGATGAAATGATGCAGTACATATAAGTTTAACCCTTACAATCATACTTACTTTTTTTTTTCTTCCTTGACAGCAGTAGAGCTTAGATGATTTATGTGCTTTAGATTTCAAACAATGTTTTGGTTTTGTTTTTTTAATTATGGGTCTGCTCCAAAGGTGATTAGTGCCCTGAGGTGCTAGATGAGCCAAACCCACAAAAACATCACCACCCCTACAAAAAACCTTTTGTATGGGGGGGGAGAAGGGACAAACCCTAAACAAAACACTCTTTCTGGGATTACAGTGGGCAAGTAAGTGTGTCATGTTTCAGGTAGACGTACATCTTCTAGATTACCGATTCAAGAGGCTAGCCACAAAATTAAGAGCGAAATTCTTAGAATACAGAAATATTTCCCAAAGCATGAAAGAAACAGAAGCATTGTTATTTTGTAATCCCTACCTGTTTGATCCTTATCTACAAAAAAACACAAAAAAAAAACCCAAAAAAACAAACACATTTAATACCATCAGTTTTGTTCCACTTCAAAACATAGACTCCGCAGCAGCTGATGCCTTGAATAGAGGCTGGAGTTGAAAGACTCCATCATATTTTGTAGCACTTAATTTGTGCTTGCTTGAGTGACTTTGAAACTTTTGATACGTGAGAAAACATTGAGGTTTGTTAACAGTACACACAAATAGATAAGAAGCCTAAAGTTCTGCTGAGCTTTGTGGTTAAAACTTGCCAGGACCAGCTAACTAGGAAAAAGAGATGAACCACCTGAGATGACCCACAATGCACATGCCTTAAGGGAGAGTTCAATTAGTGGACACCAAGAAAATGATCACCAGAGGGTTTCAAAGACCTCAGAAGACCACTGGCCCATTTAATAGTGCATGCCCAAAAGGGCAGACACTATGTAAATGATTTCTGAGAAATAACATGAATATGTACGGTAATTCTGGGAAATACAATGAATATGTATATATTGGAACAGTATAAGCTTTGCTTGCTGTAGGTAACAGTATGCACATTAGGAGGAACTATTCCCCACGCATCCAGTGCTGCAATAAAGAATGCCTGCTTTCTAAAACTCCAAAACTGAGTTTCTTCGACCAGCTTTTTATGGTAACACAACAAGGCACGATCTAAAGCCCCATCTTTTCAAGTTCCTGCTGCTCGATACTTCTTGGCCATAAATATCTCATCCCTTGCTTGTTAAGAGACAGCAATACAAATGGAAAGGATTAACAACAGGACACTCCTGTTGTGCTTTGTAGGTTTATTGCTGCCCCTGCAGGTTGCAGATAGGACAGTGGGAGTTGGAGACTATAGGGCTTGTGTAATATGATTGTACAGCTTTTTCTTTCAGTATATGCTGTCCAGGAAAGAACAGAAAGTGAGAGCTGAGTTGCTTCAGAGTGGATTCAGCTCCTTCTCCCTTCTATTGCGAGGGGGCACAGCAACACTTCTTGCCTCCGTCTGCTGGTGCATCCCTCCTGCACCTTCTGCTTCTCCAGGCTGTCTGCTGGCACATTCCTCTGCAGAAGCTTCGAGGTTGTTTGCGCAGCTTAGAGGAGCTCTGTGAATGCCCAGGGCAGCCAGGAACAGTGGAGGGCTTTGCTATGTACATGCTCTCAGAGTTCTCTCTTTAGGTCCTCCATGAGGCTGCTAGACCACAACCTGCTTCATTACAAAGACCCATCAACACCTGTGAGTCTGGTCATAAATCTCTTTCTTTCTTTTTTCTGTTTCCCCCCATGCACACACACTTCCCATGGTAGCCATTCCCTTTGCCTTCTCAGCTTCCTTCACCAGGTCTCCCAGCTGATGCCTGTGCATCACTGCTGTCACAGTTAGCCAGGAGCCCCTTTCAGTGGAGTGCAGCCCTCTGCCTAACTTCTGCCTTGCCTTTTAAGAAATCACAGCCTCTCAAGTCAGACACAAGACATTTATCTGGACCCAAGATGAGTTCTCTTACTCGCTGCAGGTTGCACAGCTAGTCACTCAGCACATTGAAGTTGAAGACGATATATAATGCTCTAGTACATCTAAATTAGTGAGGTGGCTTGACATTCCTGTACAGAAGGGAAAGAAATCCCTGTTAGGCAAAATCTTATTTCTTCATTCTCCATGAAAACATCTTTGAGCCATGCAGTTACAGTTTTTCTAAAAGGACAGCCCCCCCCCCCCCCCTCCTCCCCGGTAAACCAGCTTCCACTAACATTGTCTGCAAAAGCCTCTGTTCAGTTTCTGTAGCTTCATGCTGGCCCAGAACCTTATTGTCACTGCTGAACCCAACAGCCTGGGGTGCCAATTTCTAGCTCTAGCTTTTTCATCAGTTTCCATCTGTTCTAGCATAGAAAGCTGTGTGTTTCTTGGTGACTTTCAGTGGGGGCAAGTCACCTATAAACAGGTAATGTCACAATACAGCATCTAACCACAAATCCTGGGCTGTAGTGCACTCATACTAACCTGCTCAAAGGGAAAAAAACACCCTAATACAAACCAATTCACAATAAAACCAAAGCAAGTAGCAAGTCTTCCAAGTTTTTAAACTATAACTGGTATCAAATGAAGTTCTAGTTCCTTAACTGTAACCCAGATATATCTCTACCCTGAAACATGTTCTGAGAAAAAAAAAAGTCTCTGTAATGTATCTAAGGAATAGGGCAGCTTGGGATTTCTGGGAGCATTACTGGTTCTGTGATCTCTGAAGTATTTCTTCAGCAGATTAGGTCTCTGAACCACCCATGCCCCCATCTTTGTCTTCCTAATATCTTCTTAACTTATAGGTTCTCAAGCTGGTAGTAAAATCCTTCCAATATGACATAGAAATATTAGCAGACAGCTGTGACAAAGTTGCTCTTAGATAACCGATTCCTGGCTTCTATGGGTGAGTGCAGTTATGCATAAAACACAAGACTATTGTGTAATGCAGTTTGATGTGCTAGGGAACAACAAAAGAAAGGCTGTTAAGGAAAGATGAACCAGGAGGGTGAAAGAGGTACAGAAATCACACAGCTAGCAAGGCAAGGGCCTTGCTGACCAGGGCCTACTCCCACAGTACCTGAGTGAGATAGCAGAGGCAGAGATCATGGTCAGTCCAACCAGGAGTCAAGATCATAAGGCAACATCATAGTGATGAAGCAGATCCAAGATTAAGCCAGGAACTCAGTTCACAGGTTAGGATTAAGATCAAGTCCAGTGTTGCCAGGCATGTTTCTACTCAGATAGTGAGGACCAAGATCAAGCCAGGCTGAAGTCTGGATCAAGTACCTTAGTAATTCATTACAGCTGTAGCTAAGCTGCAGATGACTACTACTCTACCACTGTACATGAGATGAGAACTAAAACCTCCAGGCTGAGCTTAAAAAAAGCTCCTGGGCCCATGGGTGTAGGGGATGACCCAGGTGGGGTTGATTGGGCCATTAAGGCTTATTAGTGCCCTCAGCGCCCCAACACAATGTCCCACTCAGATATTTGCAAGTCATTTCTGTGTGATCTTGGGCAACTTACTTCTTTCTATGTATGGGACTGTCCTTCCATCCTCCCTGGTCACCTTGTCTATTGTAATTGTAAACTCTTAAAATAGGAACTGTTGTTTATTCTATGCCTCTGCAGCAACAAGCACAGGAGGGCCTTCATCTTGACTGAGCCTGCTGATCATGAGGCATGTAGTAGCTGTGCACAAAAGTGTTCCTGGTCAGATTCCTACAAAAGCTTATGTGCTGTGCAAACAGTAAACATTCCTACCTCCTGGCCTGACACAGCCCCGAGACAGTTTCTTTCACAGTCCTGCCCTCAGTATGTTTTGCCTCTGGTAGGCTTTGCCATGATGTTGGAACCATGCGACACTGAAATCAACGTACCTGTGCCCAGCACCCCAGCTGCAGCATGTGCAGAAGTGTGTTCAGGATTGCTCTGAGGCTGTCACTGCAGCTGATACATGACATAGGTCTCAATTTATTAAAAACTCAATTTTTGCTGCTCACTTTTAAAAATCTTAGTGCAGGGCTGTTTCTTTGTGTATTTGAGATGAAAGCAGAGGACAGTGCTGAGTATTGCATCACTGTTTGTTTGTTTGTTGTTTGTTTTTTTCCACAAAATCTCAGTTTAACTCTTTCAGTCGTGCTTTGTTATCCAGGTTTTCCTTACTAGAAATTTTAGTAACATCCTTATGTATGAACCATTCACATCTTTTAAGTTCCAGACTGCTGTTGGAATCTGTAGTAGTATCTCCAGTGGGTTTTTGAAAATGGAACAGTTTTCTAACAATGTAACTTACATGCTATGAATGAACAGTACCAAAAAATCTGTAACAAGTTAAATGAAAATTCACCCTTTGACTGCAGTGGAAATGGGCCTTGTCCTTAAACCTGCATCAACAATAGCTCAGCTGTAATGCTTATTATCCAGGAGTTTAAATGAGAGGATATATCCACTGTAGCTGTGTACTTTCTCGTTATCAGGCTGCTGGCAAGAAAACAATTTCTGAAGGCTCCTGGTAGGTAAACTGGGGGTACCTTTTACCTTTTTTGACTTTACCAACAAAAAGCAAGACCCTGTACAGCCCTGGTGCAGTGTAATTAGGGAGCAGCCTCCAGACTCCTGACTGCATTTCTTATGGAGCTTTGCAACAGGAAAAGAGGGTGCTGACAAACTGCCTCTCATGCTCCAGGGAATCTGACTTAATTGCTGCTTCCCAGAGCAGCTCACTTTCAGAGACCTAAGCAGTTGCTGGGACATGTTTTCTCATCACGTGCTTCTCTGATCACTGTAACATTTGTTTTTTGAGGTATTGAGTAGTCTGTGAAATGTATGTGGCCAACATTTATTTATAATTCTGTCTTTTGTAATTGAGAACTCCATGGTAAGTAAAAGAATGCACAGCCATTCTCAGGCTGGTCCTGTTAGAGTTTATGTGAGCTGCTTCATCCCAGCTGCGGGCAGCAATTGTGGAAGCCATGCAGGTCTGTTGGAGCTGAAGGAGGATTTATGGCATCGGTGCACATGATGGAGTTGCCTGGAGTATTTAATAGACATGCATTTGTAAAGATTTTTCACTAGTGGGGCTGCCAGGAATTGCACATGGGAGGGATACCAGCAAAGACTTAGAGATCGCATTTGGTATTTCTTCTCCAGTGCTGGCACTTTTGATCAGTAATTTTAAGTTTATGAATGGGAGAAGAAAGAATTTGGGGTTAATGTGAAGACAGTCTCAAAAGGAGAGGGTAAGTGCAGAGGACAAAATTGGAGAGCCGGTGTCCTAGAGGCTACAGGTTGGGGTTAGACCAAGTCTGCTTGACAGCATCAGTAGGAGAGTTGTGCATGCAGCTTTTCAGCGGTTGTAAAATCCTTTCACTCATGGTCTAGCAGGCTCTTTGGGTCTAACAATCCTTGATTTGAAGACAGGTGTTTTGAATCACCATAAAGATATGTGCCAGGAGAGAACAGCCCTTGTGAAACCTGTACTCTACCAAGAGTCAGTCTTGAACGTAAAGGCAACGCTCTGTTCTGGGGCAAGCCGTGGTGCTCAAGCCTGAGTGAGGACAGACCTTGGAACACGAGAAGATGCCTTGCAGGAGTGCTGTGCGGTGGTGCCTGGGGGTCAGTTTCGGAGAACAAGGGCTCCAGGCTCTCTGCCGCAGCTCAGGTTGTGAGCCCGATAGTCACGCCAGGACCTCTCCAAAGGGCAGGGGAAATCAAGCGGGACAAGCACTCGTCAACATGGCCCGAGCCGGGCCCTGCATTCACCTCTCTGCGAAGTGGAACGCGCTGAGCAGCGCGGCTGGCCCCTGCGGCTCCTGACCCTGCCCGCCTGGCACGGAGCATCCTCCTCCCTGCCGAGCCCGGGCATCGCACCCGAGGCTCCCCACGCCCTGCAAGCCCCTGCCTTTCCCCGGGCGGGGGACAGCCCAGCGCCCCCTCAGCCTCCGCACGGCCCCGCAGCCCCCGCACCGCCGAGGGAGTGGAGGGACGGGCGGGGGCGGGCGCCTCACCTCACCTCACCTCCCGGCTGCCCGTGACGGGCAGCGGCGTTTCCGCCCGCCCCGGCTCCGCGGTGAGCGCGGGAGCATCCGTCCGCCGCCGCCCGGCCCCGTCCTCTCTCGGGGCCCTGGGCCCAGCCGAGCGCGCAGGTGAGGGCAGCCCCGCGGGACCGGGACCGGGGAGGAGGCACCGGGCTCTGCCGGTGGGTGCGTGCGGGGACCTGGGGAGGCCGGGACCGCGCCGCGGCGGCTGGGGTGCCTGGAGGAGCTGCGGCCTCCCCGGAGTGACGCCAGGCTGCGGCGGGGCAGGCGGGTCGGCGGCGGTGCTGGCCCGGCAGCACCGGCACCCCGCGGCCCTGAGGTGGACCCGGTTTCCGAGGAGCGCAGCTCGGGCACTCGGCGCCGACTCGGCGCTGAATCCCTTGGGTAGCCCGCGCCGGGTGGGCAGCCCGGGCATCCTCTTCTCTCCTGGGTGGGTTTTGGGTCTGCCCGGTTCCTGGCTACGTCTCTGCTAGTGGCAGACCCCTCGAAAAAGCATGTGAGGTGCCCTGTAGTAAACACAGAGCGTGCTCTGGTTTTGCTTTTTGTCATATTACTTATGGGTGAAGATTGGCCAAACCTTGGAGGCATAAGGTTTTAAGCATTCTGTTAGAATTAACTACTGTAATGCTGAATTACGTATCAGTCTTTTCTTGAGTCCTGCTACATACTGGGCCATGAGTTTCCTATACTAGTTGCCAATAACGGGCACCGTGTGGAAACAGGGATCTGTCAGATCCAACTGCTTGTTCCATTATGCACTGACAATTAATTGTACATATACAACAGGAAGATGGGCGTTCCTAATGTTTTCGCTCTAGTGCAGTTATATTATGAACTTTAATCATCATCTCTTCATACAGTAAACCTGTTCCTTTTCTGGATGCCATCTAAATAGGTTTTTCTGTGCCTTGGGGCAGTCGCCCTATCCTTTTGTAAAGGTCATTGTAAAGTGTCTGTGATAACCTTTTTTTTGAAATGTGGTGACTGCCACTGCATTTAGTAGCAGAGGTTGCCACCATGTTGTGTGTGATGACATATTTCCTGTAATCTCCATTTTTACTCTAGATGTTGTAACATTTAGTTTAGGTTGGTTGTTGGTTTGTTGTTTTGGGTTTTTTTAAATACGGTTGCATTCTGAGCTAAGATCTTTGGTTAAGCCATATGCAGTGACACATAGGTCCCTCTTCAGAGTTATTTGATTTGGTACCTTGATGTGCAATTTCTTTAAATTCTTCTGTGCAGTACAGATTTACCTTTATTTCTGACATACTACCCTGTTATCGAGCTGAAGCACCAGCTGTCAAAATGCATCCAGGAAATTGGGGCAAAAGAAAAATATTATGCAAAGTCACAATAACCAAGACAGTGTTGAGAAGACCATTTTAAGGAAAACTAGATTTGCAATGTGAGCTACTTTGTCAAGTTATTTAAATTCTAACCCATTGAAGGCTGCAAACCAGAATAGAATTGTGCGTCTGTTAAAAGTATGGTTATACTAGCCAGTAGGAGCAAATTGCTGAAGCTTCCCAATTTATTTTTTGTTGTCTGATCAGTGTACCTTGTCAGGGACATGTTCTTACCCGGTTCCAATGAAATGGTAAAAGAGATTAGCTTAAACTACATCACCTGGGATTCAACCTGAAAAAGTTGTACTTCATTCATGAGGCAGACCAACAGCTGCTTTGGGCCTGCTGATGACTGATCACAATAGCAGCATGATTGCCTGGTTAGTGCACCAGTACTTTTGTAAAACTTATTAAAATAACTTATTGATGAGGCAAAAATCAAGAGTCCAACAATTTTCTGCTTCATCTGAGGCAGGTATTTCCTGTGCTGTGGTCTTCTGCAATAGCAGGATACAATTGAACAGGATTCATGAAGAGCCTGAGCAAGGGTTTTGGGAAAAGCTCTATGTGGTACTAAGGCCCGGACAATATAGCCCTAAGGTCATTCCTTCTTTCGTGGTGGAGGCCTCCTTAGGCTTGAACTAAACCAAACTGTAACCTGGCACTGTTGTGGCTCACAGATGGGATTTATAGGCAGGCATTGCTCCCCAAGACTAGTTCAGGGGTACAGTGGGTTAGTGATTGTTGAACACTAGACTCCCAAAAGCAACATGTTAGTTTTTCCCCCCTCAACTTGTGCGTTTAATACAGTGTGACCTAAGCAGCAGGCACTTCTTCCTCGCTTCTCTTAAAATGATACAGTAAAATATGCCAAAGACAGTGTCCAGGGAAGAAGGTGGGTCACTGCAAATCTACTGAAGGCTGCTAGTTGCAGCAAGTGCTTGGAGCATAGGTGTTCTGACAGGAGTCCCAGCTCTTTTTTTTTTCCTGGTCACTTTTCATTAGTAGACAACGGAAAGGGGTAATTCCCTGTAAAAGGTAATTGACAGCAGTAGCTGCTGGTACACTAACAAATAAACATGAGCCAGTTTTAAATGGTTAAGAGAGCTGCAGAAACAGCGCCAGGTGCCTGCTCTTGGTAGGAATAAATCAGGTCTAACTCTGTGCTGCCCTGAATTTGTCATCAGCAAAAGACAGCAAGGTTGGTCAAACTTTTGGAGTGATGTCTGTATGAGGAAGGACTGAGTAAGCTAGAAGTTGTCATTCTGGGAAATAATTCAGGCTTACCTTCAGGCAGAGAGGTAGGACAGAAATTTAAAAAACAGCATAGAAAAGGTTAATAGAGATAAGTCTTTCTGAAACTGGCTTTTCCTAACTTTGATGTCCCTGGTTTTGTACTGGAAGAAACAAACAAAAGGAGGTAGTTCTTCATGCAAGAAGGAGACTCGTGCAACTCCTTGCTAGAGTCCTGCCAGGGTCTGCAGATATGAAGCTTACAGGAGTTAGAAGGGATGAGACAAGTACTAGGATTAGAGACCCACTGAGGATTAAATAAAGCATATAAGGCTCAAGAAATATGAAATTTCAGACAGTATTTCAGTCAAGCAGCCCACATGTTCATCCTGTTGATACCCTTATGGCCATGGTTGGAGACAGTTTACAAGCTAGCCAGACCCCTGTTCTGATCAGTATGACTGTTCTTTTATGGTCATAACCCTTAAAGTTGTTTTTTTTTAATTATTGTTAACACATATGCTTAATAATCACATATCCTTTATGCCAGGCAGATATGCACCCACTGGTTAAATTAGTCTGTGTACTCAATAATTATTCCTCAACAGGGAAGTGACCCAACTTTTTTTTTGCTTCTAACAATTTTCTTGCTTCAGCAGTAGAGCGCCAAGCTTTTCTCCTTCCTGCCATTTGTTTTGTCTTTGTTAGGCTGATAGGAGCTTACACATCTCTTCTTCAACTCACAAAAAAGAAGTGTTAGGCATCAGACCTTTTGCTTTGTATCCACCAACCTACCTACCCCTTTACTCCTCTGACTTTTGGGACTGGAAAGGATGAAAGCAATTGACTATGTTTACTCTGGTTGTATATCTCAAATTCAGCTGCCTGTTAATTACTAAATTCATTACCTATCATTCAATGAAATTTTTTTTCTTCTTGTTGGGGAATGAAATAAAACTGCAAATTTATTTTCTCACCTAGGTCTCTGGACAAAATGGGGAATGGATCAGTGAAACCCAAGCATCTGAGGCGGACGGATAGACACGTAGCAAACCTCTCTATTGGCTGTGCTAGCAGCCATAAGTTTTTGAAGGACCCAGGTCCAGGCATCAATGTGATCAATGGGCAACCTGATGTTCTTTGCAGCAGGGTGCTTGAACTGGAAAAGGAGCTGAAGAGAAAAAATCAACAGTTGCAAGAGGGTCAAAGTCATGTTGCTGAGCTTCAGGAACAGCTGGCTATGCAGACTAAGGTCATAGAAGAACTCACCAAGGAACTTCAGAGCAAGTGTATACAGTTGAACAAGCTGCAGGATGTTGTTAGCACTCAAGGAGAGCACTCTCTTCAGTCTTCTCCATTTAAAGTGGCTTCAAGGATTCAAGTCTCTGCCGATAGGAGGAGAGGAGCAAAGGAAGGTGTATCTGCAGAGCCGACAACATGGCTGTATGGTTTGAACAGGCAAGCTATGTTTTCCTTTGAAAAAGCAAAAGTACGGAAGGATTCCAGGTGAGCTCATTTCAGGGGGATTATATGCTTGTGTGTTATGGGTTTGTGTGGCACGGGTTTTTTTGGTAGCGGGGAGGGGCCACAGGGGTGGCTCCTGTGAGAAGCTGCTAGAAGCTTCCCCGGCTCCAAGTCGGACCCACCTCTGGCCCAGGCCAAGCCCATCAGCGACAGTGGTAGCGCCTCTGGGGTAACAGATTAAGAAGGGGAACCTGCAGTGAGTAGAGGGATTGGAATGTGAGAGGAACCCCTCTGCAGACACCAAGGTCAGTGCAGAAGGAGGGAGAGGAGGTGCACCAGAGGAGGGGATGCCCCTGCAGCCTGTGGTGAGATGGCAGGCTGTCCCCCCCAGCCCGTGGAGGGGAGTGGGGGAGCAGATGCCCCCGAAGATGGCTGTGACTCCATGGAAAAGCCCACGCTGGAGCAGTTTGTGACTGAAGATTGGCCTATGGAAAGGACACACGCCAGAGAAGTTTGTGAAGAACTGCAGCCCATGGGAAGGACCCATGCTGGAGAAGTTCATGGAGAAATGTCTCCCATGGGAGGGACCCCACGGTGGAGCAGGGGACGGGTGAGGAGTCCTCCCCCTGAGGAGGAAGGAGTGGCAGAGACAAGGTGTGGGGAGCTGACCCCAACCCCCATTCCCCGTCCCCTTGAGCTGCCAGGGGGAGGAGGTGGAGAGAACTGGGAGTGGGGTTGAGCCGGGAAGGAGGGAAGGGTGGGAGAAGGTGTTCTAAGGTTTGGTTTTTACTTCCTAATATCCTTGGTTTGATTTGACTTGTAGTCAATTAAATTGATGTTGTTTCTTCCCCAAGTTGAGCCTGTCTTTTGCTCATGACCATAATTGGTGAGTGATCCCTCCCTGTCCTTATCTCGACCCACGCGCCTTTCTTTATATTTTCTCCTCATCCCACCGTGGCCGGGGGGAAGGGAATGAGCAAGCGGCTGCGTGGTCCTTTCATTACTGGCTGGGCTGAAACCACAACACTTGTGTTACAAGGATATTACTTTTATGGCAATGATATCCTCTCCTCATGATAAATCAAGATTAAAGTATCCATCTTTTTTATATAGGCTTTGTCACTGTGGTAGTTAGATGCCGGTTGAGTTTGTGTGTAACTTTAACCAAGAATCATCTGTATCCCACAGAATTCAAATGAAGAGTGGTGGATAGCCCCTGTATTTTAGTTGAGGAGACTCTTATAGTCTCTTTGGGATTTATCTTTACTGCCAGCTAAGCAGAACCTAAGCCTTTTCTCAGGTCTAGGTTTGCCTAGTGCTTGCAGCAGAAGCTATACTCTGGAGCACTGACAAGAAGAAGGCTGGATGCCTTCACGTGTGTTCAGATTCTTATTCCCATAGCTTGGATGGCTTGTGAAAGAACAGGTGGCCCCAGCTCAGCACTCCCAAATGCGGTATGGACATGGATTCTGAGCTGTGTACAAAGTTTGTCAGCCCAGTTTCAACTCAGTCTGGTGCGAAATATAATGAAATGTTTTGTATGGTGCGATTATCCTCTCAGGGGCTTCTTCCTGCCCTCCAGCTTCTGACAGTCATGGTGTAGGAACCTAATTTTACTTTGAATCCAATTATACTTCTAGCCTCTGCAAGAGCCAGAAATATCTGTGGTCATGTTACCGAAATCCGGAATAAAACTCCTTAACAGCAACGAGAAGCTGAGAAGCAGGCACTCCTTTATTGCAGTGCTGGGCACACAGGGGATCGCTCCACCTATCGTGTGCACCTGTTTAGTCTAACTGTGCAGGTTAAATACACACCTGTTATACAT